>SJYX01004903.1:295403-318855 GCA_006410675.1 Oreotragus oreotragus | reverse complement strand
GTGGGGCAGGGGTGGGAGGGGTCTCACTCTAGCAATTGATCACTTACATGCTCCTCAAAGAGTGAAAAGTGGAAAAGAAAGGGAAAAGATATCAAAGCAGCCCTTTAACTTTCTTAGGGGTTTCTTGGCCTAGTGTTTTTTTTTTTCCAGAATAAAGCAAGGCTTCATTTTAAGATCATGGAAAACAGGATAGAATCTGTTGAATATAACAGAGCAGACAGCCAATATTTTTAGCCAAGAGTTGACCTCTCCAAACAGTCTCCACACTAAGAATGCCTCACAACAACTAAATACCCTTTATCATGTTTTAAACGAATTAGGCACGTCTGTTAACAAATCGTCTCTATGAGAACCTGACAACTGATAAAAATGATGAAACAAGATAACTCTTCATTAAACAGAACAATCTAACCCCGTGCCATCTCCGAGAGTTGTGCAGAGATATTTTGCATTTGAAATGGAAGAGAGTTTTTAGAAACTTATCTCTCATCTTAAACTCCTTGTAAAACTATAGACATAATCTCCTCTGCTTCTGAAAGCAGGCCTGGTAATGGTGAAATATGGGATAAAGTGAAATCATTCCCCTTGCAAAGCAGTGAAGTTTATCAAATGGAGGCCCTTCCCTCCAAATATACCTTTTCAAACCCCAGAAAGACCTTCTGAGATTTCAGAGGGGAGAAAATGGATGCCTGTTCCCTTTATTCATCGAAGTCCGTGTTGGCCGAGGACAACCCTGCCAGGCCTCAGGGAACCGTCAAGCACGGCGGGATCTGACAGTAGCATCGAGTTTCGTTTTGGAGCAGCGTAAATTCCCAGAGAACCGATTTATGCCATTTGTGTGGCCTTCTCAGTTTCAGAGCGAGACTACACTTTATAAAAAATTGAGAGCAGACCGTTGTGCCTCCCCTGGGACACTTAGGTTTCAAGAAGGAAAATGGAGCTTCTTTTGGCCCTGATAAAAATCTCAGAGATAGATGCAGGCAACAGCTGCTGGGGTTTTGTCTGTTTTGTTTTCAAGCTGCTGCAATAAAAATCAAAGTCTCCATCCTTCAGATGAGAAGAAACGACTTAGCCCCAGTGGTCAGAGAATCAGGCAGGGCCAGGGTGAGCAGAGGGTCTGCAAGCACAGATCCTCCTGACACACGGGGAGAACACCAGCCTGGCCACTCACGCTGCTCCAGGGAGGGGAAACTTGAGGAAAAGAAGACGAGACTCTTCCCCAGCTTGTTAATTAGACAGTGGTGGGGTTTAATCTTTAGTCTCTGCTCTTGCTTCCACAGCCAGGAGGCTCTCCCCTCTCTTGATTTTACTTTAAAAAAAAACAAACTTCTTTCCTTTTTTTTTTTTGGGCCAAGCCACATGGCATGTAGGACCCCAACAAGGGGTCCAACCTGTGCCCTTTGAAGTGGAAGCAGGGTCTTAACCACCACCTGGGAAGTGGCATCTTGGTTTCATTTTTAACATTTATTTTAAAATTGCATATAGTAAATAAAATTTACATATTATTATTTTTATTACAATCCTATCGACCCCTGGTGGCTCAGTGGTAAAGAATCCACCTGAAATGCAGGAGACATGGGTTTGATCCCTGGGTTGCGAAGATCCCCGGAGAAGGAAATGGCAACCCACTCCAATATTCTTGTCTGGAAAATTCCATGGATGGAGGAGCCTAGGAGACTACATACAGTCCATGGGGTCACAAAGAGCCGGACACTACTTGGAGACTAAACAACAGCAAATGGGTTTTGACAAGAGTCATGTACCACCACCGCGATCAAGAGACAGAAGAGTTCCATCACCTCCTAAAATACGCTGGTGCCGCCACTCCGTAGTCAGATCCATCCCCCACCAACATCCCCTGGCAGCCAGGGCCATCCCCATAGTTTTGCTTTTTACACGACGCTCTGTGAATGGGACCGTACGGTCTTTGGCCTTTTACATCTAACTTCTTCCACCGAAAAGATGGCATTTGAGATTGATTCCTGTCATTGTGTGTATCAGTGGGCTTCCCTGGGAGCTCAGCTGGTAAAGAATTCTCCTACAATGCAGGAGACCCTGGTTCGATTCCTGGGTCAGGAAGACCTGCCGGAGAAGGGATAGGCTACCCCCTCCAGCATTCTTGGGCTTTCTTGGTGGCTCAGCTGGTAAATGTGGGAAACCTGGGTTCGAGCCCTGGATTGGGAAGATCCCCTGGAGAAGGGAAAGGCTCCCCACTCTAGTATTCTGGCCTGGAGAATTCCATGGACTGTATAGTCCATGGGGTCACAAAGAGTCGGACACAACTGAGCGGCTTTCCCTTTCACTTTGTCTGTGTCAGTAGTTGGCTCCTGGGTAGCATCGTCTCTGTTGATGTACCCCAGTGTGTGTGTGGATTCGCCACTGAGGGTCTCTGAATTGGGGTGATTATAAATAAGGCCGGATAAACCTTCACGTACAGGTTGTTGTGTGGACCTGTGTTTTCTCTTGAGGCTCTCTCGTTTTGAACTGGCATAACTCACTGATGTCCCTCCCTTTCTTCCCTCCTCTCTCCCGGTGTAGTCAGAAGGAAGTATAACAGGTGCAGCTAAAGAGCACACAGCCCTTGGCCAGGCAGCCTTTCCAAGGCCCTAGGCTGCTTGCGGTCTCTCACACTACACTCCTTAGACCTACATCTGGGGCTTTGGAAGGCAAAAGTCGCAATTCCATTGATATCACGTGACTGGAGTGGTGCTAGAATTAGCTCTGGGCCTCCAAATGGAGTCATTTTGACCAAGGGAAGAAAGTGACACTTGCTACCATGTGACTGTATTAAATATTTAAACATAAGCAAAATTGAAATTGTCAAGAACTTCGTGTCGTGTTTGTCATCTGGAATTTTGGGGGGAATGATCTTTGTGTCTTACGGGCAGTGTTTTCCCTTTTAATCAGAGACTTGGAAGTAAAGATCTCAAGGGGGCTGTGCGTACATGTGTGCATGCAAGGCGCTTCGGTCCTGTCCGACTCTTTGTGACCCCGTGGACTGTAGCCCATCAGGCTTCTCTGTCCATGGGATTCTCCAGGCGAGAATACTGCAGTGGATTGCCATGGCCTCCTCCAGGGGATCTTCCTGACCCAGGGATTGAACCTGTGTCTCCTGTGACTCCTCCGTTGCAGGCGGGTTCTTTACCACTGCAACGGGAAGCCCCTCAAGAGGGCCAGCCAGTGCCAATTTGATGAAAAGGTGATGTGTAAGCGAAGTCAGGAACAGGGCGTCAGGGTCCACCCACATGAAGGTGCTAATAAATTTCACAAGAAGACGAAGATGTGAAGAATGGAAAGACCAGTTTGAAACCTTGACCCAAAAAACCCATGCTGTGAAGATAAGGAGCCAAACCCCGAGTGACCGGTTAAGTCGAATCAGATTAGCTTGTGTCTTAGAATCTGTGGCCTCACCTTGTGCTCTAGGTCAAGGAAGAGAGAGCAAGCATTTATCTTAAGAGAAAAATGCAAAGAAAAACTGAGTGTCACTGATACATTTTTTTTAAGCAGTTTTAATATAGAAATGGGAAGTAGGCCTAACTAAAGACTGCTAGAGAGAAGAAATGAATTTGGAGCAAATGGCAAAGAGCAGAAGGCATTAGAGCTAAGTTTGCAAAATCTACAAGGACTGGAAATGATCTAACCTATGCATGTCAGCTTACGTTGTACAATTTTGTTGTTGTGGTTGTTGTTGTTTAGGTGCTAAGTCCTGTCTGACTTTTTTTGTGACTCATGGACTGTAGCCCGCCAGTCTCCTCTGTCCATGGAATCTTCCAGATAAGAATACTGGAATGGGTTGCCATTTCCTCCTCCAGGGGATCTTCCAGACCCAGGCATTGTCTCCTGCATTGGCAGGCAGTTGGTTTCTTTACCACTGAGCCACCAGGGAAATCCTGTGCAAATTTAGAAAACTTCAAAAAAAAAAAAACCTTTAAAAAGTTGTTCCTATTTGCAATTTTATAAAAAGGCATGTAACCTTTTAATACATATTATATTCTTACACATTTTTCTGAAGACAACTGAGTGGATAGTATCATCATTTTTCAGTCAGATCTAAAAAAAAAAAATGTTTTTTTGAAAGAAAATGTTCTTAGGCTAAAGATTTCCCCACCAAATGTTACATAAGGAGAAGAAAGGAATGATGGCAGAGTGTTTAACTACTAGGAAGGGAAATATTTTGAAAGTCTCAATGGAAAATTCTTTGAAGACCTGTTGTAATTACATGCAACTCAAATTATATAGAAAAGCGGTAAGTCAAAAGTCATCACAAATATAAAAATTACTTCTGAGGCGAAATGAAGAGATTTTCTGAGTGATCTGTAATATAAAGGAGAAGTTCAGGGAAAATATAATACATCTTGAACCTTTCATTAAATTGAGATTAAAGGGTATAATTCCAGTTAGCAAATAGCAATGGATATCAGCTGTGCCCTCCAGTTTTTAGCTACTTACTATTGCTTCCTTTTGAGAATTACTTCAAGCTGGGCTTCCTTTACTTGGTTGACATTGGTCTGGGCCAGGAGTCAGCAGACTGTGGCCCAGTTTGACAGCCAAATCCAGCCCACGCCTCTTCTTTGTATCTAAAGTTCTGATGGAACACACTCATTTGTGTAAGCACTATTGGGAGCTGCTTTCTCCTTATACTGCAGAGTGACGTCGTGGGTATTCTGTGGAACAGACTGTACAGCCCATGAAGCCTAAACTGCTTGCGTTCTGACTCTCAAAGAGTCCGTCCCCCACCCCCTTACTCTAGAGTCAGCCCTGGAACCAAGGCTACGCTTACTTGTGCAGCCATCGTCCAGATTCCACTTTTAGGACCGAGGTCTTGATTTTCATTCAGAGAGGTTGAATTGCAATAGTAAAACTCATGGCCAGCAGAAGTTCCTGTTTGTTGATTTACAGTCAGAAATTTTGCTGCCAAGAGAAACAAAACACTTAATTTGCTGATTGGTGAATAGTCTCTGTTCACTTCCCTCATGGCTCAGTTGGTAAAGATTCCGCCTGCAATGCAGGAGACCCCGGTTTGATTCCTGGGTCAGAAAGAACCGCTGGAGAAGGGATGGGCTATCCACTCCAGTATTCTCCGGCTTCCCTTGTGGCTCAGCTGGTAAAGAATCCATCTGCAATGCGGGAAACCTGGGTTCGATCCCTGGGTTGGGAAGATCCCCTGGACAAGGGAAAGGCTACCCACTCCAGTATTCTGGCCTGGAGAATATACAGTCCATGGGGTCGCAAAGAGTCGGACACAACTGAGCGACTTTCACGTCACTGAACAAACGGTGTTTGGAAGNCGATCCCTGGGTTGGGAAGATCCCCTGGACAAGGGAAAGGCTACCCACTCCAGTATTCTGGCCTGGAGAATATACAGTCCATGGGGTCGCAAAGAGTCGGACACAACTGAGCGACTTTCACGTCACTGAACAAACGGTGTTTGGAAGGTTGTTTGGTGTAAGATCAGTGCAGCAGGTTAACTAATAGGCTAACCCTATGAGCTAAAGTCTTGCTAGCAGTGGTGGTTTAGTCACTAAGTCCTGTCCAACTTTTGCAACCCCATGAGTGGAGCTCACCCAGGCTCTTCTGTCCGTGGGATTTCTCAAGCAAAAATGCTGGCGTGGGTAGCCATTTCTTTCTCCAGGGGAGCTAAAGTCTTAGTCTCCATCATCTGCTAGCTAGCATTCCTTGCCCTTCCCTGGATCCCAGAGAGCATTCCAGGTTCCCCTGCCAGTGGGTTGGTTGGAAGGTTTGGCAACGGTAAGCGCTGATATAAGCAGGGGCAGGAGAAGCCTGGATATTTCTCTCTCTCATTCATTTTGGGTGGCAGCTCTGGAGTGCTTAGCCCATTTCTTGGTTCCCCTCCACTGGGCAGCCTTACTCTGGTTCTGAGTCCTGCAGGCCAGCCCCAGCCTCTGGGCTTTAGTAACACACTCGCTCTTTTTGCTCCTCCAGTCCCAAGAGGGGTAGAATTTCCTGTGGAGGCTAATCTCTAGGTTGCCTCAAACTCCCCTGTTTGCTTTTCAGCTTTCCCTGGTGAACCAGTTTCCTTTGTTTGACATACTCAGAGTGGTTTCTGTTTTTCAAACATGACCCTGACCCATAGAGGCATCTAGCCTGCCATCAAGAATAATCCTGGAGTCACCCGTTCACATTCTGATGGTCAGGATTCCCCTTTTTATGGTTGCTGGGCACACCTGCCCTCTCTTGTAAACAGTCTGCGGTCATGCCACACAACCAGCTAGGCCAGGCTTGTGTGCCAGTCACTGTGACTGTGATGTGCGTGTGCCAGAAGCCAGCTCTCTGCTTGACAGGTGTTGCTTAATATCAGCCACTTCCTAGAAGATTGTATTCATTAGGTATTATTTTTAAAATAATATATTCTCAGAGTTCAAGATCAGTAATCACATGGTCCCCCTGTGTTGGCTATGCCTTCTTTCACTGCCTTCAAGCTACCAGATTCTTCTGCTTGCTCCAGAGTTCCAAGATGGGGATGATCCAGAAATAATTGTCCACTTCCGGATCCTCACTCGCCCTGCTCCTGGGTCTGAGATGAACAGTCTGTCACGCCCCACCCAGCCTCTAGTTCTTTCCCAGAACCCCTCCCCCACCCTCTCTTAGCCTGGACAACCCTATTCATCCATCGTGTCTTTGCTAAAGCTTCCATTTTACCTGCATCTCCGGTCTTCCATGGAGCTCAGATTGTAGCTGAGCTACAAGGCCTTCCATGGAAGGAAGGCCTCCTTCCATAGAGGTCTAGCTTGTCAGACAAAACAATAAGAATTACATGGAATTGAAATTTTAAAATTAGACCTTTCTGCCATTTTTCCCCAGGCTTTTTCACTGAGTACCACGTGTCAGTTGGTTCCTTGGATATGCAGGTGATGTAGTTAAAAAACAGAAGCACTGAGTAATAATAATAACCTTGAATCGTATAGTCCTTTCTCTTTCCTCATCTTTTTATTCGTGTTATTTTATTCTGCATCCTCCATGATCTGGGAGTGGTGGTGTGGGGAGTGGCTATTACTGCTATGTTATGAAAATTAAGAAGCTAGTGGGAACCTGCTGTATAGCACAAGAAGCTCAGCTCGGTGTTCGGTAATGGCTTAGAGGAGTGGGATGGGGCTGGGGGAAAGGGAGGGTTCAAGAAAGACGGGATATATATATATGCATAGAGCTGATTCACTTTGTAGTTCAGGCAGAAAGTAACACAACATTGTAAAGCAATTATACTTCAAAAATAAAATTAAATTAAAACATAAAAAGTAAGAAGCTGAGGCACAAGGACCTCAGAGTGCAGGTAAGGGCTGGTCCTCTGACATTTTACGTTGAGGATGAGGCATGCCTGAGATGTTTGTTTTGCATCGGAACAGAGGTGAGGAGAGCACAGGCGGAGCTGCCCCATCGGGTCTCAAGAGCGCCCCCTTGTGTTCGTGTCTCTGGGACGGTCACTTCCGCCTTCCATGGCTGTTCCCCAGAAGCTGGAAGAGACTGGCTGCAGCCTTGGAGGGGCCGTTTCCCTACGTTTCCAAGGTTGTTTCCGCTTCAGTTGCTTCTTCTTCCTCTTCTACTGCGTCCCATGGCCCCAGCTCTGCCACAGCGGCTGTGACTAACATCCCCGCTGAGCAGGCAGCGTGACCAATACCAAACCCTGATTCCTGAGGAATCGCGGATAATGGAACTAGAGTAGACGGTCCTCTGTGATGACTTACCTCTCAAGCATTGGGGAGGACATTGACAAATATGAAACCTAAGGGAGAAATTTCCATTGTAGACTGTGGAGCGATGCAAAACAATGTAAATTCATTGCTTTTAGGTACTGAAACTCTGCTTTGGGGCTGTGACTCCTAGAGATGATTCAGCAAAAAGGAGCCAGACTGAATATGATACTGTCCTGCTCATGGGTCATGGTGATGTGCTGAGTAAAAATCGAATAAAAATCAGATTGAGAATTGATGCTAGCTTGGGGCAAGGATGGTAAATGTGTACTTTTAATATCTGTTTTATAATTTACAGTCTTCAAATGTTTGTACAAAAATGACTTTATATGCAGTTATGTTTGTGATTGCCCTTTTAATATGCTACTTGGTAGGAGACAGATGTTATATTCTTTGATGTTATACAGTTAGACTGTTCCATAAAAACAACTTAATACACATAAATCTTAAACATGTGACTCTTCTTTCCTTTTTGTCCCACTGAAAACACGCATGCCTGAACTACAGAATGCTGGAGAAACAAGCATTAGCATCTCCATCAGTCTGTACTATCTCTGTTAACATACGGCAGTGTGTCACATCTCTGCAGAGACCCTCAGCCGCTATTGAGGTTTCTGATAAGGGAGTTTCTGTTTTCTGGAAGTGGTCAGTCCTTTCATAATATAAAGTACATTTATCTGTTCCTTTCAACATATAAAACACTCTACCTGTTGCAACAGTACTGATGACACTGTTGCGTGGTTGTGGGTAATCAGGGTCCTCCGTGCTGAAGCCCTAGACTCTGCTCCAGTGAGTTCATGCTGCAGATGCTGCCCTGCACAGTCTCAGACCCTGAATCCGAAACTGCAGTTTAACAAGACCCCTAGGTGGCTCAGAGGCACATTGAGACTGAAATAGCCCTCCTCTAGAAGTTGCGTGAAAGTATGGTGGCTCTGACGTTAAAGAATCTGCCTGCAATGCAGGAGACCTGGGTTTGATCCCTGGGTCGGGAAGACTCCCTGCAGAAGCAAATGGCCACCCACTCCAGTATTCTTGCCTGGAGAGTTCCATGGACAGAGGAGCCTGACGGGCTACAGGCCATGAGGTCTCCAAGAGTCGAACACAACTGAGCGACTAACACTTTCACTTTCATTCCCCTTGAAATTGCTTGAAAGCATGGCAGAATCTCCCATTTGTATTGATTTTCATCTCCCATAAAGAAGAACAAATAAGTGTTACCCAAATTTGCAGTGTCAGCTCTGACACTATAGCTTTGGAACTGTACAGTTGCTGTCAAGATTTCAGTACTGGTGAATGGCCTTTATTCCAAAAGAACAAGGCTCCCATCCTTATCTCTTTCCTTTAAAATGTCTAAATTTCCTAAAAGTGTATAGGTGACTCTGTTTCCCATGAAACTTTTCCTGGGCCTCCCATTAAATGTCCTTTCAAGAGGCATAGCATGCTGTATTTTCATGGAAGAATGTTATCACACTCAGAAACCCCAAGTATTTAGATTGCAACCGTATTTTAAATTAATTAAACTCTTAGGTCAGATATTTTCTGCTTTTTCCAGTAAGAAATTTCCTTCTCTCCCCACTTACTTCCTCTCTCACTGTCTTCCTTTATTTTCTTCTTTCCTTTTTCATTTCTTCTTGTTGATACTGCAGAAGTATTTGAGGTCTTCAACTCTTAAGACAAACTGGAAATGCTACACAATTTTCTTTTTTTTAATTGAAATATAGTTGATGTACAACATAATGTTAGTTTCAGGTGTATACTACATTGTAACTTGACATTTGCATATGTTATGAAATGGCCAGCAAATCTAGTAACCATCTGCCCCATACAAATTTATTACAATATTATTGACCGTATTCCACCACCCACTTTTCTTATTCCATTTTTTAAAAGACAAAGTTCACCGACAAGAGCCTTGGAAATACTAATACTTTTTGGTTTGTTTTGATCTCAGTGCTTGTCATATAAAAATCTGAGTGATTTAAAAGCAAATTTAGCTCATTTATAAGACTGTATCTTGACTCTCCCTGTAGTAGGAAAGTATCTTATATGTGAATATTTCCAAGGAGATCCTTAATTTTTACCTATATCCCTAGATGAGTATAAAATTCTTTTATTTAACTTTTTCTCTGAGCTTTTAGAGACATTTTCTATCTTAGCATAAAAAGCCTTTATGAGAGATTATCCCCTCTGAACTTGAAAATGGGAATCAAAAGTGAAAGCTTTAACAGATCACCTTCTTGTAATTTATAATCAAGTCATTTAACAAATAACTATGTGATGATATTGATTGATCCTGAAAACCAATCTAGATCATTAGAATTAAGGATTTTTTGTTTTCCCTCAACAGCAGGGAGGTAATATGCCATGAATTTAATCAAACCCTCTCTCTGGTTTTGACCATCAAAAGAGGCACTAAATGCTTAGTCTAGAACTTTCTGATTCTTGCATAGAAAAACAATCTTGGTCAGATCGTTTCTCCCATAAAAATATAACGAGCCACAGACTTTGGATGAATCCAGTAAATATGGAGAGTATCATTAGAATTAAGGATTTTTTGTTTTCCCTCAACAGCAGGGAGGTAATATGCCATGAATTTAATCAAACCCTCTCTCTGGTTTTGACCATCAAAAGAGGCACTAAATGCTTAGTCTAGAACTTTCTGATTCTTGCATAGAAAAACAATCTTGGTCAGATCGTTTCTCCCATAAAAATATAACGAGCCACAGACTTTGGATGAATCCAGTAAATATGGAGAGTACATCATGAGAAATGCAGGCTGGATTGGCAATATAATATATGCCACTATGTTGTGAGTTAAAAAAAAAAATGTAATTACACACTGGAATCAAGATTGCCAGGAGAAATATCAACAACCTCAGATATGCAGATGATACCACTCTAATGGCACCAAGCCTCTTGATGAAGGTGAAAGAGAGTGAAAAAGCTGGCTTAAAACTCAATGTTCAAAAAGATCATGGCATTTGGTCCCATCACTTCATGGCAAATGGATCAGGGAAAATTGGAAACAATGACAGATTTTATTTTCTTGGGCTCCCAAATCACTGCAGATGGTGACTGCAGCCATGAAATTAAAAGATGCTTGCCCCTTGGAAGAAAAGCTATTACAAACCTAGACAGCATATTACAAATCAGAGACATCACTTTGCCGCCCAAGGGTCATGTAATCAAAGCTGTGGTTTTTCCTGTAGTCATGTACAGATGTGAGAACTGGACCATAGAGAAGGCTGAGCACTGAAGAAGTGATGCTTTCTAATTGTGGTGCTGGAGAAGACTCTTGAGAGCCCCTCAGACTGCAAGGAGATCAAACTAGCCAATCTCAAAGGAAATCAACCCTGAATATTCTTGGAAGGACTTATACTAAAGTTGAAGTTCCAGTACTTTGGCCACCTGATGTGAAGAGCCAACTCCTTGGAAAAGGCCTTGATGCTGGGAAAGATTGAGGGCAAGAGGAGAAGGGGGCAGCAAAGGATGAGATGATTAGAGATAACATCACTGACTCAGTGGACATGAATTCGAGCGAACTCTGGGAGACGGTGAAGGACAAGGAAGCCTGCATGCTGCAGTTCATAGGGTCACAGAGTTGAAAATGACTTAGCAACCGAACAACAACAGAAAATAACCTCTCAGCTCATTGCAAGAGCTGGAATAAAGCTGACCTATTTGTGGTACTTCTGATAAGACTGACATGCTTTCTCTCTGGAAAAAAAAAATGACTTAGAAAGCTAATAGCTTAAGGATGGCTTCAAACTTCTACAAAAAGATTGACAACTTCGATCACTGTGTTCTTTGACAAATAATAAGCAATTTGTATTCTAACAACAGATTGNGTACTTCTGATAAGACTGACATGCTTTCTCTCTGGAAAAAAAAAATGACTTAGAAAGCTAATAGCTTAAGGATGGCTTCAAACTTCTACAAAAAGATTGACAACTTCGATCACTGTGTTCTTTGACAAATAATAAGCAATTTGTATTCTAACAACAGATTGTTTTACCTGTTTTAATTACTCATGAAAACTAAATTAGGCAAGTGATCTGTTTGCGAGTAATTAATTTGAAGTTATTTAAAAACATGTACATAATGGTTATTCAGTATTAATAATTCACTATTATGCTAATTTACATTAGTAGCCAACCAAATATTCTACATTATTTATGTGTTGTGGCTTTGTATGTCTTTGATGTTTGGGGGAAGGATCTGCTTTGCAAAAATTTGTAAAATTACTCAGATAGAATCCATATTTCAGAGACTTTTTTTTTTATTATTAAACTTAAAGTTTATTTAGGGAGGAAACACACTCCATAGACAATGTGGGCCATCTTGGAAGGCAAGAGAGGCATGAGGGTATGAGGTTGTCAGTTTTTATAGGGCTGGGTGATTTCACTGACTAATGAGTAGGAGGAATATTCCAGTTATTAAATTTTGAGGAACGGGTGGGAATTTCTAGGAATTGGTCCACTGCCTACTCTGTGACCTTTACGGTTGTGGTACTGGTGGTGTGTCATTTAGCTTGCGGATGTGTTACAACAAGTGTATACTGATGCTCTGGGTCTAGTGGAAGAAGACTCATCTACCGTCTTGGATCTTGCTGGTTCTGATCACTTTATGTCGTATCCTTGGGCTGTGTCATTCTTTTAAAGGTTATGCTCTGCCGCCTTGCTGTCTCTTCCCCCCTTTCAGGGATTTTGCTTCCATAATTTTATGGGAAGCTGAAAGGTGATTAATCACCTGCCTGCTATAGCTGCTTCAGGGCTGAGTTGGGCCGTCAACCCTGCCTGTCAGGAAGTAAAAATCTATGGACACCTTTTAGTTGCACAGACTGTCATAGCACAATGCTAACTTAAAGTGCTCTAACCTTCTGCTTAGGAAGCTTTGGAACAGTATGCTTTATTTAAAATTAAAAATTTTTTAATGTGAGTTCTTGATGTGGATAAGTGTTTTAGTATTAACATGTATTTGTGTCTAAAACATTTTAGAAGTGCAAATTAACTAGAGTGTTCCATAAAGTTGGCATCGGTATCTTTTTTAGATTGAGCTTCAGTGTCTGAATTGCTCTTGACTCACTTGTTCACAATTTGAGGTTCTCTTTTGATGCCTTCTCCTTGAAAAGGAAGCATTGATATTGCTGCAAAGACTCAACTAACTTGCAAATTTAGAGACACCCATTTCTGAAATGTATAGTGTAATTCGTAAGAGTACTCAAATTACGGGGAATGGATTGATATTTTTACACACACACTGAACAAATGATAGCCTTTAATAGTTGCACCTTGCTCTAATCTTCCTGCATCCAGAGGAGAAGGGTCATAAAGAGAAATAATTTAACAGTAGGAGGAGGAAGTTCATGCTGATTCATTCCTTTCCAAATTGAATACCCTTGGATCCGATGAATCAAATAGCAGTGAGAAGGCTTAGAAGTTAATCACAAGGAAGAGACGGGGAAGATCAGACAACCCATGCAGAGAGAATGCCTGCAATGTGTTATTTCATCACGAACAGCTTCAGGAAAGCAAGCCTTTTCTGAAGTTATGTATGAAGATACTGGATTGCAGCCAATGTCAACATTCAGATAGAGATGGACATGCTAGTTATACACCATCTCTATTTGGGAGATCTATGTAAGTTGCATGGCTTTGTGTAGTTAGATGGAGGGCATATGTGTTGAAAGAATTGGGGTTTGACAGACAGTTGGAATGAATATTGCTCTTATACCCCAGTGGACTTAAGAATATCAAGGTCAGTTTTTCCAGTGTTTGACCTCTTGAGAAATATTATGAAGTTGCTGAGTCTAGTCTTTCTTAAGTGTGAATTATAATGAATTTCTTCTTAGAGCGTATACGCCCTTACCCTTGAAAGTTTGCCTTTCATGAAGAGACATCTCTTTTAAAGAAAAATATTTATTTATTGGCTGTTCTGGGTCTTAGTTGTGGCACGTGGGATCTTTGATCCTTGTAGCATGCGGAATCTTTAGCTGTGGGATGTGACGTCTTAGTTGCAGCATGTGGGATCTAGTTCTATGACCAGGGATTGAGCCCAGGCCCCTTTGCATTGGGAGCTCGGAGTCTTAAGTTCCTAGGAGGCATCTGGTTGTTTTTTTTTTTTTTTTAATCTTTCTTCTGTTTCTTTATTTTTTATTATTAATTAATGTATTTTTTTAAATTTTATTTTATTTTACTTTACAGTACTCTACTGGTTTTGGCATACATTGACATGAATCCGCCACGGGTTAATTAATGTATTTCTTATTGGAGGCTAATTGCCTTACAATGTTGTATTGGTTTCTGCCATAGGTCAGCATGAGTCAGCCATAGGTATATTGATACATATGTCCCCTCCGTCTTGAGTGTCCCTCCCACCTCCCACCCTATCTTGCCGCTTTAGGTTGTCACAGAGCTCCAGGTTTGCGCTCCCTGTGTCATGCAGTCATACAGCGAATCCCCACTGGCTGTCTGTTTACAGATGGTAATGTATATGTTTCAGGGCTACGCTCTCAGCTCGTCCTACTCTCTGCTTCCCTTGCAGCGTCCACTAGTCTCCATTGCCCTTCATTGCCATTGCTGCTCTGCAAATAGGTTCATCGTACAATCTTTCTAGACTCCATATCTATGTGTTAATATATGATATTTGTTTTTCTCTTTCTCACTTTGTATCATAGGCTCTAGGTTCATCCACCTCATTAGAACCGATACAAATGGGTTCCTTTTTATGGCCAAGTAATATTCCATTGTGTATATGCACCACAGCTCCTTTGTTCATTCATCTGTCAGTGGACATCTAGGTTGCTTCCATGTCCCAGCTATTGTAAATAGTGCTGCAAGGAGCACTGGGGCACACGTGTCTTTTTCAGTTATGGTTTTCTTAGGTTATATGCCCAGTAGTGGAATTGTTTGGTCATATGATAGTTTTATTCCTAGTTTTTTAAGGAATCTCCATATTGTTCTCCTTAGAGGCTGAACCGATTTACATTCCCACCAACAGTGCAAGAGGGCTCCCTTTTCTTTAGGAGGCATCTCTTAATGGTTACCTAATAGCCACTGGCATAGCAAACTTGAAATATATTACAAACAGGGAGCTTTTTTCCCCTTATAATCAATTCTAGGAACTATTTGTGTTTCAATATTTCAAAATAGTGTTTTTCTTTTTTGAGAGGGGTCAGAATCATTCAGATATAGATAGTCTCAAGGAATTCCTTTATGTCATATATTTCTCTCTGGCATTTTTTTTTNTGCAAATTAACTAGAGTGTTCCATAAAGTTGGCATCGGTATCTTTTTTAGATTGAGCTTCAGTGTCTGAATTGCTCTTGACTCACTTGTTCACAATTTGAGGTTCTCTTTTGATGCCTTCTCCTTGAAAAGGAAGCATTGATATTGCTGCAAAGACTCAACTAACTTGCAAATTTAGAGACACCCATTTCTGAAATGTATAGTGTAATTCGTAAGAGTACTCAAATTACGGGGAATGGATTGATATTTTTACACACACACTGAACAAATGATAGCCTTTAATAGTTGCACCTTGCTCTAATCTTCCTGCATCCAGAGGAGAAGGGTCATAAAGAGAAATAATTTAACAGTAGGAGGAGGAAGTTCATGCTGATTCATTCCTTTCCAAATTGAATACCCTTGGATCCGATGAATCAAATAGCAGTGAGAAGGCTTAGAAGTTAATCACAAGGAAGAGACGGGGAAGATCAGACAACCCATGCAGAGAGAATGCCTGCAATGTGTTATTTCATCACGAACAGCTTCAGGAAAGCAAGCCTTTTCTGAAGTTATGTATGAAGATACTGGATTGCAGCCAATGTCAACATTCAGATAGAGATGGACATGCTAGTTATACACCATCTCTATTTGGGAGATCTATGTAAGTTGCATGGCTTTGTGTAGTTAGATGGAGGGCATATGTGTTGAAAGAATTGGGGTTTGACAGACAGTTGGAATGAATATTGCTCTTATACCCCAGTGGACTTAAGAATATCAAGGTCAGTTTTTCCAGTGTTTGACCTCTTGAGAAATATTATGAAGTTGCTGAGTCTAGTCTTTCTTAAGTGTGAATTATAATGAATTTCTTCTTAGAGCGTATACGCCCTTACCCTTGAAAGTTTGCCTTTCATGAAGAGACATCTCTTTTAAAGAAAAATATTTATTTATTGGCTGTTCTGGGTCTTAGTTGTGGCACGTGGGATCTTTGATCCTTGTAGCATGCGGAATCTTTAGCTGTGGGATGTGACGTCTTAGTTGCAGCATGTGGGATCTAGTTCTATGACCAGGGATTGAGCCCAGGCCCCTTTGCATTGGGAGCTCGGAGTCTTAAGTTCCTAGGAGGCATCTGTTTGTTTTTTTTTTTTTTTTAATCTTTCTTCTGTTTCTTTATTTTTTATTATTAATTAATGTATTTTTTTAAATTTTATTTTATTTTACTTTACAGTACTCTACTGGTTTTGGCATACATTGACATGAATCCGCCACGGGTTAATTAATGTATTTCTTATTGGAGGCTAATTGCCTTACAATGTTGTATTGGTTTCTGCCATAGGTCAGCATGAGTCAGCCATAGGTATATTGATACATATGTCCCCTCCGTCTTGAGTGTCCCTCCCACCTCCCACCCTATCTTGCCGCTTTAGGTTGTCACAGAGCTCCAGGTTTGCGCTCCCTGTGTCATGCAGTCATACAGCGAATCCCCACTGGCTGTCTGTTTACAGATGGTAATGTATATGTTTCAGGGCTACGCTCTCAGCTCGTCCTACTCTCTGCTTCCCTTGCAGCGTCCACTAGTCTCCATTGCCCTTCATTGCCATTGCTGCTCTGCAAATAGGTTCATCGTACAATCTTTCTAGACTCCATATCTATGTGTTAATATATGATATTTGTTTTTCTCTTTCTCACTTTGTATCATAGGCTCTAGGTTCATCCACCTCATTAGAACCGATACAAATGGGTTCCTTTTTATGGCCAAGTAATATTCCATTGTGTATATGCACCACAGCTCCTTTGTTCATTCATCTGTCAGTGGACATCTAGGTTGCTTCCATGTCCCAGCTATTGTAAATAGTGCTGCAAGGAGCACTGGGGCACACGTGTCTTTTTCAGTTATGGTTTTCTTAGGTTATATGCCCAGTAGTGGAATTGTTTGGTCATATGATAGTTTTATTCCTAGTTTTTTAAGGAATCTCCATATTGTTCTCCTTAGAGGCTGAACCGATTTACATTCCCACCAACAGTGCAAGAGGGCTCCCTTTTCTTTAGGAGGCATCTCTTAATGGTTACCTAATAGCCACTGGCATAGCAAACTTGAAATATATTACAAACAGGGAGCTTTTTTCCCCTTATAATCAATTCTAGGAACTATTTGTGTTTCAATATTTCAAAATAGTGTTTTTCTTTTTTGAGAGGGGTCAGAATCATTCAGATATAGATAGTCTCAAGGAATTCCTTTATGTCATATATTTCTCTCTGGCATTTTTTTTTTTCCCCTTGTCTCTGCCTCTCACATTAGCGTCAAGCCTGTGGCTTCCCCAACACCTTAGGTCAAAGTAACCCAAGTGCATTCATTCAATGCTGAAACTAGAGAAGCAGGTTGATTTGGAGACATTGAGCCCTGTGATATGCAGAGAACGTATTTAAAACTGCCAGGCTATTAAATATATAGCTTATAAAGCCGCATCACATTGTCAAAGCCTCTGCCCTGACTTCGTTTATCTTTGTTAAACCTTTTTTGAAAAAAGTCTTATAAGCATTTATCTATATTGATTTAAATATATATATGTATGTGTGTGTATATATATATATATATATATATATATATATATTTCTCCCCCTACCCCGGAGAAGGAAATGGCAGTCCACTCCAGTTTTCTTGCCTGGAAAATCCCATGGATAGAAGAGACTGGTGAGCTACAGTTGCAAAGAGGGGTTGCAAAGAGTCAGACACGACTGAGCAACTGAACACATTTTTTAAAAATTAAAAACAATTTTTTTGGCCATACCATGAGGCATGTGGGATATTAGTTCCCCGACTAGGGATCAACCTAGCACCCCCTGCATTGAAAGTGCAAAGTCTTAACCACTGGGCCACCAGGGAAGTCCCTCTGCTTTGCCTTTAATTTGGCAAATAGTCCTGGAGAGAGACTGTCCACCCCCCACATTACTACTTTCTGTTTTTGTCTTTTGTGTCTTTGTATTTTTATGTGAATATAATAGAACTGTACCGAACTGGAGGAAAGCCACATAAAGACATTCTAGTCATAACCCTTGACCTCACAGTATTCACAACCTGTAGGCCAAAACAGAAACATACCTAGCCAGGACTGGTTAATGTTTTCCAAGTCTCTACCTTATAGTAAGCACACCTACTGTGCATTTCCTTATTTGGTGCACAAAGATTCAAATCCCACCTCTGCCACTTACTAGCAATGTGGCCTTGGTTTTCTCAGATATGAAATGAGGGAATTGATAGGTTCTTAACTCATAGGTTTAAATTTGGAAAGTATGCTAAGTACTTAGAATAGTATCTGACACACAGCAAATGTTCAATATGTATTTTATGATTATTAAGTAGAACTTACAAAGTAAAAAGAAATGTTGAAGTTGTTTGGTTTCATTGAGACCATCTGCTTTTTAACTTTGATTACATCTGTTTATGGAGTCACCAATCAGTTGCTTTGGACTTTCTGTCATGGATTCTTTATAGAATGGTTTTTCTAGTTCAGCAAGCAAGAGGGGCTAAAGCCAAAACTGTCAAGTAAAATAAAGTGTGTGACTCTTGGTTACTCAGTTTTTGTCGTTAGCCCACCACCCCAGCCATCATAAACAGGTACACATGCACACACAGGAATGCATACACATTCTCAATTGTGAGGGTCTGGAAAATCTGTGAAGAAAAGAATACTGTTTTTATTTTTGTGTTCTTGGGGTGCAGCATAACTTGTCCATAGCATGTTTTAGGGTTCCCCTGGTGGCTGAGATGGTAAAGTGTCTGCCTGCAATGGGGGAGACCTGGGTTGGATCCCTGGGTTGGGAAGATTCTCTAGAGAAGGAAATGGCATGTTTTAAGTAATCAATTTGTTTTTATGCATAAGCCCAGTTTTGGCAGGTCCTTCTTGAAGAACTAAAAACAATATCAGCTCTAAACCATCACTTTGATCTGTAACTTCTGGAAATATAAGGTGGCACAATCTTTCAGGAAAGCAGTTTGCTTATTTTCATTTAGAACTTTAAAAATAATGTATATTATTTACCTTAAAATTTTAACTTTTGAGACTCTATCATAAAGAAATAACTTTGCATTATGTACAGACCTGTTTGCCTTCATTTGGGCTTCTCAGGTGGCTCAGCAGGAAAGAATCCACCTGCAATGCAGGAGATATAGATTCGATCCCTGAATCAGGAAGATCTCCTGGAGAAGGAAATGGCAACCCATTCCAGTATTCTTGCCTGGAAAATTCCATGGATAGAGGAGCCTGGCTGGCTGCAGTCCATGGGGTCACAAAGAGTCAGACGTGACTGAACACATACGCACATAACTGTAAGGACAGAAAGGGAAATGATTAAATAAACTTTGTGTCTGTGAGTAGAACTTAAAATCTATGTCCTTTTGGGAGACGGTTCGTTCAGTTTTAGAATTGGTTTATATCAATTGAGATAGCATCGACATAATTCAGATGCTTGTGTAAGTAAGTAAAATACACTATAAATAAGCTAATTTGCTCATGACTCATTTGATACAATGCCTCTATGTGTAAATTTGTGAATGAATGTTATTCGTATTCTTTAAAAATATTTTTAAAACACAAATATAATATTATCTTTAAAAAAATACAAAATTCCCTACACAATAGAATCTCAGCTATCTAAAGAATGTGTAGGGTCAAAGTTAGCTGGCTGGATGCCATACTGTTGAAAGGGACTGCTTCTAAGTATAATAGTATGGGTGATTTTGCACCCCAGGTGTTTGATATACATGTTTACCATGTGCATATGTGTGTTTATTTATTTTATAATACAAAGAAACTTAAAACAATATCAATTTTACATCAAAAACCCAAAAGGAAAACTCATCATCCCATGCATTCAAAACCAATATTTTATTACAGTTTTTCTTACTTCCTTTTTATATCTTACTTTACTTTGTGTATAATATATTCCATTTTCTTTGCTCACTTTAAAAAAAACTTGTTTTTCTACTCTAGTATAAAAATAAGTCTCCCAAACCTTCCAAACTTAAGACATCAAAAGATAGCTACAGGTGATTTCATAAAAGTATTTCATCCACTTATAACAGTTCTGCAGCTCATAGTTATCTGATTGAGCCTCTTTTCTTAAATGCTTCAATAAATTTTAAAATCTCTACATACTTTCGGGAGACGTTTTCTTTACTTTTGAAATGTGATTTATTTGTCAATTGAAGTAGAACCTGCTTAATTCAGATCATTTTGTATGTAAGTGGAATATGCTAGAATAAGCAGACTAGCTAATGATTCCTTTAAAATATGATAAAATACTTTGTGTTATATTTTTATGAATCTTTTATTTCTTGAATTTTTTCATATGTAGTGGCCACTGTGCTGTCTAGGCCAAGTAAGCCTACATTTGCCAGCGTTCCTTTGAAGCTATAGTAAGAATTTATTGACGTTTTTCTTTGATACACTATATCAAATTTTGTATGCTGTACTTAATTTTCTCTAAGACAAGTCAGATTTCCTTTACAGTGGCATTTTCTCACTAATGTGTTTTGTGTTTATGTCTCGCATCTTCTGAAAGAGTCATATTGCATTTTGTTTATTGTGAATCATACTGGGCTAAATTTAAAATAGTGCATGCCACTGGTCTGGTTATTTTAAAGACTTCTTTCATTTGCTACCATATGAAATGAGGAAATAGTGTTACTGAGTTCCTTTTTCTAAGCATCCTTTAGGAGTGTATTTTATTTATCCCCACAGTGTGAGCAGATGGCTCACTAGCTCAAAATTTATTTTCTGAAATGGTATGGAAAGAATAATGAAACCTCTGATGCTGCTGCTGCTAAGTCGCTTCAGTCGTGTCCAACTCTGTGTGACCCCATAGACGGCAGACCACCAGGCTCCTGTGTCCCTGGGATTCTCCAGGCAAGAACACTGGAGTGGGTTGCCATTTCCTTCTCCAATGCCTGAAAGTGAAGTCAAAGTGAAGTCACTCAGTCGTGTCCAACTCTTTGCGACCCCATGGACTGCAGCCAACCAGGCTCCTCCATCCATAGGATTTTCCAGGCAAGAGTAGTGGAGTGGGGTGCCATTGTCTTCTCTGAATGAAACCTCTATGCAGTCGTAAAAGATGAACATTTAGTCCAGCAGATATCTGTGGGGTCTTATGTAAGTGTCCATATGTGCTGCAGCAGTGTGGGGGCGGTGATATGAAGCACTATTGTTTTCCCTTTGGATTTCTTTTATCTTGATATAATTTACGTTAGCACATAACACAAATGTAAGGCCCAAAAGCTCCACCTCCTCCTGCTGATATTTTACTCTTCATATCTGTATTCCTTTCTAGGTTCATCTATTACATATTTGACAGTTATCCATAGTAACCGTAGTAATTATGAACAGTCTTCTATCCTGTTCTGTTCTATCCATAGAATCTCCTCAGTTCTGTTCAGTTGCTCAGCTGTGTCTGATTCTTTGCAACCGCATGAATTGCAGCACTCCAGTCTCCCTGTCCATCACCAGCTCCCAGAGTTCACTCAAACTCACGTCCATCAAGTCAGTGATCCCATCCAGTCATCTCATCCTCTGTTGTCCCCTTCTCCTCCTGCCCCCAATCCCTCCCAGCATCGGAGTCTTTTCCAATGAGTCAACTCTTCGCATGAGGTGGCCAAAGTACTGGAGTTCCAGCTTTANTCCAGGTCTCCCTGTCCATCACCAACTCCCAGAGTTCACTCAAACTCACGTCCATCAAGTCAGTGATCCCATCCAGTCATCTCATCGTCTGTTGTCCCCTTCTCCTCCTGCCCCCAATCCCTCCCAGCATCAGAGTCTTTTCCAATGAGTCAACTCTTCGCATGAGGTGGCCAAAGTACTGGAGTTCCAGCTTTAGCATCATTGCTTCCAAGGAACACCCAGGACTGATCTCCTTTAGAATGGACTGGTTGGATCTCCTTGCAGTCCAAGGGACTCTCAAGAGTCTTCTCCAGCACCACAGTTCAAAAGCATCAATTCTTCAGCATTCAGCTTTCTTCACAGTCCAACTCTCACATCCATACATGACCACAGGAAAAACCATACCCTTGGCTAGACGGACCTTTGTTGGCAAAGTAATGTCTCTGCTTTTCAATATGCTACTAGGTTGGTCATAACTTTCCTTCCAAGGAGTAAGCGTCTTTTAATTTCATGGCTGCAACCACCATCTGCAGTAATTTTGGAGCCCAGAAAAATAAAGTCTGACACTGTTTCCACTGTTTCCCCATCTATTTGCCATGAAGTGATGGGACCTAAGCTAAAATAAATTTTATATAATAGTGATTTATTGCCAGCTTTCTCCATCATGAAAATAAATGTGTTTTCAATAAAACATAGAATTATTGGATTCTATAATTTAATTATAGAATTTTTCAAAATGATGTATGATATTGGTTTAGGCCGAGCTACCGTGGTGAGGAGTGAAGCTGTAGCCATGAAAGAGAGAAGGTACCTAGGCCTAAGGAGAAGTAACCCTTTTGACTCCCCCAGGTGGTAATTCAGAGATTACCAGCCACCTTGACCAAGAGCAGCTTCAGGAACATCTTCAGCCTATGCCTGAACATGATTATTTTGAGTTTTTTTCTAATGTTACTAGTCTGTATCCTCATATGCATGCAAGAGCATACATTAACTTTTAAAAACAAAGAGGACTTTATTTTGTTCAGGGATTGTTTTGATGGTTATGTATTCCTTGACAATAAAGGTCAGGAATATCCCAGCATTGTAGGATTTGCACCTTGAAAAGCTGCAAAAAAGAAGACTAAAAAAAGAGATACTGAAGTTGGGACTACCGATGATGATCCAGAATATAGAAAATTTTTGGAGAGCTATGCTGCAGATAATGAGAAAATGGCATCTACTCCAGAGACATTGCTAGAGGAAGTAGAAGCAAAAAATAGAAAACTAATAGCAAAAAAAGACAGCTCCACTTTTGAGCTTCCTGAAAAGCAAGCAGAGGATGAGAGAAGAAAAGAGAGAAGAAAGGAGATGGTGAGAAATAGAAAGAAAAAGGCAAAGAGAAGAGAGGAGGAAGTCGAAAGAGAAATGAAAACAGAAAGATATAGAAAAGCCGAAGAAGATAAGAGTTCCAGAAAGGGACAAATTAAAGGATGAACCAAAGATCAAGCTGCGCAAGAAGCCAGAAAAAAAGAGATGAAGAGGAAATTGGACAAAGAGAATCTGAGTGTTGAAAGAGCCAGCGGGCAGAGTTGTACATTGCCCAAGCGTTCTGAGGGTGAAGTTAGAGATGAAAAGCCTGAGAGACCTGAAGATAAGAGTGGCAGAGAATAGAGGGAGAGGGAGCGGGATTACAAAGGAGACCAAGAGCGCATCCTGCAGGAGAGAGAGAGGCTGAAGCCGCAGGAAGACCGCCGCAGGCAGAAGAAGCGCGAAGAGAAAGGAAGAAGGAGAAAGAAGCACTTCGGGATAAAGGAAAGAAGCATGAAAGTACAGAGCCAGTAGGCAGCTCAGAAAAACACTGAGAAGAGAGAAGTGGTTGAGAGAGATCACAT
>SJYX01004903.1:0-292784 GCA_006410675.1 Oreotragus oreotragus | reverse complement strand
TTTTTTTTTTTTTTTTTTAATCTCCTTTTGCCTTTAGCAATTTTTATATTCGTAAAGTCTAACCCTTAGTTGGTGCTTGACAATCCAGTCTTTGTTTGACCTTAGGTCCCATGAGTTGAGTGTCTACGCTCTCCAGGAAGGAAACTGCACCAGTATTTGTTCCTGTTAAATAACAACTTAGCTTATTTTGCATTGATGTCAGTAAATATCAACATCACTCAAAAAAATGTATGATATCATACATTTTGAAAAAATGTATGATATTATACATTTTGAAAAAATGTATGATACAGTGGAAGCTTCAATAAGATTTTATGCCTAGATTATTTCTTTTGTCCTCTTATAATCAAATAACTCACTTAAGATGGATTATCTTCTTCAGAAAGAAAGCATATATTCAGAGTTTTATAATATTAAATAAGTTTTGTTATAAATTTTAATTTTCATCAAATACTTTTCTTCTTTGAAACGTAAAAGAATTGGCAGAGAATACTAGAAATGAAAAATATGAATGCTAAAGATGTTAAACTTGTGTATTTCATTCTAAGATGTGAATGCATAGATAAAAGATGATGCTTTTTACCTTGTAAACTTTCCCGAAATAGCCAGATTCTTTAAATCTCAGGTTTCCAGGTAAATTACCTCAACTTTTCAAATTACTTTGCTGATACAGATAGATCTAAAATTTCAACTGAAATTCTTCATGAATAGTTGATGATACTCAATGGAAACTTTTACCTTAGGAAAAAATTCCTGCAGAGAATATCAAACTGCAACTAGGATAAATTAAAAAAAAAGAAATGCGGGAAATTGAGCCTTGGGATAAAACCATTAATCTTCTGATGAAAGCACATTTTGTTAAGTTTTAAATGTATGACTATATGGTTAAAACAGATCAACAGTAGAACTCTCCATTTGATGATTGATTGGTCAGCTTTTTTAACCTTGTATATTTAGACTTTGTGGAACTAATGCAAAACCCAAGTCATTGAAGTTTGTGTCCAGAAGGGATCAAAGGATCATAGGATACAGGTGAGGAGGCTGAGGCATAAGTTATTTGGCTAAATGTGTGGTGCTCTGGCTGGTTTGTTGGTGGCCAAGAAAGCTCTGGTGGCAAAGAGGGTAACTCAGAAGGAATGGAACCTGTGGAGCAGACACTGTAGCCACAGGAAGATGCTGGGCTTAAAGTGGAGAGAGCGGAACGAACCACTAGATCCAGG
Organism: Oreotragus oreotragus; assembly: GCA_006410675.1. Lineage (NCBI taxonomy): Eukaryota > Metazoa > Chordata > Mammalia > Artiodactyla > Bovidae > Oreotragus > Oreotragus oreotragus. The sequence continues at coordinate 291,564 of SJYX01004903.1, read as the reverse complement.
GTAAGGGCAGAATGTTGTCTCCTGTTGCTCTCAGAGCTTTGTAAGGATTATGTGCTAACCAGAATATGTTAGTAGCATATCAGGAAAAGGCAGAGTAAAAATCAGAAAGTATATCATATTCTCAATTCTTAAAAGCCACCAAACTATTCACAGTATTGTCTGTGGATGGTTAGGTTAAGAGTTTTCCTCCTCCTTCTCTTCCCTCTACTTCTTTTTCTCCTTTCTTCCTCTTTTGTATATTTCTCAAACATTTACAGTGAATATGTAGTAATTTTATAATAAGAAGCCTGTTATTAAAGTTTCCAGTAGGATCACATCTTCCGTATGCAGAAAAATAGATGTTCATTCATCTTAATAGGAATACATGCATTTGGCATATCAAGATCAGCATACCAGTCATGTACACAATTTACTGATGAGATGTCCCATTGATTTTGTGCACAGAGTTGTTTCATCTGGTGGTTCGTGGAATCGCTGCCATGGCTTCCTGTTGTTGCTTAAAGTTAATTATTTCAGTTGTATCAAAGGGTAGGTGACGTTGGGTTTAATTAGGAGGAATAACTTGGAATTATTTGGAGTTATTATGGCCTACACAGTGAAGTTGAGTCTTCATGCTCACTGCTCTCAGAGCAAAGGGATTTTTGGTCTTGTTGGCAGGGAGAATGCCCAGAGTGGGGTGTTGGACTCTTGCCAGATTTGTTTGTGAAGCAGAAGAGGGCGTGTACCAGGACAACTGGGCTCTGTCGAAGGGGTGTCAATGCATGTGTGGGGGTGAGTAGTTATTAGGACACAGGGAAGTCCCCTGGGAGGCAGTGGGGCAGGTCAGCAGAAAAGGGTGCATGTGAAGAGTCAGGGTGGAGGGCTGTAGCTGCTCATTGACTGTCCAGCAGGGCTTTTGCGGGGGCTTCACAGGTGGCGCTAGGGGTAAAGAATCCACCTACCAGTGAAGGAGATGCAGGAGACACAAGTTTGATCCCTGGGTCAGGAAGATCCCATAGAGTAGGAAATGGCAACCCACTCCAGTACTCTTGCCTGGGAAATCCCATGGACAGAGAAACCTGTTGGGCCATAGTCCGTGCGATCACAAAAGAATCTGACACAACTGAACACGTGTGCACATTCTGTTTTAAAGAAGCAGAGATGTATTCAGACTGTTTCTCTGGGCTCTTTTCCAGTGTCAAAGCTCATCCATAAAAAAATGCAAATAAAGCACTGTGCTCCTAATTACCTTAATGTGAATTATTTACTTTATGGTATTAAAGAGAGAAACTGAATACTGACCAGTGTCTTTGATTTCTCTACACGTGACTGAACTGCTTACTCCTGGAATAAGGAGAACAAATTTGCCACATGAATCACAACTTCATTCTAAAACCAAATAGGATGATTTTTCAGTCATCTATTTTCAATCATCTGTCCCCTTGTTATTCTTAATTACTAACTATGATTACTTGCTTCTGTCACCATCGTCCTGGCTGGATAGCTAGAAAGACCCAATCTGAGGAATCTAATCCCATATTATTGTCAAATTAAATAACCCATTCTGGCTCTGAGAGCCTTCAACTGGACAATGTATTCCCTTCATCTCTGCTTAATTTTGACACCTACAACAGTGGTTGTGATATGTTGGGTTTCTTTCTTGCATGGAAAAGAAATTTATTTAAACTATAAATTTCATGTTGACAAACAAAATTATTTTTGTTGATGCTCCAATAAAGAGCCTAACAGCAACACCATCAAATGTATTGAAACTTAAGGAACACCCGCTCAGTTACTTTTTCTCTAGAGCCAGTAAGGATTTGAAATGAGGAAACACAAGTTGGCCAAACAAATTTCACTGTCTTTTTGTAAGAATAATGTTTTTCAAAAAAAGTAATTTTGCAAAGAATATTTCAGAATACTGGGCATGTTTATAGAAGGTAAGACAGCCTAATCACATAAGGAAACATAATATTTTTCAATGTCTTTATATTTGGGATAACCATACTAAAATGATAGTTCTTTCAAAAAAAATAAAAAATAAAAAAGAATATTCAAAATTTTAACAAATAGGCACCCATGAGCTTACTGACCATTACCTCAAAATTCCACATCAGCTCTTCTTTTCTCAAAATTGAAAACAGAGTCTACTTAAACAGTTTCCCTGAAGGGAACTGGATTTTATTGGTCAGAACTTCCAGTATTACCGGAAACTGAAATTTAAAGGGTACACTTTCAAATCATGATTTTTAAGGATGGAGATCAGCCCTGGGTGTTCTTTGGAAGGAATGATGCTAAAGCTGAAACTCCAGTACTTTGGCCACCTCATGAGAAGAGTTGACTCATTGGAAAAAACTTTGATGCTGGGAGGGATTGGGGGCAGGAGGAGAAGGAGACGACCGAGGATGAGATGGCTGGATGGCATCACGGACTCGATGGACGTGAGTCTGAGTGAACTCTGGGAGTTGGTGATGGACAGGGAGGCCTGGCGTGCTGCGATTCATGGGGTCTCAAAGAGTCGGACACGACTGAGCGACTGAACTGACTGAACAAATTTAAATGCTCCCCTTTTCCTCCTCAACCCCCACTCCAAACCTCCAGTCTCAGTGGTGAGAAGACCCACTGTTATAGAGATGCATATAAATGGACCCAAAGTCTGGGGCAGGGTGACAGGTGGGGCGGGAATCAGCTCCCCTAGTCTATGGAAGCTGACTCCCAGCCCCCTTTCCCTTCCCTCCATACTACATGGGTGTCTTCAGTGATCTGAGTGCCAGATCCCTTCCATTTTGCTTACCCCAGGCTTCCCTGGTGGCTCAGATGGTAAAGAGTCTGCCTGCAGTGAGGGAGACCCAGGTTCGATCCCTGAGTCAGGAAGATCCCCTGGAGAAGGAAATGACAACCCACTCCAGGATTCTTGCCTGGAGAATCCTATGGATGGAGGAGCCTGGTGTGCTACCGTCCGTAGGGTCATGAAGAGTCAGACACGACTGAGCAACTTCACGTCACTTTACTTCTTCCACCCCAGGCTCGGCTAAAGTTGTCACCATGAGAGTGGGATCCTTGGGGATGAAGTTGGGCAGGAAATTTCTCACCAGGAATGCAGGGTGTGTTGTAAGTGATAGGGTGGCCAACCCTGCATCTATGACAGACTCTGAAACCTAAGTACTGACAGGAACACAGGTAAAGTGTGGTGTGCAAAGAGGCCAAGAGATGAGTTTCAGGCCCCAGGCTACTAGGAGCTGCGGGCAAGCACTGGAAATACTATTGGAAATTAATGAAATCAGAAAAGAAACAAGTGAAAGGGAGACAGGCTGGGACCTGAGACCCTTGGATGCAATGCTTCCAGGAGCAACAAAATACCAAGAAACTTTAAGGGACTAAAAAATAACTGCTTTCATGGACAGTTGGGTGGAATTATGGACAAAAAAATACAGAAAGACAGAAAAACCCAACTGCCACTTCTGAAAAGCCATACAAAAGCAGGTAAGGAATGAGGTTGCCCTCCCTCCCCGAAGCAAGCAAGCAAGGGAAACTGTTATTTGTTCTTGGTTGCTCCTGATCAATTTCTATTGATTGAGGAAGCCAAGAACCCTAGTCAATAACAAAAGGGATCCCAAAATATTTCTTCTAGCACTAGCCGGTTAGTGCTGCTCACCCAGGAATGTGAGCGCATTGAGTTAACTCCAAGGAAAGAGCCCCTGGAGGAGGGCATGGCAACCGGCTCCAGGATTCTTGCCTGGAGAATCCCATGGACAGAGGAGCCTGGCAGGCTACAGTCCACGAGGTCACAGAGAGTCGGACACGAGTGAAGCGTCTGAGCACACACACACAGAGGCCAGGGTGGAGAGCACAGTGGCTCACATCAACGGATGTGCTGCACCAAAGAGCGAGAAGCATCTCTTCCTGCCTGTCCCAGCCACCTCCTTTCTGTTCCCGATCCTTCTACTGATTATTACCACACAATTTCAATTCATGGAGATACTGTTAAGAAGACAAGTTTTGCATTGATCATGGTGTCCTTCATTCTGATTCATGCCCATGAACTACTCACAGCATAAAAAGGGCAACATTTATATGGCATCCAAAATCGTCATGCTTTATAAGCCTGTCATCATAATACTGCTGGCCAAAAAACTGAGGTGGGAGAAGCATGGCTTTGGGGCGGATTAATTTAACTTCTAAAACAGGCTGGGCACTTAGGTTCCCTTCATTTGGGTTTAACATTTAAGTAGCTTGATACAGTTATTAGGCAAATTGCTTCTGTATCCATCTACCACAATAAACAAAGATACATCCATTTCTACTTTGCCATAGTTTTTTATTTTTAATCAGAAATGAGAAGAGAACTTCAGAAGAAATAGCACCTGTTGGCTAATTACCGTGAGGAAGAGAAGTTCAGCATCAATTAGGCTACAACTGACATAATTGTATTTGGCAGGCAGTCTCCAACGTTTAAGTATACAAAATTTAATTACCCAGCCACACATAGCACATTCAGCTACTTACGGACACTTATGGGCACACTTTGAAAGTGACTCATCCAAAAAGATCCACTGGGGTGCAGTTATAACCAAAATCAAATGTTCCGCAGAAGTCAGATTATGTTTATTTTATGCTGGGAGACAAGTGGATGGTAACATCTGCTCTTGACATCTTTAAAGAAAATTTTCTGTGTGTGTGTGTGAGTGCACGTCTGTGTGTATGTGTGTGAGTGCAGGGTTCTGAGTTCTCAAATATATGTCTAAGTACTCAAGCATTTTTGTTGGTGTATCAATGCTGGTCGTACCCCTAGTTATATGTTATATCTGTAGCTCACTTATAAGAGTAAATAAGGAAGTTAAACATTTTTTTAAANAAGAAAAACACCAATACAGTATACTAACACATATATATGGAATTTAGAAAGATGGTGATGAGGACCCTGTATGCAAGACAGCAAAAGAGACACAGATGTGCAGAGTGGACTTTTGGACTCTGAGGGAGAGGGAGAGGGAGAGGGAGAGGGTGGGATGATATGGGAGAATAGCATTGAAATATGTATACTATCATGTAAGAAATGAATCGCCAGTCTATGTTCAGTGCAGGATGCAGGATGCTTGGGGCTGGTGTATGGGGATGATCCGGAGGGATGATGTAGGGTGGGAGGTAGGAGGGAGGTTCATGTTTGGGAGTTCAGGTACACCCGTGGCAGATTCATGTCAATGTATGCCAAAACCAATAGAGTACTGTAAGGTAAAATAAAATAAAATGGAAGCTCTAAAAAAAAAAATAATAAATAAAAATAAAGAAAGAGGTGAAGATTAGGTGCAGAGGAAGAGAGGAATGCAAAGATTATTTGTTCCTCCTTCTGTTGCTTGTCTTTAAAATGTGCTTACAAAGGGCCTCGGGCAGAGGAGAAAGGAGCTGAGGAGCAGCCTAAGACTCCGTCAGGTTTAAAAAGCGCTTGGGAGATCATCAGTGCTGACTATTCAGCCGTTTCTCTCCCCAGCCCACATCCTTCTAATTTTAAGGGCCTGAGCAGGTGTTTAGGTTTTATTTTGAAGTTTATGTTAACAGCAATGTAAAAATAGCTGTTTTCACGATATGTATTTACATCCTGTTTCTAGAAAATGTAGTGTGTGAAGAATCACAGTTTCTTAATATTTGGTTTTGTTAAAAGATTCTCCTCTTTATCAAAAGCTTTATATGAATAATAGGATATTTTAATATAGCAGTATACTACCTTGCCTTTCAGATATGATTCAAGAAAAAAAAATTATGCAAAATTTAGAGCCAACAATTACATGGTATAAAGAGAGGAACACCTTAATTATAATGAACTTCTCTGGCAAATTAGTGCTTAGACCGCTTCCTGACCCAGGGCGTTTAATAAATGCTGACCTAAGGTACGCCACCTTTTCTATAAAATGCTGCTATGCGGGGGGTAAGACAGTTTTTTTGAAGTATGAACTCTTGAGTCCTTCTTTTTAAAGTGTACTTCCTGTATCTCTGGAATTTTTAAGCACTTTTGGAAAATCCTCAGACACTGTACCTTTAAATACAGCCTCTCTTGTATCCAGTTTTTCATTTTGAGGCTCTCGTTAGATACACGTTAGCCCGTCTTATTCTTTGTCTTCCACATCTCGTAACTTCTTTTTTTTTTTTTTGTATTTATTTATTTTTTTACACGAACTCCCAAACATGAACCCCCCTCCCACCTTCGTAACTTCTTTTGCGTATTTTCTATCTCCAGGTTTCTGTGCTGCATTCTCAGCAATTTCTTCCGATCCATTGTTCTGTTTACCTATTCTGTCTTTGTCCGTGTGTGCGTCCTTAGCCACTCAGCCGTGTCCAGCTCTTGGAGACCCTATGGACTGTAGCCCGCCAGGCAGTAATTCTGTCCATGGGATTCTCCAGGCAAGACTATTGGAGTGGGTTGCCATTTCCTCCTCCAGGGGATCTTTGTGACCCAGCAGAGTACTTTTATTTCAGTAGCTCATCTTTTTTCCAACAGTTCCATTTTTCAATCCCCTGATCATTTTTCATCTCCTGTTGCTTGCTTATTTGGGGATTTCGCTTTTTCATTTTGTAACCATTCCTTACTTATTTTTTATTCCAACATTTGAAGTACTTGTCTAATTCTGTTGTTTGTTATTTCTGCTTCTTATTCATGGTGAAGTTCAGATTTGATTGATGTTAACTGTGAAAAACTAGAAAGTCTAAGTTGAGGTTACTTTCCTCCAGAGACCGTCTGTGTTTCTCATCAGAACTTGCTGATGTAGGGCCACTTTAGACCCTGCCCAGCATCTCAGGCTTAATCAGGGGCCCTCTGGCTCTCCTCTGCCACCTTGGTATGGCGTCACATCCTAGTGTCCCACCATAGCCCTGGCAATAGCATTTGCTCTCAGGAAAACACCACTTTTCCAAGCCCTGGGTTTTTTTTTTAATATTCAGCTCAGAGGTTTCTCTTACATCATATGAGTTCAGAGAGGGAATACAACTTTTCTGTGCTGACTGTTTTAAATTTGAGAAGGCCCCTTGGAACATCTAAACTACCACTCTCCTGGAAGTGGAATTATGTAGCATTATGTTACCCTTGACATACAATGTCCCTTGAAAGTAGTTTGAGATCAAACCAAGAAACCAGTGCCCTGAGCCAGAGCTCATGGTGTTGCCTGAGATGGAGACAGGCTGCCACCCTGCCCCTGAGCTGGCCAGCACAGGGCAGCACTGAGTCGAACATTCCCTGGGGGTTGCTGCATAACTGAAGAGACTGTTTTCTAATCGGTCCATGGGGTGGGTAGCCAAGGGAAGCAGAGCTGACCATGCTCTCATTCTGTGATTTGCACGTCGCCACCCTTAGAGGCGTGATCTCAGTGTGCCCAGCATCCACCAGTGGCATTGGGCACCTGGCAGTAAATAGTGTTTTATTACCCCAGATGGTCAAGCGAAACTACAGAACTTCCAAAATTGGTTCTTTCCTCCTAATGAGATTAGCCAAAAAGACTAACCAATCTTCATCTCACCTTGCCTGCTGGAAGCTAGATTTAGTCTTTTTTTTCCCCACAGCCATCTTTATTAAAAGCTATCACTACTCCTTCCAAAGCACTTTTTTAAATTACTAACTGCTTAACTAAAAACTATGGTCAAAGTAGTTTCACTCTCATTGTGCTCTTCAATAATAATAACCTCGACATTTCTTTTTCATGTGTATTTTAAAGTAATGATATTTTATAAAATGTCGCAGGTTTTTTAACCTCTATTTTACTCTTCATTATCACAGTTTCTCTAGTACTCTGTGTGATTTATAGTTTCAATCTGATGTGTGCTCTCACCTCATCCTTTTATTATATTAGTGCCTAATACAGTTCAGAGCTTGGCCTCACTCAGATTTCTCAGTAACGGATAATTCTTGTTTATTAGGTTTCAAGGTGTGCAGGCTCACTGTTTATATCTCTCCTGAGCATTTTATTCAAAGAGAGAAGGTGGCTACTTACGCCTTTACTATCAGCACATTAACTTTGTAGGGGGAGTTAGGGAGGAAAAAAAGGCATGACTTGACATTCAACTGTGCTCTGTTTAATGGCCCATATCTAGTGTGTTCAGCCCCTTATGAGGTTGTGGAGCATTTTGAGGACTGAAGTGTGAGTTGGCATAAATCACACTGCAGGCTATGTGTCTTTGGTTATGCAGTCAGAGTTACCAGTTACAATCCGTCCATACTCATGGGGAAATTAAAATGTTCACATCACTTATGGTTGCCTGGGGGGAAGGTTGGGAGAAAAGGATAGTTAGAAAGTTGGACATGGTTTACACGGCTCTATTTAAAATGGATAACCAACAAGGACCTACTGAATAGCACATGGAACTCTGCTCAGTGTTACGTGGCAGCCTGGATGGGAAGGGAGTTTGGGGGAGAATGGGTACCTGTATATATATGGCTGAGTCCCTTCACTATTCGCCTGAAACTATCACAACATTGTTAATCAGCTATATCCCAAGACAAAACAAAAAGTGTAAAATTAATAATAATAATAATAAAAAGTTCATATCATTTGGCCCAACCATCCCACTCCTTTGAATTTACCCTGAGGATTTGTCCAGGAACATTTTTAAAAAGCACAAAGCTATACAAAATGATGGGTATTGTAGCATTTTCTTTGACAGAAATGAAAGGACAGTATTTAAATGCCTGATATTTTCGCAAATTAAGGGGCTTTGACTTGATGAACTATTATGCAGACATTTAAGTCAATACTGACTGTAGAAACTCAAGGGACACTTAGATATGTGGTTAATGCACAAAATAGAGAATTGAATTAAATATACACAATGATTATAACTTGACAGATCAGTAGACTTACAGACAAAAATTAGACGAAAATATAAAACAGAGAATTGTGTTAGCTTCGGGAAATAAAGGTAATTTTATTCATTTGAGATATTTTCCTTTAAATGTCGTCATGTGGTTTTTACAGCAAATGTGTGATTTTTAAAAAACAGTGAAGAAAAAAGTGTAGATAAATATAGGACATCTCAATTTTCTCACAAACCAGGTGCTTGCAGAGTTTTCCTACTGCCTGGGGAGAGAGGGCTTGCAGTGTGAAGTTTCAGGGACCACATTTTCCACACTGCTCCCTTTGGAGGGAGAGACATTTGGAAGAGGTGGCTTTAGCAGAGGAAAGGAGGCTGGGTCATTTATCTCATTCTCTTTTTCATTTTTATCACTGTTGACAGATGTACTCTCTTCTCATGCTCACCCCTCATGGCCAAATGCCAGAGGCCCTTCTTCCCTTTCCAGAGCTTCTCTAGTCGGGACAGCCTTTCTCATACACAGGCTGACACACTTGGATGACACCCATGAAATCTTCCTTCACTTTCTCATTACTTTTCTTTCCCATTGTATCCACCAGTTTCAGTATCATCTCTGGTTCCGGTTTGAAACCTGTCTGAACATTCATTTTCCTAAGAACCCTATATAGACCCATCTGTATGGACTTAGGGCATCCCAGGTAGCGCTAGTGGTAAAGAACCGGCCTGCCAATGCAGGAAACGTAAGAGACGTGGGTTTGATCCCTGGATCCGGAAGATCCCCTGGAAGAAGGCATGGCAATCCACTCCAGTATTCTTGCCTGAAGAATTCCATGGACAGAGGAGCCTGGTGGGCTACAGTCCATAGAGTGACAAAGAGTCAGATATGAGTGAGCAACTCACTTTTCCTCATATCCATTTCATGAATTTTGGTGCCTGTCCTCAAGTTGACTTAATGCTCACTCACTCTGATTTTCCTTGCCTATTTGCACAGGCCTCAGAAGAGGGATCTCTACCAAGTGTGTATCAGAAAATGTGCTCAGCTGACCCAGAAATGTTGGTCACTTCTAAGTGGGCAGATGCCAAGTGTTTATTTCCAGTGGCAAACTGATCATGAGAATAGTGACTTTTTTAAGGACTTACTATAGAACATGCACTAGTGGAAACACTTTCTACTTAGGATATAATTTGTTCCTAACTGCAGTCTTATTTGTGAAGTTATCCAGGTTTCACAGGTAAGGAAACTGAGGCACAGAACTGCTAAGCAAGTACATAAGTGACCGAGAGTATTGCAGACTCCAAAAATCGCCCATCAGATGGCAAAGATTTCCACAGCTGGAGTTGAACGCTACTATGGGAAAGTTTGACTTCATTTCATCATTTCAACCCTTGGGAGCTTTCACACAAACATCTGAATTTTGGCTTTTCTTTGAAAAATAGAGGGGTTTGGCAACAATTTGCTGGAGTTGAGTAGAATCTGTTCCTTGAGAGGGGAAATAGGCTGCCTCCCAGCATGCCACAGTTGGGCTCACGTCACTTAGAATTTTATCATATTTTTCTTTTTCACCAGTTAAGATATTGTTTCACTTTTTTTCTTTTTTTCCCCTGCTTAATATTTAAAGTTTTTCCTGTTGATGTACAGTCTTGCTTTATTTAGGGGTTTCTGTTTAATCTTTGTAACTTTGAGTATTATGGGGAATTGTTCATGTGAAGTCCCAAGTGGCTCAAGAATTTGAAGTTCATCAGTCCTTAGGAAATGGACTTGGTGAACATAATCACTGAAGAATAAAGCTGTCATAGAGCAATGAATAGCAATGGAAACTATTTGACTAAGGAAGACTTTAGCTTTGTGTGAAATCTTCAATAAAATTCTGTTGGTTTCCTTATGATGCCAGAGCTTGATACTCCCTATGCTTCATTTTAAAAAATCAGCACTACCAAAATAATTATTTTAAAACACAGTTGTGATGGTATCACGTTTCTGACTAACAGCCTTTGCTGCCTTGTGGAAAAGGTCAAGGTTTTGCATGGCTCACAAGGCTCTTGTGATCTGGCCTGTGCATTCTTCTCAAGCCTCATCTTCCATTAAAATGCTTGAAACTAGGAGCACTGGGAATATAATCAAACTAAGTGTTACATGAGTGAAATAATTGGGGGAAAGTTTAAATTTAGGTAGACAGGCTGGGGAAGACATCACTAAGGAAGAGACTTTAAGTAATACGAAGGAGACACCCAGGTGAGTATCTTGGGACTAGCATTCCAGGTAGAGGAAAGATATGCAAAGTCTCTGAGCGCGCGTCCACTTGGCACAGGGGGAGCCCAGTGTGGTTGGCATAGCAGTGACCGAGGCAATCTGAGAGATAACAAGGAACCAGGACAAAATGAACCTTTAGGTCTAATGACATCTACGTGACTTGGAAGCCCTGGGCTGGTTTTCAGTAAGGGTTTCAGTAATGACATGATCTCACTCACATGTTTAAACAGAAGCATCCTGGATCTGGTACTGTTATAAATTGAAAAGAACAAGGCAATAAGCAGGGAGATCCGTTAAGAGGCTCTTGCAATAACACATGGTAAGAGATCATGTCAACTCAGACCAGCATAGTGGAAATGGAGGTGATGAGAACAGATAAGATTCTGGGTATCGTTTGAAAGACGTATGAGGGAAAAAGTAGCATCAAAGATGAGATGAAGGTTTTCAAACTAATCAGAAAAGTTAATATTAACTGAGCTAGAGTTGGACTGTGAAGAAGGCTGAGTGCCGAAGAATTGACGCTTTTGAACTGTGGTGTTGGAGAAGACTCTTGAGAGTCCCTTGGACTGCAAGGAGATCCAACCAGTCCATTCTGAAGGAGAACAACCCTGGGATTTCTTTGGAAGGAATGATGCTAAAGCTGAAACTCCAGTACTTTGGCCACCTCATGTGAAGAGTTGACTCATTGGAAAAGACTCTGATGCTGGGAGGGATTGGGGGCAGGAGGAGAAGGGGACGACAGAGGATGAGATGGCTGGATGGCATCACTGACTCGATGGACGTGAGTCTGAGTGAACTCCGGGAGATGGTAATGAACAGGGAGTCCTGGCGTGCTGCGATTCATGGGATCGCAAAGAGTTGGACACGACTGAGCGGCTGGACTGAACTGAACAGAGGGAGGATTTAAGAGGAACATGGCTGGGGGATGGTAAGCAAGGAGTTCCATTTGAGACAAGTCTGTGATGCCTGTTCAACATCCAGAGGAGATGACAAGCAAGCAACTGGATAAATGAGTCTGAAGTTCAGACTGAAGGTAGAAATCAGTCATCAGCATACAGCGTTATTTAAAGCTGTGGTTCTTGCTGAGAACACGAAGGTCTGAGGCCAGGAGTGTTCCAAACAGTCTTAGAGGTCAGGGAGATGAAGGGTGATTGAGAAGGAGCAGAGAGAAAAATAAAACAAAATTAAACATTCTTGATGTTCTGGAGCTTAGGACGGAAGGGGTTCAAAAGAGAAAAAGTGGTCAATCTCTAATGAGAACTCAAAGATGAGAAGTAAGAATTGATCTTTGGAGTTAGCAAGTGGAGGTCACAGGCAACCTTGAGAAGATCAGGCAAGGTCCCTGCTCTTGGCACTTACACAATAGGAGAAATACAGACAATACAAAGTTTGACAGATAAATACATAATATATATTGACAGGTAATGATGAGTGCTATAGGAAAGAAAAAAAAGAAAGTAGGGTCATGAGATAGATATAATGATTGGGATGTTTCTTTATATAGGGCTGTCAGGGAATATGTCTCCAAGGAGTGTTAGTTGAGCCAAGACCTGAAGGGAGCAAGGGCACAAAGGTTGGTATGAGGAACCTGCATAGCCTTATGGATTCTACACCCAGCATCCTTCTGATTGGCCAGATGTTTGGACTAATTGGTTATTTCCCAGAAGTATGCCAGCTGTTGAATATTTTGCATATTACCCCTGGCTGAGCCTTGTGACTATATGGGGGAAATGGCATTCTAGATAGGAAGAACATCACAGTGAAAGCTCCAGAAACAGGGCATGTTCAAGTGTACCGGAAGCCAGTCCTAATCGAGCGGCTAGAGCAGGGGGAGCCATGACGTGGAGCTCTGCTGGTTTCAGGAGAGCTCTCCCGAGCATTCCCTCTGTTATCTCACAGTGCTCGCTTCTGCTCATGCTGTTGCTCACTCGTGTCCAACCCTTTGCAGCCCCATGGACTGGTGTGTCCATGGCGTTTTTCCAGGCAAGAATACTGGAGTGGGTTGCCCTTTCCTTCTCCAGGGGATCCTCTCAACCCAGGGATTGAACCCACATCTCTTGCGTCTCCTAACAATGCTTAGTTACCTTAAAAGGCTGCCATTCACTGAGTGTATGTGTGTGTGAATGTACAGTGCATATATGTATATGTGTGTGTGTACATTTGTAATTATTACACATGTAAGTTTGCTCATTGCCAGTGAGAAGAAACGACTTTCTGCACATACATCAAATATACCACTATCAAATATTATGCTCATCAATTTTAGTCATGTATTCTAGAGAGGAAGGAAAACTTCTAAGAGCTGAGTGTTGTCTTGAATTTTCTCACTGACATGGATTTTTTATATAGTGAAATATCAATGGTCTGTCATAAAGTTATAAACTTACCAAACTCCTTCCTGAGACATCTAGGCCTATAAACTCACAATTTATTTTGGGGTTTCTTATAATCTAGAGTATGGTTGATTGGAAAGTCCTTTTCTCTGGATTTTAAGAACTTTTCCTCTTAAATCTACCTATATAATAAAAAATAGGAAAAATCAAATTGTATTTAGAAAAATATTTATCTGTAATTAAGTATTCCAAGTGCCACAGTTTCATTTCTGTGTGCTCCCTTCTGATTTTTATTTCAAATTTAAAAGTGTATATAATTACGATATATTATGTAAAAATATATGTGTGTACATATGTATCTTTTGACTTTTAATATTTTTATAAATACTTCTCCATATTTCTTTATATACACTTATGTGTGTATATACATATCTCTTTTTAATGGCAGCATAATATTCAGTATTTATAAATTTAAAAGTAATTTTTGTAACTTTCTCACACTTTGTACAAAAATAAACTCAAAATGGTTTAAAGACTTAAAGGTAAGACCTGAAACCAGGAAATGCCTAGAAGAAAACATAGACAGTCCACTGACATCAGTCTTGGCAATATTTAATCAGATCTGTCTCCTTAGGCAAAGTAAACAAAACCAAAAATGAGCAAAAGGGACTAGATCAAACTAAAAAGCTTTTGCACAGCAAAGGAGACTGTCACCAAAATGAAAAGGTTGCCTACTGAATGGGAGAAAATACATGCAAATGATATGTCTGATGAGGGTTTAATAACATAAAAAAAACAACTCAAAAAATGAACAGAAGTTCTCAGTAGACATTTCTCCGAAGGATACATACAGATGATCAACAGGCACATAAAAAGCTGCTCAACATCACTAATTATGAAGAAGATGCCCATCAGAACCACAGTGAAATATCACCTCTCATCTATCAGCATGGCTGTTAACAAAAAGACAAAAAACAAAACTGTTGGCGAGGTTGTGAAGAAAAGGGATCCTTTATGTACTGTTGGTGGAGGTATAAATTGGTACAACCATTATGAAAAAATGCTGTGGAAGTTCCTCACAAAATTGAAACTAGAACTACCATAGGATCCAGCAGTTCTACTCAGTTCAGTTGAGTTCAGTCACTCAGTCATGTCCAACCCTTTGGGACCCCATGGACTGCAGCATGCCAGGAAATTCTACTACTGGGTATTTATCTGAATAAAAGGAAAACACTAATTCAAAGTGATAATCCCCTTTATCTTCATTGCAGCATTATTTATGATAGCCAAGATATGGAAACAACCTTAGTGGCCATCAGTAGATGAAACAATAAACAAGATGTTTGTGTGTGTGTATTTAGATATATATATAAATATATATATTTGTATGTATGTATAATACATAATGTAAATATATTTTTGCATGTGTGGCTTCCCTGGTGGTTCAGACAGTTAAAAATCTGCCTACAATGCAGGAAACCTGGGTTCGATCCCCTGGGTTGCAATGTGGGAGACATGGGTTCAATCCCTGGGTTGGGAAGATACCCTGGAGGAGGGCATGGCAACCCACTCCAGTATTCTTGCCTAGAGAATCCCCATGGACAGAGGAGCCTGGCAGGCTACACAGCCCATAGGGTCACAAAGAGGTGGACATGACTGAGCAACTAAGCATTCACGCATGTGTACACACANGAAGATACCCTGGAGGAGGGCATGGCAACCCACTCCAGTATTCTTGCCTAGAGAATCCCCATGGACAGAGGAGCCTGGCAGGCTACACAGCCCATAGGGTCACAAAGAGGTGGACATGACTGAGCAACTAAGCATTCACGCATGTGTACACACACACACACACATATGCACACAATGGAATACTACTCAGCCATAAAAAATAATGAACTCTTGCTATCTGCAACAACATGGATGAACCCAAAGGTATTGTGCTAAAGTGAAATAAGTCAAACAGAAAAAGACAAATACTATATGAATTCACTTATATGTGTAATTTTAAAAGCAAAACAAATGAACAAACACACTGAAACAGTCATAGATACAGAGAATAAATAAGTAGCTGCTCGAGGGAAGAGAGGGACAGGGTATGAGAAAATAGATGAGGGGGATTAAGACATGCAAGCTTCCAGTTATAGAACAGTCATGGGTATGAAATGTACAGTGTAAGGAGTATGCTGCTGCTGCTGCTGCTGCTGCTGCTGCTGCTAAGTTGCTTCAGTCGTGTCCGACTCTGTGCGACCCCAGAGACGGCAGCCATAGTCAATAATAATGTAACATCTTTGTATGATGACCAATGGTAACTAGACTTATTGTGATCATTTTGTAATGTATAGAAATACCAAATCACTATATTGTGCCCCAGGAGCTAAGACAGTGTTGTAGGCCAATTGTAGTTCAAAAATAAACAAATTCATAGAAAAAGAGATCATATTTGTGGTTACCCGAGGTGGGAGGTGGTAGGAGGAAGGACTGGATGAAGGCAGTCACACGGTACAAATTTCCAGTTGAAAGTTAAGTAAGTACTAGTGTTAAAATGTACAATGTGATAAATAATCTGCAATGCTGTATGTTGTATACAAAAGTTGTTAAGAGAGTAAATTCTAAGAGTTCTTATCATGATGAATTTTTTTCATTTTACTTTTATTTTGTATCTATATGAGATGATTGATGTTTGCTAAATTTATTTATTTCATGATGTATGTAAGTCAGATCATAATGCTGTACACCTGAAACTTATACAGTGCTGTATGTTAATTATATCTCATGAAAACAGAAAGGGAAAGAAAGTTTAAGTAATTTCTATACAACTTCAGTATATGTATGGATAAGTACATGTGTATTTTGCATATATATTTCCACTTCTAATGATTTAGTAAATTTACACATTTTAAAAAATCATATTTATCCTTCTAGTGACAGCATCATTTTAATTTGTATCAATTGCACTCTAAGATACATGGTTTCTCCCCCATTAATGGGCACTGAAGTTGTTTCTGTTAGTTTTTATTGTGTCATACACTTTGTAAATTAACCATAGATTAATTTACAACAGAGGAGTCACAGAACATATTTATTGTCTTCTGATTGGCAAATATTTCTCCAGATAGGTGCTAGTTGTAATGTCATTAGCAATGAATGAGTTTATCTTCTCCACTCTAACCCTGAAGAGTGTTTTTTTTTTAATTAAAAAAAAAAAGTTTTGCTGGACTATTTGCTGGTGTACTTCCCTTTATCTTTCTTTAATCATTAGCAATGACTTTATGAGTTTTTTTTTCCATTTTCTGTATTTCCTCTTTCATTAAATTTTTGAATTGCTTACCCACTTATTCATTGGGGTTTTACCGGTGGTCTTATTTAAAAATATTTTTTAATTTCTTAATTTTTATGAAAACATTAAACATTTTTTTATTTTATTAGAAATTAACCTTTTACTTGTTATAGTTTGTTGTAACCTTTTCCCCTCTCTTCCATTCTATTTTCCTCTTAATTCTGTTGTCCTAAAAGCTCTTATTTTTACCATTTTCCTCTTGAGTGTGCCACTTGTTAGGTCCTCTAGATCTGTTTCTTAAGATTTTTTTTAGACTAATGTCCTTATCCTTGATTGTGTTGGCTACACTTTTCAATTGTTATCTCTGCTGCTGCTGCTGCTAAGTCACTTCAGTCATGCCCGACTCTGTGTGACCCCATAGACGGCAGCCCACCAGGCTCCCCCATCCCCGGGATTCTCCAGGCAAGAATACTGGAGTGGGTTGCCATTTCCTTCTCCAATGCATGAAAGAGAAAAGTGAAAGTGAAGTCGCTCAGTCTGTCCAATAATAGACTATAATTTCTCTTTGACTGTTAGCAAAGTATAAACCCTTGAAGCACCTAGCATCTCCTTATTCTTCCTTTTGCTTCATACTTCTAAGGTTTTGTCATCCCTTACTTGAGGCACAGCTGATATTGACAGTATTCTGTAATACCTGTCTCTCAAAATAGGTGCCAACCGTGAGCCACTGCCCAGGCCCTGACTGTGGCTGAATATCATGCCTCACTGCAGCTTTTATTTTGAAAGGCTGTTACTTCTACCCTGGTTTTTAGATTTTACCAGTAGAGAAAGTGAGAAATGAAAGAAGGATTATGTTGATCCCTGTCATCTTGCTATAGCTAGGCAGCTTCCACAAAAGCCATATGTAGTACACATGCTTTCTTCTTCATTCTCGCAAAATTACAGCAGCCAGCTCTTTGTCACTTATACACTCTACTGACCCGTCCTAGATGGCTGCATGCCAAGATGGGTCTTACGAGCTCTGTTCACCAGTGGCCTATGAATATGAAATATCTGTAACATTCCATCACAACATAGCTGAATGGAGACCTTGCACTTCATTGTATTTCCAGAAGCTTCTTTTAGCTCACTGTGTAGCAACTGCTCTGAATTAACCCTGTCACTTCTCCACACATTCTCAGCCAAGTGATGGTATATTATAGCAAGCTGTATTTCACTGGTTCCATGCAAGACTTGGTGTTCCAGGGAGTGTAAGATGTGGCTTTACGTGACATGGATGAATGTGCCCATGAAAGTGAACGTAGGGAGCAGAGTCGGTCTTGGTCTTTGAAGACCCTAAGAAAGTGGGTCACAACACTTCTGGGTTTGAGTTTTCCCTGGTCTTCTCTATGATACCTTATGTTTCTCAGGCATCATCCTCTCATTGTTCTATTCCTTTCCCTTCTGCTTTATTGCTCTATCACTGGTAGGAGGCTTCCTGGGTAACTCTGCATTACAAGTGACAGCTTTGACCATCTTTGAGTGAAAAGAGCAAAAGTGACATCCTGTAGAAATACGTGACGCATGAAATTCATTGATGAAAACCAAGATGCAGTTTTAACAGAAGGAGGGATGGAAAGAGTCAGAATACCGATACCAAACAAAAATTGATGAGGCCCTTTTCAGAGTCAGCCTATAGCCTTAGTTGTCTCTAACTGTGATCCCTGGAAGATACTCTCCCGCATGTAATCCAAGAACAAAGTCAAAAATATAAAGAAGTTTCTGGTGTCCACCTTAGCTTCCTTTGACAGAATTTCCTATATGTTTAGGGGAGCAGTTGAACAAATAAAAAAAATCTTTATTTGGCTCCATTTTCTGTTTTTTTCCAAGGTAAAATGATTTGTCACCAATATCCATTGATATATTACTTGGGATTATTTATTTACAATGAAAAATGTATCCCATGAGTCACCCTCTTTGTGTGCATCTGTCTTTGATCAGTTCTGGGAATGTGCTCAGAGTTACCAAGCCCAAATCCTGGATCGGGACCAACCTCTGCCTTTCTCTGCTACAAATAAAACCCCAGTTGACAGTGGAGAACTGTGGGGGTAACAGAAAGAGGTCAAAATTCCTTCTGCAAGGAAGGTTGAAGGCATTTGATGTGTTCAGAGTACTGTCATGTATGTTTTAACATAGGTAAAACTAGCAACTTTAAAAAACTAACCCCCCATGCATGTTTCTTAAACTTTTTTCAGATTTGGGCAAAAAGTTTATATAACTGGTCCAAACTTTGGCAACCAAAGAATAGACCAGTCATGAATGTGAGTAACAGAAAAGAATGCATTCTATTTAAAGAGGAGTGTTGGTATCTGTTCAGGTAGGAAACAACGTTTGAAAGCTTTGTAGAAAAATAGCTCCTCCAGCCCATCCAAAGTTATGAGAGAGAGAAAACGTTATCAACTATCAATCAGACCAAGTTGATATTTTACAACCTCTTGCCTGTTGTACTGAATCCCATCTTAGGATCTTAATTAATTCCAGCATTTCTGTAATTTTAAGCACTTCTGTCCCGTCTCCTGTATCTCCTAACCTTTCTCTTTGGCTTTCCTGTTAAATCATTTTCCCTTTACCTTTGCAATTCATTTCAACTCAACCTTCCATGTAGAGACCTTGACCAAGAAATATGGTGTATCTGAATTTCAATTTCTTATAAAATATATTGTATAGATATTTATACTTGAGGACTAAGAGAACTCTTTATTGGTATTATTTATCTAAAAGTGATTATAATAATAATTGATTAGGATATGTGTGTAAATAAAAATAGGTCCATACACTTCATAGGTTACTGTGTCAACATAATTGCTTAAAATCAGGCACATCATTGACATAAATGTTTAGAGCCCAGGATACAAAGAGGAATACTTTGAATGGAGTCAGACTCTAATAAGGGTTCACTGAGCTTAATTTAAGATTTGTTGTATTGAAGACAATTATTTTGGCAGTGCTTATCCAATTTCTCTGGCACACACACAGTGGAGAGTGAAAGGGCTGTTGTGACTTTCCATTTAACAAGATGCTTCTGTGAAATCTCCTGTTTTGATTTAAAAGGGTTGTATTCTAGTCCAGTACATCAGTGTTGGGAGTTTCAGTAAAGCATAGTGAGTCAGAACATGGCTTGCATTACTGGAATCAACACTTTTTAGCCAAATGCTTTTGTACAAGTTTCTCAACCTCTCAAAGCTGCCAGTTCTCTTTTCTATAAAATGGGGATTCTATTGGGGTGAACTTCATAATCATTAATAAAGCATTTATATGCACTCCTTCCCCCTTCCAAAACCCATCCTCTATGATGTGTGTGATCCGTCACCTTAATCATACGTGCATCTTTTAAAAATATATAGTGTTACTTTGTATATGTATGTTTAAGTTGCATAAAGAAGAGAAGGAAATGTTGATAGATATCAATAGAATATATTGACTTCAAACCTACTACATACCCCACAAAGATATTCTGAGATTTCAATAAGATAATGTAAAGAACGTAGGTGCTTCTTAAATGTTGGTTGTTTGGAGTCTCCCTGATCCTTCCAGAGGGATTCCCAGGCGGCTCAGTGGTAGAGAAGCCATCTGCCAATGCAGGAAACGTGAGTTCGATCTTTGGGTCGGGAAGATCCCGTGGAGGGGGGATAGGCTACCCATTCCGTTATTTTTGCCTGGGAAATCCCATGGACAGAGGAGCCTAGCAGGCGACAGTCCATGGGATCGCAAAGAGTTGAACACGACTGAAGCGACTGAGCATGCGTACACACACACCGATCTGCGACTGAGCATGCGTACACACACACCGATCTGCGACTGAGCATGCGTACACACACGCTGATCCTTCCAGGTAACCTTAATGCTGTTGTAGGTGTGTTGAGAGTGGGGAGATTATTTTAGGGGCCTGAAATCAAGGTTGTGGTCCATGAGTCCTGAGTAGCATTGTTACTTCTGCATGTACTTCCACTTGCAGGATGACGTCTTTGACTTTCTTCCATAGTACATAAAGGATTAATTACAATTAAACCATTGTGTTCCTTCGAGTCAGAAACTGACTGTTAATTGACCCACCCAAACACTGAGCTTGCACCCAAACCTATCAAAGTGGCTTCCCTTCCCTTTATGCTAATCTCCAATTTTCTACCCTCCTAAAATAAGTTAATTCTGCATGTTCACCCTTGGCTAATATGGTTAACAGTACAAGATCAGATGTCCAAACCTGGACTCAGATGCCAAGAATGTATTGGTAGGAAGAAAGCATTTATATTCTGTATACAATATGTTAAACCTCAAGTGTCATGTGAGTTTGACCAGGAATGCCAAGAATCAGGCTTCCTCCTTCTAGTATTACTGAGCATTTTGGAACAAATGTTTTTGTTCAGCTGTTTGTAGCAGAAATGAATACTTGATGAATTCTTGCATAAAAAAAAGTGACCCATTGTCATATTATTAATAGCGGTCAACTTCTAGAAACTCTTCTTTGCTGTCTTTTAAGTATAGACTGGCATCTAGCATTTATGAGAGAGGTTCAGAAGTCAGTTCTATGGGTAGCTTACCCCTATTTTTCATAGACACACCAGGTTTTGTGTGTCTTAAAACCCCACTCTCTTCTTTGCTAATTACCTCCCTGCTGCTGCTGCTGCTAAGTCGCTTCAGTCGTGTCTGACTCTGTGCGACCCCATAGATGGCAGCCCACTAGGCTTCTCTGTCTCTGGGATTCTCCAGGCGAGAATATTGGAGTGGGTTGCTGTTTCCTTCTCCAATGCATGAAAGTGAAAAGCGAAAGTGAAGTCGCTCAGTCGTCCCGACTCTTAGCGACCCCATGGACTGCAGCCCACCAGGCTCCTCCGTCCATGGGATTTTCCAGGCAAGAGCCCTAGCTCTTAGGAAGATTTCTAGTTTTCCTTTCCAAATGAGTCTCTGTTATTTATTTGCAGGCTCACTGACCACAGAGAAACTAGATATGAATTTTTTTGTTTTCTTACATACCAATACTCAGACTATATTTTCCAATAAAAAGTCAGAGCAAGCACATTTTCAGTCTGAGAAAAGATCATCATACAGTTCTACCAAAGTCTTTCCTGGAATATTTACTGCTCCTCTCAGTTTACCTGGAAGAGGATGCTGAGGACAAACTTCAAGGACTTCAGAACCTTCCCTGATTCTCTCTGTGTGTGCTTTTTGTTGAGAATATAAGGAAGAAAGGACAGACACTACCAACCCCATCACCCCCAGCACACATAGAGGGAGGGAGTGGGGATGGAGGGGAAGAGAATGAATATATGAATACCAAAAATGGAAGTTGAACATCTATACAGGAAATAGAGATCACTACCTTCAATAGAAATTGCTAATTACCTCTGATTTTTATTTTTCAGTTTATATATTCCGGTATTCAATTTTCTGTTTTGTACTGGTAGCAATTGCTGGTATCTTTTGTCATCCTAGAGCTTTTAGGATCTGTTTGCTTTAGTACATAGTAAAGGAAATGGCAACTCACTGCAGTATTCTTGCCTGGAGGATTCCATGGACAGAGGAGCCCGGCAGGCTACAGTCCATGGGGTCACAAAGAGTTGGACACAACTGAGCGACTATCACTCACTCACTCACATAGTGAAAAATCAAGAATGCAGTCATGGAGCCAAATTGCATTTTTTCAGATTCATCTCATTCTTGCATAGAAAGAGCCTCGAGGAAAGAAGACCAACTCTAATGAAACAAGCTGAACTTTGAGAAAGTATCCAGTTTTTGAAATGCCTCAGAAGTTTGGAATAGTTTGGTCTTTCATAATAATGTTGTGGGTATTTGATGTCAAAGTTGAGAGACCTAGAGGTGTTGAATTGACCTTTATTTAATCTGATTGATTTAGAGTTTTGGTTGTCTTGAGCAATCTAATTATTTAGGTAGAATGAGGCTCACATTTTATGCAATAAGACTAATAGTCTCCCTATGTACAATGATTCCTTCAGGTTGCTATTAAGTAAATTGAATTTCTCTGATTCACTAGAAGTTGTTGAGTTTTATTGATTTTTCTCCTCATTTTATTATAGGTAGGCAAGCTGCAAATGTCAGCTGCCAAAACATGACCAATAAATACCTGTTTAATTTTTACTGATGATTTCATATTCTGGAATCACTATCTTTTCAGAGAGAAAGTAGATTCTAGTATGAGCCCCACTGAGACCTATAATTATGTACATAATTTTTTAGTTTTCAAGATATACCTTCATGAAACATTCTTTGAAAATAAATTAGGTCTTATCTGTGGGGGCCTGTCATTCCTAAGAATGAAATGCACTTATCAGAGTTGCTTCTTGAGACATAGTTCATGGTGGTGTTTGCAGATGGTCCAAGACTTAATGTTATATATTACTTACAGTATTCCTCTACATAATATACATTTTAAAACTTTATTTGGTTCTTTTCTGTTTTCTTGCATTATAGTTGATATAAAGCAAATATCACCTCATTGGCATCTTCCATTCATTCTATGGTGGTTTTCTTTTTCTTCATTTTTCTCCCCAAGGGCAAGCAAAAGTAATCCATGGAACTTTCTTTATGTTAAAACAGCCCAAAAAAGAAATATATTTGAAAAATTATTCTCCTAGTCAGAGGCTTCAAATTGTATTTTACAGAATCTTGGTATCTGGGGACTATAGCCCAGGTGCAGCTCTATATTTATGTGAGAAGTATGATTTTTTTGTGGAGTTTCCCTGATGGCTTAGTGGTGAAAAATCCATCTGCAATGCAGGAGACGCAAGAGACACGGGCTTGATCCCTGGGATGGGATGATCCCCTGGAGAAGGGAAATGGCAACCAGCTCCAGTGTTCTTGCCTGGGAAATTCCATGGACAGAGGAGCCTGGTGGGCTACAGATCATAGGGTCAGAAAGAGTTGGGCATGACTTAGTGACTAAACAATAATTTTTTGTAACATGGGTTTGCTTATTTTTGCATGCAGTTCTTCTGTGCTATTCCTCTGTTCTTGATTTGCACTTACTCTCCCTTTCTCCCCTGCTGAGCAAATTACTCACTAACTTTAACCAGTTAAACTGGTCTCAGGTTATCTCTTGCTCCACATGAGTGCATGCGTGCATGCTCGGTCATGTCTGACTTTTCACGACCCCGTGGACTGTAGCCTGGCAGGCTCCTCTGTCCATGGGATTTCACAGGCAAGAATATTGGAGTGGGTTGCCATTTCCTTCCCTGGGGGATCTTCCCGACCCAGGGAGCAAACCCGTGCCTCTTGCATTGGCAGGCAGATTTTTTACCCCCGAGCCACCTTATCCTCTCCCTCTCTTGCTCCATACCATTGTCTAGAATGTGGTGCTCCCTGTTTGGATTTCACCTACTTTTCACTAAACAAACTTTCGAGGGATGTCTTCTTTCAAGGCTAATTCCCAAACCATAAGCTGGAGAAGTACAGTGAGTTTTCCCAAGTGCTTCTGTGTTGTTTTCTGTAAACATTACTGCCACATTTTGTCCCCCGACTCCCGGTACCGCACAGATGCACCTTGGGCTTTTGCATCCTTCCCAAGGGTAGACAGCATCTTGGGTAGGGCCTCAACTTCCTGAACCCTCAATCTGTCATCCACATGGAGCTTCAAATCACCTCCCAGAGCCTCCTCCCTTCTCCCCAGGGCCTTGCTTTTGCCTGTGTCTTTCTCTGGTTTGGGGGCGTCTCATCTGAGACCCTCGGCCTATACTGAGTAAAGGTGACCTCTGCTCCCACTTATTCTCTCTGCTTTCATGGGCCCTTGTCACTGCTCCCCCGTCTCCTGCTGTTTTAAGTAATTTCTCTGCTCCTATAGCCATCAAATGGGAAGCGATTCCTTTTAGAGCTATTGTTAGGTCCCCAAATGTCAAGGCACTGGGGCTGCTATAACAAATTACCGCAGGCTGGATAAATGATGAACAATAGAAATTCCGTTCTCACAGGCTGGACGTCCTAAATCAGGGTGCCCGCACGGCAGGAAGGGGGCACTGATGTCTTGTATCCTCAGTTGGTAGAAGGGGCTGGGGAGCTCCGTGGATCTCTAGTTGAATACAAGTGATGGTTGTATTCTACCCCTCCCAGAGGCCCTACCTCCTAACTGTCACATTGGACATTAATATTCCAAGGTGTGAGTTTTGGGGGAAACACAAATATTCAGACCTGAGCACTAAAAGAAGCTGCCAGCTCTGTGGACTTTCCAGCCTTCTTTTCTTGGACTGAGTCTTCTGGACAGGGTGGAAGATACTGAAGTGGTACCACCAAAGGTCTTATTCTAAGGAATATCCCAAAGTTCAGCACACCCCACAGAGAAGGCAATGGCACCCCACTCCAGTACTCTTGCCTGGCAAATCCCATGGATGGAGGAGCCTGGTAGACTGCAGTCCATGGGGTCGCTAAGAGTCGGACATGACTGAGCGACTTCCCTTTCACTTTTCACTTTCATGCGCTGGAGAAGGAAATGGCAACCCACTCCAGTGTTCTTGCCTGGAGAATCCCAGGGATGGAGGAACCTGGTGAGCTGTCGTCTATGGGGTCACACAGAGTCAGACACAACTGAAGCGACTTAGCAGCAGCAGCAGCAGCAGCAGCAGCAGGACACCCCNCCCTCAGAAAAGCAGTGGAGAAGGCAATGACAACCCGCTCCAGTACTCTTGCCTGGAGGATCCCAGGGATGGGGGAGCCTGGTGGGCCGCTGCCTATGGGGTCGCACAGAGTTGGACACGACTGAAGCGACTCAGCAGCAGCAGCAGAAAAGCAGACTCAGCAGAGACCTGGAAGGTGGGTTGGGAACTGAGACAGCAGTTTTAGTGAAAGGCATAATATTTGCACCTTTCTGCTCCGTGGTAACTCTAAGACCCATGCTTTTCCGAAGCTTTTTGTGATTATTTAACAGAGATATCACACATAATGTACAGGGCCTCAAAATATGGTTCTTCTCTTTTCTTATCTGCAGCTGAGCTAGAATCCCAGTAACTCTTTGTCCTGGGATTTTATCTGATAAAGTTATGAGCATTCAAAATACATAGTTGTCCTGTGATCAGACTTAGTGGGGCATTTTCATAAAGTGACAGTGGGATCTAGAAGATGGCTCTATATCAGACCTTTCATCCAGGTGGATTAGGCATGTATTCACGCCTTGACATGTATTTCAAGTCAGGGGAAAATGTAGTGTCAGAGGAAGCATAGTCAATGACAACTGGGACTGGCATGTCTTCTGATTTATGGGCCCCAGTTCAGCTGCTGATCATGGACAGCGGAAGGAGATAAGACCCTCAGCAGAACTGTCTCTCCTTTCCTGGGAGAAAAGCGAATGGAAGAGAAAGCTCAGGCTTCTTAAGGATCAAACGAGGCCTAATAAGACGGATGGTGTGAGGTTCCACAGTCCATAGAAGTTTCCGCTCTTTTGCCTTCCTTTCCTCTGTCTCCCTTCCTTCATTCCCTCCCTCCCTTCCTCCCTTCTTCCCTCCTTCATCGTTTCTTTTCTTCTTTCCTTTTTTCCTTCCTCCTTCCCTCTTTCCTTAAAGGAAGCAGAAGACAGAGCCCAACACAATCACCTTGATTATCAATACAGATGAGTTTGAGGACATGACTTAAATACATGACAACAATGAGCTTCCAGACACTGACCTAGAAGAGAGAGGTGAGATGGGTCTCAGAAGGGTTGGCTGGCAAATGCATCAGTCAGTCAGTTCCTGGGGCAGAGATATCCACCCCTCCTGTCTAGGGAAGAGTAGGTAAGGAAAGGAGGAGGTGTGCTATGCTAATCAGGCTCCTACAGAAGGGAGCCTTAGAAGTGGGGACTACGGTCCCTCTAGGTTACAAGTAAACACTGGCATAAAAGATATTTCATGGGGTGGGGTGGAACATTGGGAAGTACCTGGAGACAGGGCTTTTGCAGAGGGATGGGTAAGAGCACTGGGGTTTTCACTTTCTTTTTGCTCCCTTCCTGGGGAATGTTTTGATAAATGCTTGGGAACTCTGAAATGATTAATCTCTACTTCTTTCTACTAGTAGCTGGGAATCTTGTAGATATCACTATATGATTCCCGGCCATTTATTCTATCATCTTGGGTTCCATCTGGCCTGTCTGGAAGTTGGGCATAGCTCTGGCTGCCTCGTTCACCTTCCAGGGTTGCTGTGGGGATCAAAATGCAATGTTGCTGTGAAAAAGCATCACGAACATTTAATAATGCTGAGGATTGTCCCAGGGGTATCCAGTATGGCTCCAGACTTCTCCTCCACAGCTCTGTTCACGGATACTTCTGCATATGTGCTTCCTGTCTGGTCCACAATGACTCTCAGGAGAACAGCCTCCATTGCCATCCATGGCCACGAAATAGGCATCCTCTCATCCATGGCCACAGAATAGGCATCCTCTGTTCTCCATCCTGCCCCCGCTCTAAATACTTTGTGCTTTGATAACAGGGAGCAATCTGCCCCACTACAACCAAAGGAAAGAAAGAAAAAGAGAGATAAGAAAAATACACAACAACAAACAAACAAAAAACCCATATTCTGTACCTCTTGCTCAGAAATGGCACAGAGAGGGAGGTCTTAAGACAGAGAGATTAACTTTCTCCAAAAGCCAATGCACCTGAGAATACATAGCAAGACACAATAGGCTGAGCAAATATTAGACAAATATTCCTTTTCTGCATGGCCCACTTTGCTGGAGATGAATGGCTTGACTTCTCAAACACTCTCAGAGCAAACCCAGCCTGCCTGGCTTCAAGATCAATATCACTTGTCTTTCTTTCCTTCCCACCTCTCCCTCCTTTTCTAATTTCTAAAGCAAATGTATACAAAATATTTATATAGAATAGAGGCACTTAGAAAATCAAACTGTGCAGAGTTGATTATCTGAGACCCCAGTCTCTACTTCTCTGTGGGCTGGTACCAGTCTGGGCTCCAACCTGGACTTGCAATGCAGAAATACCTGGGGAAGGCTCATGGCACTGCCCTGGTTCCAGGATGATGCTCTTTGGAGCCCTTTGACTCTTTCAGGCACAGGTGGGGAGGATGGGGTTGGGTAAGGAGCTGTGGGAGTCAGAAAAGCAGAGAGCAGAGATGTGCTCTAAGAAAGAGCTTAGTGGATTTAGGTTGAATGTGAGAAAATGTTGTCCAGTGGATACTGCTTGACTCTGAAAGAAAGTGAAATGTGAAGGAAGGCTGTAGAATGACTTCCTGAGGGCCAACGAGAGAAGGGGGAGGGGAAGGGTCATGGGTGAGAGATGGTGCCTACAAATAAATGAAGACAGGATTGTCTTGGGGCAGGAATACATCCACTGTGACCTTTAGATGTCCCTGTGCTGGAACCAGATCGTGAGAAGCCGTCACTGGATGGTACCTTATGGCCGTGATACTTTATCAACAGTTGAGGGAAAAGGGCTCAGAGATATAAAGGGAGTTTTCTGATGTCACACAGCAAGGAAGTGATGCGGCTAGGATTGCAGGCTTGCTCTGAGCCATAGCCTTCCCAGCTGAGCCCTAGCTGCCTGTGCCTTCCCCTTCTGGGCTCAGTCGTCTCTGAGCTCCCAGCATAAGCTGGTTCTGCCCTGAAAAGACTGGTCCCCTGGGTCAGGAGCTACCGTTCTCTAACTTGGAGCATTCCTTGACTGCAAAGGAATGCTCTAAGTTAGAGCATCCCTATGTATCACCCCAGCGCAACAACACACTGTGTGTTACATGTCCTCATGTATTGAGACGCTGCTACTGCTGCTACTAAGTCGCTTCAGTCGTGTCCGACTCTGTGCGACCCCATAGACGGCAGCCACCAGGCTTCCCCGTCCCTGGGATTCTCAAGGCAATAACACTGGAGTGGGTTGCCATTTTCTTCTCCAGTGCATGAAAGTGAAAAGTGAAAGTGAAGTCGCCCAGTCCTTTCTGACTCTTCGCGACCCCATGGACTGCAGCCCACCAGGCTCCTCTGTCCATGGGATTTTCCAGGCGAGAGTACTGCAGTGGGGTGCCATTGCCTTCTCCAATATCTCAATTGCATCTCAGCTAGTCTCTTCCAAATAGGCTCTCTCTGCCCCAATCCTGGTCTTTCATGGTTCTAGCTTCTTCTCTTTTTCCACTGCCTAAGGCAAAGTTTCCAGCATGCCTTTCTGATGAGTCTGTTTGCATTAGAGCAAAAATGGGTGGAAGTAGCATTTTCTCATGGCTCCAGGCCTCATAGGACAGTGGATGCTAGCTAGGATGTGACATTCACATTTTTCCTGCAGGAGGAAGAGGGGTTTTCATCTTTTCTCTGGAAGAGGAAATGACAGGAAAGCCACAGCAGCCAGGGCTGGAAGACAGACTGTGGTTTCTCATCATTAGAAAAATTAAAGTATACAGACAGAAATGTGGTTTTGCTCCATAACTGTATCCTGTCAACTAAATATTTCATTTAGACCTAATGCCTGAGCCAAATGAGAATCTCGAGCAAAACTGCACTATTAGAATACACTTAATTATTGATTCAGCCAGGCAAAAAATAAAAAATAAAGAAACCGGGCGGTACTCTAATTCCTCTTATCAAGCATCTCGAGTGCTAATATGCACTTGAACAGCTGCTATTATCCTGGGGAGCCCACTGCCTTCAGCTGCAAAATGTACAACTTCACACCAGCCACATGGAGCCAGACTGAAGGCGACAACGGAAACACATCCTTTTTTTCCAGGCTCAATTCCTCTCTCGGGGAGAGGAGGGGGCAGAGGTCCTATGGTCACCACCAAAAGGGGAGCCTCCCCTTTCACTTTTTTCTGACTTCCTATCTCATATGTGTATTATTTCAATGGTTCCCAACCCGGGATTTATAGATGTGACCCAAAATACTGCTCCTGTGCTATCTAAATGTCCTCTCTTTCACTTGATTAAAATTAACAAAGACAATGGTTTATGATCCTAGCACTAAAAGGGACTGTGGGCACCCTCTGATTCAACTCTTTCACTGATGCAGATGGAATTATCGAGACTAGGAAGCTGAGGTGATGGGTCCAAGGTCCCATCGTGTCAGTGGGAGTAATAGAACTAACTTAGTTTCATCTAAAACATGTTGTTGGTGATGGGAGAGGAAAGAGAGTAGAGAGGAGTTGGAAGGGGAATGTGGAGATATTGTTAGCTGTGATATGTGTGTGTGTGTGTGTGTTTGTGTGTGTGTGGCTGGATGCTGTTGTGTTACATAATGTGTCTGTAAAAAGACATTGCTGGCATGTCAGTCTCAAAAACTTAAAAATGTAGCTTTTTTTTGGTACTATTTTTTCTAGCCATATTATATAACTTCTCTTCTTAAAGCTTTATTATTTTAGCCACCATAATCCTCTATTTATCCATTCATTTATCCATCATTCCATTCACAAAGCTGCCATTCAATTTCACCTCTTTTCTCCCTCCCTCCCTCCGGTCCTTCCTTCCTTCCCTCCCCGCTCCCTTCCTTCCATCTGTCTGTCCATCCATCCAGCTACCCATCTATTTATTTATCCCAGAAGCACCCATTGAAGCCCTACCAAGTACAAGATATTGAAACATAATTCTTCACAAGTAATACTCCTTTGTTAAGAGTGTCTCCCTATTAGCACCCTGGGGGAAGGCACTATGTTCTAAGTCACTTAACAGAACCAAAATATGGAGTTTTCTGACAGATATGTGCCCAGTGAGACATTTATGACCAAAGCTGAGGAAATTTAAACATCTCCTGAAGACGGAGGTGGTAGAACTAACAAGTTGAAAGGAGCCTGCAAAGACCATCTTGTTCCTACCTCAGCTTTCAGGGTAACTTTTGACCTAAATCCTACCATCTCGTCAAAATGGCCTCTTTAATGTTTCCATGGATGGTGTGAATCAAGTTTCCCTTGCTTTGGGGTGACCAAAGGTGTCAGTTTGCCCAGGACTGAGATTTCCCATCAAATGAGAGTCGCACCTACTTCCTTTGTTAAAACAGCTCCTTCTATTTATAGGAGAAGCTGTTTTCTTGTTTTTATTTATACACATCCTTCTTAATTCAAGTCCTGCCACCTCTACAGAGATTTATGTAGCTCCTTTTTCTTCTTTAAAATGTCATTGCAATTAGACTCCTTACCAAACCACTCGTATTTGTACAGTAAAGTTACATTAGCCAGTCCTTTTCACTAGTGTATGAACATCACTGTGGAATCTCTAGCTACATTGGAAACTTCTCAGGTGAAGGGACTTGCCTAAATTCTGTCTTGTGTCCTGTTTACTGCAGCTCTTGCAGAAGAAAATTCTCCACTCTGTCTAACATAATTCCTTCCTGGTGAATTCGGTCTTGCATTTCCTACTTTTTCCTCAGAAAAATAGCCAGGAAGTCATCGTCCCACTGACGCTAGTCTTCCTAAAACATCGAGTCGATGACTAAAATCCTTCCTGTCCTTTCACTCTATCTTCTTCATGAGTGTCTTTCCTTTGGTCTGTCTTCCAAGGCACCATTTCTTTTCCACGTTGTCTCTTGTTTTCCTTTATATGATTTAAATGAGGAGTCCAGGCTGGACATGGTGTCTAAAGGGAGACTGGCCAGGGGACATGGCCGCTGTGAGCCCGGGGGCCAATGGGCCAGGTGCTGACGAGCTCTGTCACACAGTCTTGTGTGGAGGAAGGAGGAAGGAAAAGGCCTGGGGAGATCTAAGCCACAGCACTCTGCCTCTCAGAAGGACTGGCATGTAAGGACCCAGCTTTCCTTGGGAAATCCCCACCTCCTGTCACCAGTAGAGTCTGTGACTGCTGTTCTTGCCCTGACACTCAGTTTGGCTGCCTGGGGGAGTGATGCTTCTTCTTTACGTGCTGATGTAAAAGAAAATGGCCACAGAAGCCTGAGGGACACAGGAAGCAACAGACAGGTTGTGATGTTAGGAAAACAACACTGGAGATGCAGAAGATGGGAAAAAAGAAAATCAATGGCTTGTGAAGACTATGCCAAGCAAGTAGCACTGGGAGCCTGACTCTTGCCTGTGGCTGGTTGGTTGCTGTGAGTTGTGGCTGGATTTGTGTTAGAAGGCAATAGCACCCCACCCCAGTACTCTTGCCTGGAAAATCCCATGGATGGAGGAGCCTGGTAGGCTGCAGTCCATGGGATCGTGAAGAGTTGGAAAGGACCGAGCGACTTCACTTTCACTTTTCACTTTCATGCATTGGAGAGTGAAACGGCAACCCACTCCAGTGTTCTTGCCTGGAAAATCCCAGGGACGGGGGAGCCTGGTGGGCTGCCGTCTGTGGGGTCGCACAGAGTCAGACACGACTGAAGTGACTTAGCAGCTTAGCATGGCCCCTGAAAAGTAGTGTGTTTCTGAACCCCCTCCCATTTCAAACCGGGAGGAAACTATGGAGGCAGTTAGGGCTCTTACAGGAGTGTGGTAGGTTGATTGCAGAGATGGCTGCATTTTTTGTAGTCATGACTTTTGCAATGTGACTTTGCAATTCTATCAGTTTTTGTATCCCTTAAATCTGGACTGAACTTTAAAGAAACTCATTTGCCAATAAAATGCAGCTGAAGTGACAGGGTACCAGTTCTAAGTCTAGAACCCAAGAGCTTTTGTGTGCTTCTGCTCTCCTGTGAAGACGGCATTGCCATGTATAAAGCCTGAGCTAGCTTGCTGAATGATGAGAGGGATGTGGCCCTGCACTCCAATACTACAGCCAACAGCCAACCACCAGACCCAAATGAGGCATCCTGGACAAGCTGTCTCCCAGCCTACCCACCAGCTGACCACAGTCTCATGAGTGAACCCAGCCAAGATCAGCCAAGCCTGGCCCAAATCAGAACTACCCAGTGGAGTTATGGTTTTGTGAGGAATAATAAAGGTTTGTTGCTTCCACTCACTGAGTTTGGGGCAGTTTGCTATGTAGCAAGAGCGAACTGATGTAGGGATTGAGAGGGTGAAGGGGAAAGAGGTATTGTCTTCTATAATAGATGCTAAAGGAATTAGAACAAATTTAGTTCTTAACGGCACACAGGAATCTCCATGATGTGGACTCCTTGCATTTTTGACTTTACTTCTTGCTACTAATATACCCTTCCCTCCTTATTTGCCTAGCTCCTCCCTCCCTCATACATACACCAAGCTTCAGCCTTCCTGGGCTCCTTGGAACAGTTTGAGCTCTGCTTTCAGCTCTACTCTTTCCCCTTCCTGGTACATTGCCCCATTTCTTACTTTCTTTCCTTTGCTTGTCTGTTCAGTCCTCAGGCTTAGCTTAGCTGTCTCTTCCGTATATTATCACCTTGTCCCTGTTCCTTAATTCTCTCTAATGTTGTCTCTTTTAACACTTACCACATTATATTGAGGTCTGAAGGCCTCTCTTTCCTTTGAGGACCGTTGTTCTCTGATTCAGAAAGTACTGAAGCTAAGGTCCTAACTCTGAAAAATTAAATCATGTGGTTGAGCATCCACATATTTGAAAGCACCAGGTGATTCTGACATGCAGTCAAAGCTGAGAACTACTGTAGGTCTAGTGTATTTGTGAAAAGGTGTGTGTGAAGGGGGTGGGCCCTGTCATCCAAATCTGCAGCTACTCCTCCATTTCTCTTCAGTCCTGTTTGGAGTTTCATCTATGACCAACCATGGTCTGGAATTTCAGGGTCCTTTACTTTCTCAGTGCCATGCTCTGCTGTCATCCTGGTCTCAACAGAGAAGTGATGTGAAGAAGATGAGGTTTCTCTTTGTTGTCCTGTCCAATAATTTACACAAAACCACAAACGGAGGCTATCTTGGTATCACATATTTTACTGAAGGGATAAAAGGCAAGGCAGAGGGATAGCACACAGAGAAGAACTTAGAACAAACTCTAGCTTGGCTTGAAAAGTTCCTGGGATTCTCCCACCACCATCACCTTCTCTGACTTTTGCCTCTTCTTGTTGTTGGGTTCTTTTCCTAAATGTGTTTGGCTTTCCCAGTTTATATTCCTTCTAGCCTCTTTACTCTTCCTACTTGGACTACCGAAATGGATGAAAACTCCTCTTTAAAATGCAGAGCAGGGGGACTTCCCTGGTGGTCCAGGAGTTAAGAATTCACCTTATGATGCAGCAAACACAGGCTTGATCCCTGGAGGGAACTAAGAACCCACTAGCAACTGTTGGATTCACTCCTCCTGGCAGGTCAGGATCTGGACCTGACTTTTTTCCATATATGATCCATCAAGGTGTGTTGCTAAACAGAAGAGAGCTCTTTATTTTTCATGAATTCTGACTCAAGCTTTAACAGAAAAGTTATTGTTTTCTCTGCTACCTATAATCTTTGCCTGACTACTTACTGGTCTCCACAGTGAACAGTGAGCCACTTAGGGGTTGGTTCAGATGGTTGTGTTCACCAATGAGTTCTTAGAGCCAAGCTCAGATCAGAGGAGGCCCTCAAGCAATATTTGTTGCATGAATGATGCTTGAATGAAAGAAGACAAGGGACTGTATGAACCAATTTAAAGCTCAGTCAAGGAGTGTGTCTGAGACTGTCAGAGGGGAAACGCTTGATGGGGGGATCCTTGAAGACTACCAAGGTTCAAAAACTGGGGAAGTGCAGTTAAGCTGTTAGGAAAAGGCTGTTCAGATCTATTAGGAAAAAGTTGAGATTGAAATAAGCCAAGCTAAAATGTCCTAAAATGAATAGCTTAGAATGAAGGAGGGGCAAAAGCAAGGGTGAGAGTGGGGAAAAGTGAGAGACAGACTCAGGGACTGAGGGATCCATGCCATGTGGACCTTTTGCTCCAGGGACAGAGGGCAGGAGGACTAGAGCGAAGCTGGGGAGGGCAATGGGTACTTCATCCCCCAAACCACTATTTCAGAATCATTTCCCTTTTCTCTTACAAATTTAGATGTGCATATTTGCACACACACACACAATCACACACACTTATGTATGGATTCCTTGGATCAGACTTTTAAGATCAGATGTGTTCGAGGAAACCAGAATTGAAAGAGACACATGTACCTCAATATTCATCACAGCACTGTTTATAACAGCCAGGACATGGAAGCAACTTAGATGTCCATCAGCAGGCGAATGGATAAGAAAGCTGTGGTACATACATATACAGAATGGAATTTTACTCAGCCATTGAAAAGAACACATTTGAATCAGTACTAATGAGGTGAATGAAACTGGGACTTATTATAGAGAGTGAAGTAAGCCAGAAAGAAAAACACCAATACAGTATACTAACACATATACATGGAATTTAGAAAGATGGTATTCCCATCTCTTTCAGAATTTTCCACAGTTTATTGTGATCCTTGAATACCACCCCACTATTGAGTTTACTTCTAGGCAGCCTTATTAAGGCCCAGTTCTTTCATGCTGGAAGCTACTTTCTGTCTGTAAAGGACAGTCAGATACTTACAAAGACTGGGGTATGTAGGAATCAGCAACAAGGATCCTGCAAATGTTGCTCATTTCCTTCTTCCCCAACCAAAATACAAACTATAGAAAGTTCAAAGATCTCAGTTGATTTCCCCCACAGCCCTGGATCAGTGCCATGGTGGTGCCCTTGTCCTTGTTGCTGGTTCATTGAATTCTCACTTCTTGCCAGTAACACCCAGATCTTCTCCTGTGGGGCAGTGTTTCTCAGACACTTCCCTTAATAAGCAGTATCTTGGGAAACCTCAGGAGAATCCACCTGATTGCTGATTATAGCAAGAGGATGCAACATTATCCTAAAGCCTCACCAAAAAAAAAAAAAAAAAAAAAAGGTGGTGGTGGGGTGGGAAGGCTTGGCTCAACTATTTGTCACTGTGTGGTCATATTATTCCCATCCAAAGATGAGCAAATTGAGACTCGGAAACACTGAGGGACTTTTCCCTAGGGGACTCTGTTGTTGAAACAGAGCTAGTAGACAAGCACAGATGTGTCTGAAAGAAACTCATGTCCTTTTCGCCTTCCAGGTTGGGTTTCACTTAGCATCTTTGTGTCACAATTGTCTTCCCTATCAAATGAGATTAATGCATCACTTGTTAGACTTTTGGTGGGATTAAATAAACTACTCAAGGGGCTAAGCACGGGGCTAGAGAAAGAAATATAAGCTTCCTTTCTTTCCTCTGTAATGTACTGAGGGAAAATCCTTTCGTTCAGGCTGACTTTGGGGCCACAGTGACTCATCCTTTCTCACTCATCATGGAGTAGAACTCAATTAAATATTAAAAGTCTTTAACTTGGAGAGGAACCATTTAATCCAAATGGACAGTAGTTAAACTCTAGAGCAGATGACTCCAAATACCAGTCACTTATTCTTTGTGCATTTTGGGTTGGTGGGAGTCAGAAGATTCTAAGGGAGGAATCAGGACAGCTGGTGATGAAGCTGGAGGCTCAGGGTAGCAAGTCTTAGTGAACCAGTAAAGCTGTGTTTTCAGTTCAGTTCAGTCGCTCAGTCATGTCCGACTCTTTGCGACCCCATGAATCGCAGCACGCCAGGCCTCCCTGTTCATCACCATCTCCCGGAGTTCACTCAGACTCACGTCCATCGAGTCCGTGATGCCATCCAGCCATCTCATCCTCTGTCGTCCCCTTCTCCTCCTGCCACCAATCCCTCCCAGCATCAGAGTCTTTTCCAATGAGTCACCTCTTCGCATGAGGTGGCCAAAGTACTGGCGTTTCAGCTTTAGCATCATTCCTTCCAAAGAAATCCCAGGGCTGATCTCCTTCAGAATGGACTGGTTGAATCTCCTTGCAGTCCAAGGGACTCTCAAGAGTCTTCTCCAACACCACAGTTCAAAAGCATCAATTCTTTGGTGCTCAGCCTTCTTCACAGTCCAACTCTCACATCCATACATGACCACAGGAAAAACCATAGCCTTGACTAAATGGACCTTAGTCAGCAAAGTAATGTCTCTGCTTTTGAATATACTATCTAGGTTGGTCATAACTTTTCTTCCAAGCCATATATTAGGTGGGCTCAAAATCTGGGTGAAAACCACTCATTTAGGAAGAATACCATCTATAAGGCTTCCCCAGCAAAAGACTCAGTTTCTGGCTTGGTTACATACAATCCCAGTGCCCACCCCTTCCCACCAGGACAGGCCCATGGTACCAGCTCTACCTGGATCCCCCTTCTCCCCCTGGGGGCCTTCTCTCCCATCTCGTCCATCACGACCACGAAGGCTATCTGCTGGTGGGGCACACACAACCAGGGTGCAGGGATCGGTGAGTGTTTTCTCAGAATAGACATCCATTTCTTCGCCCAGGGAGCTCTGGGACTGTGTGAGCAGGAGCAACATGGAGAGAGGGAGGAGAGGCATGTCCTAGGCAGAGGAACAGAGAGAGGGGCTGCTCTTGGTCCAAGGACGAGGATTTTTTTTTTAAGACTGTGCACATGTGGCCCACTAGCATTCACATTGTTAATCTTCCATTAATGTGTCCTTTCTTAAACATTATACAAATGACGTTGGCTTTGGCTAATACCATCTTTCCCAGGAAAAATGAAATCAACTTTTACAGATGGAAGCAATTTAGTCCTTGGCGTTGAGTTCCTTAACTTTCTATCTTGGGAAAAATGCATTTTTGATCTAACAGTTTATTGCAAAAATGGTTCAGGCTCCTGTTTATATGATGAGAAAAGAAAATAAATTATATTATTTTGGGGGGAAACTGGGACCAAACACTCTCAAAGTAATTTGGAAATTCCAAGCCTTGAACTGTTTCATTTCCTTCAGAGAAAAATGCAGGTCTAATAGTCTCATCAGATTGCTTCTGGTTGGTTTTTTCTTTTTTTTGTCTTCTTCCAAATTTCTCCAAAAGAAATTGATTTCTCTTTGTTATTATTAGCTTATCCTCACATTAAAGTTTTCCCCGTAAACATTTTTCATTGGTCTTTTAGTCTCTATAAGTGATTAAGTATTGACTTAAAAGTAGGGTAGTTTAATTTACATTGGCTGTTTGAGGGATATGCAGTACATTTATGGTCACTAGCTTTTATGCTTTCTAAAAAGCTAAATGATGATTTAGTAGGATGATAATGATAGAAGTGATCTTGCTTACAAAAAAGAAAAAGAAAAAAGGAAACAAAAAACCTTTAATGGAGTGTCAGTTTAGAAAAATATAGAATACTGTTCCCATTAGAATAAATAAGGACAACCAACCAGTCTATAATTTTCATCTACAACCACCACTATAAGCATTTCTTCTTATGTCATATTAAAGAATTTCATGCAGGAAGTAAATGAAATGCTGATGCATCTGTGCTAAATAATGCGTCAGGGCCAAGACCATGGGGGAGGGCGAAAGGCTGGGACTCAGGCTGGTGGAGTGATCGTTAGAAATACATGCAGACCAGCTGTCCATGACCTGCAGTACTTCTGCACTGAAGGCCTTTAAGTAAGATATAATGAAGAATACGTTTATCTTGTGCTGTGCTGTTTGGTATTAGGATATTGTTTTGAGTAATTTCTTTCTTTCTTTTTTTTTTGGTGTTGAATATTTTTTTATTTTATTTTATTTTTATTTTAATTTTTTTGTATTTATTTATTTATTTTTATTTTATTTTATTTTTTTTCACGAACTCCCAAACATGAACCCCCCTCCCACCTCCCACCCCACATCATCCCTCCAGATCATCCCCATACACCAGCCCCAAGCATCCTGCATCCTGCATTGAACATAGACTGGCAATTCATTTCTTACATGATAGTATACATATTTCTTATTAAAAAAAAATTAAATGTGACATGAGTAAGCATTATCAGTATTTTTCAGATAAATTTGTACAACAATTCTAACAAAAATGTTGCACTTAAGATTTTCCCTAACAAAATAGGAATATAAAATGTGGCCAGTTCACTACAGAAACTCACTAACCACCTCATGGTTTTCCCTTCGTGAAACCAATTGATTCTCAACACGGGGGTCCCCAACCTCCAGGATCTAATACCTGATGATCTGAGGTAGAGCTGATGTCATAATAATAGAAATAAAGTGCACAATAAGTGTAATGCCCTTGAATCATCCCCAAACCAGCCCCCTACTCTGGATTTGTGGAAAAATTGTCTTCCACGAAAACTATCCCTGGTGCCAAAAAGGTTGGGGACTGCGGCTCTAACACACCGTTAGCATTACTTACAGGTTATGTTCCCAAACGCAGGGGTCTTTCTCAAAAACTTGGAGAGACTTATTATTGCTCACAGAGCAGAATCCATGTTCTTGTGTTGTTCAGTGGTACAGAGTTTCCATTCCTCAAAGTAATTTGGAAATTCCAAACCTTGAACTGTTCATTTCCTTCAGAGAAAAATGCAGGTCTAATAGTCTCATTGGGACTTCCCTGGTGGCTCAGATGGTAAAAGCTTCTGCCTACAATGCAGGAGACCTGGATTCGATCCCTGGGTTGGGAAGATCCCCTGGAGAAGGAAATGGCAACCCACTCCAGTACTCTGGAAAATTCCATGGACGGAGGAGCCTGATAGGCTACAGTCCATGGGGTCGCAAAGAAGATACCACTGAGCTACTTCACTTTCACTTTCAAGAGTCTCATTAGATTGGTCATATTTTTTGTCTTCTTCCAAATTTCTCAGGAAAGTTCTGGAGATGTTACACAGCAGCCTGAATGTACTGAGTAGCACACTTAAAAATGGTGAAGATAGTAAATGTTATATTACCCATTTTTCACCACACACATTTTTCATCCACATACTAAACCTAGCAGTCAAGGGCAGTCATGATCTGGCCCCTCCACTCTCTTTCTGGCTTCATCTTTCTTCACCCATTCAACAAATCTTTACAAGCACCCATTATATGCCAGAAACTTATAAAGAACAGAAATGAACAGGACAAGCACAGCCCCACTTGCAAAATTTAAAATAAAATATTGCCAGAGCGGAAAGGGGTACTAGATGTTTGCTTGATTCCTAATGCTTTGCTATAGATCTTGCGTATTCTCCATACACACTTCACATTTAAGTACTTTTATAGCTTTGTTTATGATGTTCTGTTATCCTAAAGCCCTCCCAGCTTTCCACCTCCCTCTCAAGTCTCATTTTTCTAGACCTTTTTATCTTTTAAGACTTCATTACACATAACCCAGCGATAAAGCTCTTCCTTTGACAGCCCTATTGTGTTATGTTATGTGGTTTTCCTGGTTCCCCAGGCCTGACTGAGAGCTTAGTACAGTGTTTTGCATATAACAGACACAAAAGAGGACTTGTGAAATGAAGTGAAGTTATTAAAACATCTTGAAAATTATTTTCTTAGTACACACCAAATACATTGCTTTCACTGTTTTAATATTTTTCTAAGTTACATTTCTTTTTTAATTAATTAATTTATTTTAATTGAAGGCTAATTACTTTACAATATTGTAGTGGTTTTTGCCATACATTGACATGAATCGGCCATGGGTGCACATGTGTTCCTCATCCTGAACCCCACTCCCACCTCCCTCCCCATCCCATCTCTCGGGGTCATCCCAGTGCACCCGCCCTGAGCACCCTGTCTCATGCATCGAACCTGGACTGGCGATCTATTCATATATGATAATACACATGTTTCAGTGCTATTCTCTCAAATCATCCCACCTTCACCTTCTCCCACAGGGTCCAAAAAGTCTGTTCTATACATCTGTGTCTCTTTTGCTGTCTCACATATAGGGTCGTCATTACCATCTTTCTAAATTCCATATATATGTGTTAATATACTGTATTGATGTTTTTCTTTCTGACTTACTTCACTCTGTATAGTAGGCTCCAGTTTCATCCACCTCATTAGAACTGATTCAAATGTATTCTTTTTAATGGCTAAGTAATACTCCATTGTGTATATGTACCACAGCTTTCTTATCCATTCATCTGCCAGTGGACATCCAGGTTGCTTCCATGTCCTGGCTATTATAAATAGTGCTGTGATGAACATTGGGGTACACGTGTCTCTTTCAGTTCTGGTTTCCTCAGTGTGTATTTCCCAGCAATGGGATTGCTGGGTTGTATGGCAGTTCTATTTCCAGTTGTTTAAGTAATCGCCACACTTTCATTTTAAATTTATACTTATATATAAATTTGTATTCATTTATATTTAGTGTTTATTTCTATTTAGTATTTATCTCTTGCCCTGCCTTTCCACTTTAAATGTTCATTTGTATACTACCAAATGCCATCCATTTGATACTTCATTATGAGTATCTTATGTGCTCAGACTTAGACTCCTGTGAATCATTGTGGGTATATAGCCTTGAGTGGAGTCATTAATGAGGTGCCTTGTTATGCTGTGTTCTGATAACAAGTTTCGTCTCCTGAAGCAAGTGCCGTTTTGTGGGATTTAGACTTGTCTCACCACGTGGGGCTTAGGAACACATGCACTTTTCCCCATTGATACTAAATGCATGATTAACTTTGTGTGTGTCCTTCTATCCATTCATCTACTAAGCATTGAATGGCACTCTTCTTAAACTGTAATGAGGACTCAGGTGTTTGTGACCTTGACAGCTGTCCAGGTGAACAGTCAGCAGGAGCAGAAAGGACCTCTGATTTGGAGGCTTTTGCATTCTGGCTCACATCAAGAGGACACTTGAGATGGGCAAACGCCAGCTTCTCCATTCCCCAGAGTGGACACCTAATTCAAAGGAAACGGGAGGTGGGAGGGGGGTTCATGTTTGGGAGTTCGTGTAAAAAAATAATAATAATAATAATTCAAAGGAAACATTTTCAGTTATGTCCCTTTTTGCAAATTTTCAGCTTCATTGAGGTGTAATTGACATATAAAATGGTAAGATGTTTAAAGTACACATCTTGGTGATTTGGTATACATTGTGAAAAGATTCCCACCATCTAGGTATTAAACATCCATCACCTTATTTAATCACCCATTTATTTATAGACTTGTTTCTTGGTGAGGACATTTAAGTTCCACTCTCATCAAATTTCAATTTTGTCCCTTTATTGTTCACTTAGCTTTGGAAGGAAAAGTGCCTGATAACCTGAGAGTTACTAAAAACATATTGGAACTGTGGCTTTTTGTCTTAAATTGTGGAGTGTTGTTGAAAGTAAAGGATAACTTTCATTACCTTAAGGTTGCTTTGATCAGATCGAGAGCAACTAGTCCTGCCTTTGAGAGCCATAGGGTTCTAATGGAGTTTTCTTTTTTTTTTTGACATGGACCATTTTTTAAGTCTTTATTGAATTTGTTACAATATAGCTTCTGTTGTTTATGTTCTGGTTTTTGGCCACAAGGCATGTGAGATTTTAGCTCCTGGACCAGGGATTGACTACACACCCCCTGCACTGGGGGGTGTGTAGTCAAAGTCTTAACCACTGAACCTCCAGGCAAGTTCCCTAATGGAGTTTTCATAACTAGTTTCCTAGACCAGCCAAAAGAACTGTGTTTTGTTTTGTTTATAATTTTTTAAGTTTTTAATTATAAAAAAATTACCCACTGAACAACTTTTAAGTGTACAATTGAACAACATTAAGTATATCTACATTGTTGTGCAAGTGATCTATAGAACTTTTTCTTCTTGCAAAACTGTTATTCTGTACTCATTAAACTATAACTCATTTCCCCTCACCCCAGCTCCTAGAAGTCACCATTCTGCTTTCTGTTCCTATGAATTTGATTACTTTAGATACGTCATTCAAGTGGAATCATACAGTATTTGACTTTTTGTGACTGGCTTATTTGACTTAGCATAATGTCCTCGAGGTTCACAGGATTTCCTTCCTTTTTAAGATTGACTAGTACAGTATTCTATTATGTGTGTGTATTATATGTATATAGGTGGTGCTAAAGGTAAAGAACCCGCCTGCCAGCGTTCAGTTCAGTTCAGTTCAGTTGCTCAGTTGTGTCCGACTCTTTGTGACCCATGGATTGCAGCACGCCAGGTCTCACTATCCATCACCAGCTCCCAGAGTTTACTCAAACTCATGTCCATTGAGTCAGTGATGCCATCCAACCATCTCATCCTCTGTCGTCCCCTTCCCCTCCCGCCTTCAATCTTTCCCAGTGTCAGGGTCTTTTCAAATGAGTCAGTTAAGACAGGGTTCGATCCCTGGATCAGGAAGATCCCCTGGAGGAGGAAATGACAACACACTCCAGTATTCTTCTGGGAAATCCCATGGACAGAGAAGCCTGGCAGGCTACAATCCATAGGGTCCCACAGAACTGGATACAACTGAGGTGACTTAGCACACGTGCGTGCACATACACACACGCGCACACACATATGCACACACACATATTGTATATATTCATTTATCTGTCAGTGGATACTTGGGTTTCTTCTTCCTTTTAGCTATTGTGAATAATACTGCTATGGACATGGATTTGCAAATATCTCGTCAAGATCCTGCTTCCAATTCTTTTGGATATATACCCACAATTGGGATTAATGGATCATATGATAATTCTGTTTTTAATTTTTGAGAATCTGCCATACTATTTTCCAAAGTGACTACACCATTTTGCAATCCCATCATTGGTGCACAAGAATTAGTTTCTCCACATACCCACTAACAGTTGCTATTTTCTGTTTTATTTTGTTTTGTTGATAATAGCCATTCTAGTGGCTATGAGGGTGAAAATGTGATTTTGATTTGCATTTCTCTAATGATTAGTAAAGTTTAGTATCTTTTCATATGCTTGTTGCCCATTTCTGTATCCTTTTTGGAGGAATGTCTATTGAAGTTCTTGGTCCACTTTTAAATTGAGTCATTTGTTTTTTTGTTACTATAGTTCCTTATTTATTCTGGGTATTAACTCATCTGATATTTGATTTGCAAATATTTTCTGCCATTCTGTAGTTTGGCTTTTCACTCCATTGATTTATAGGACTAGCTTTAACATTATTTGTGAAGGAATTATCTTTGGTTTGCTGATGTATGACCAGTAATTTCTCCTGCCCAAATAAGTACTGACTAAGGAATTCAGTTCTGTGTTTTGTTAAAGTTATCTACCTTCCATAAAACCAATAGCAATAATAAGGGCCATGTTTTTGAGCTTTTCTTTATACCAAAGCTTTAATAAAAACTTGTCAAGAATGAAGTGTAACTATCTGCAGCAACATGGATGGACATAGAGGTTATTATACTAAGTGAAGTCAGACAAAGACAGATATTATATGACAGCACTTAACATGTGGAATCTAGAAAATAAGACAAAGGAATCCACATACAAAAGAGAAATAGACTCACAGGCATAGGAAACAAACTTAAGGTTTTCAAAGGAGACATGGAACAGGCAAGGATAAATTAGGTGTGGGATTAACAGCTACAAACTACTATATGTGGGAAAAAAAACCTTACCATCTTTCTTGTGGGCTTCCCTTGTGACTCAGCTGATAAAGAATCCACCTGCAATGCCGGAGACCTGGGTTTGATCCTTGGGTCAATGCTCTGGAGAAGGAAAAGGCTACCCACTCCAGTATTCTGTCCTGGAGAATTCCATGGACTGTATAGTCCTTGGGGTGGCAAAGAGTCGGACATGACTAGGTGACTTTCACCTCACTTCACATCCTCCTTGTAACTCTTCTCATGTGAAAAGTGTTCCAGGGTGCCCTGATTTAAAGCTCTTCACAAACTGAACAGGAGCTGAAGAGACGACACAGAGTTTGTTTTGTCATCTGTCTTAGATGCCTGATCTTGAGCTTGTGAAGAGAGATGTGTGGTTTGTGCTGTATGGCCTCTCCCATGGTGTTTGAGAAAATATAAACTATATTAGTAGAGATGATCTGCAAGTTACTTGGAATTGCAAGAAAATAGAGCTTCTTTCTACAAATCATCAAGGAGATGACATACTAAGTAACCCGGATAGAATTCAGGGAAAATGTTTGCCTTTTTTTTTTAAGGAAATATGTGCATTCTGTGGTTTCTGTAGAACATTTCATCTAAGGGAATATCAGTGTATTCACAAGTTATATATAGCCAGCTTCTCCATTAAAATGCAGCTAACTCTTGGGTGACTGCAAGAAAAACTATGAAAATATCTAGGCCACCCATTCTTAGGATCAAATGCTTCCTGAGCACCTGTGGAGAAAGCAAGTTATTCTTCATGATTATGGCATATTTTAATAAATGATATCAGTTTTGATAAACCTTAATGTTATATTTGATCACTGATTTCTGAATCTTCTCTAAATTGATGTTGTTGTATCAAATAAAGTTCAATAAATAATTGGTTGCCTTTTAGCACATGAGCTCTACTGGCAAGGATTTTTTATTTGAAATGATACTTTCACTATTAAAAAATTATGAAATAAAATGAAGTGTCAAGATTACCTTTGGGAATTTTATAGTGTTTTGAAATTAAGAAACATT
Source organism: Oreotragus oreotragus (assembly GCA_006410675.1). NCBI lineage: Eukaryota > Metazoa > Chordata > Mammalia > Artiodactyla > Bovidae > Oreotragus > Oreotragus oreotragus. The sequence goes on along the minus strand of SJYX01004903.1, from coordinate 246,708 downwards.
CATTTTCACCATAATCCCAACACCAGCCCTAAAGTCCAGAGGCTCAAGTACTCAACAATTCTTGCTTGAAAATAAACCGCAAGGCTGTAATCGATATTTAATCTTAAAGAAGGAGATTAAAGAGCATGGTACTGCATTGTTGCTTTATCACTTTGTTTTTTAGGGTTCTTTCCTGACAGTAAAATCCACACTCCATTTATCTAACAAGCCATAAAGCTGGAATTTCCTAAGAGCACCATATGTAATGATTATGGCAAAATTCCAGAAATTTCCAGTGGGAAACAGGCTTTTACTCTTTCTGAAACTGTCAAGCTGCTGGCAGAAGCAAGCGCTCTAGGTAAATGACTAAGCATATGATCTCAGAGACATGCCCCAGTCCTTCGGAAGAATCCACGAGGAACATCTGGCTGAGTGGCCGAGCACCATTTGTAGCCATGCATATCACAGATTAATCATCAAGGACTGCGAGTAGTTCTAGCCACGACCTCTTAATGAAAGTCACATGTGAACCCATCAGGCTTTTTTTTTTTTTTTTCGCATGACATCAGTGACGTTTGAATGCAGCAGTTGTCTAACGCTCCACACAGTCATATGATTAATTCCACCGAGGGGCTTTGGGGTTCCAGCTGGTCCCGACACTCTGCACTCAGTGTGCAGAGTGAGGTTTCCACAGGGTGTCCGTCATAGCAGAGCACTCGCAGCCCCGCCACCATCATCCGTTCTACTCTGGCCTTCAGTTCCTGCCAGAGTGGCTCTGACATCCTGCATCTTGATGAGGCAACATATGCATCTTGATTAGGCAAGAGTGGACCAAAAAACACGCTAAGCTCGTGAACTAGCTGATGATCTTTCGGAATGCCAGTGCATTCTGAAAGAACTGGTGACTTACATCCTACTGGATAAGAACCTGTCATGGTTCTGGTTCTTGTCAAGGTATATAGAAAAGTTTAAAAAAAGTATTGTAGATTGGGAATTTTTATAAAAAGAAAAAATTCTGAACTAAGCGCCTATTACTAGGGCAAGGATGAAGAACTAAAATGAAATAATTAGTAAATGCTTAAAAGAGTGCTGGTTTTCTTTTGAAAGAAGAGCTACCATACTAACTTCAACTCACTCTGGAGAAGGAAATGGCAACCCACTCCAGTATTCTTGCCTGGAGAATCCCATGGACAGAGGAGCCTGGTGGGCTACAGTCCACGGGGTCATAGAGAGTCGGACATGACTGAGCGACTTCGCTTTCACTTTCACTGTGGGAACAGCAATCACCTCTTCAGACTCAAGCTTGCTTATGACTTGGTAGGAAGACATCAATAAACAGAGACTACCATTTAAAAAAAAAAAAAAGAATGCCAGTGCAGCAAAGATTAAAAAGCAATGTCTAAAAATACCATGTATTAATATACATATATGGAATCTAGAAGGATGGTACCAACAGTCCTACATGCAGGGCAGCAGGACTCTACACATCTGTATCTCTTTTGCTGTCTTGCATACAGGGTCCTCATTACCATCTTTCTAAATTCCATATATATGTGTTAGTATACTGTATTGGTGTTTTTCTTTCTGGCTTACTCCACTCTGTATAATTGGTTCAAGTTTCATCCATCTTATTAGAACTGATTTTTAATAAGAAAAAAAAGCAATGTCTAAGCCAATGTCCTTGAACAATACTTGTTAAAACAATTGGAATATGTCCATACCATCTTACACAGTGGGTCAGGAGGTGTGCTCTGCCCCATTCCGCCACTCAATGATGCAGGGACCCAAAGCCACTCTGTGACAACCTGTAGGAATAGTGGAGGGGCTTCAGGATGGAGGGCACACCTGTATACCTATGACCAATTCATACTGATATGTGGCAGAAACCATCACAATTTCATAGAGTATCCTCCAATTAAAATAAATAATTTTTTAATAAGAAAAAAAAGCAATGTCTAAGCCAATGTCCTTGAACAATACTTTTTAAAACAATTGGAATATGTCCATACCATCTACACAGTGGGTCAGGAGGTGTGCTCTGCCCCATTCCACCACTCGGGGACCAAGGCTGATAGAAGCTCACCTTCCATGGCTTCCAAGGTTTCTCTGGGTGTCCACGCTCAGCCAGCAGTTGGGAAAAGAGAAGGACGTGGAAGGTGGTTGTGGTCCAGGCAGGGAGGTGATTCATATTCCCCTGACCAGGACTTAATCCCATGGCTGTAGCTAATCATGAGGGAGATGGGGAATTGGAGTTTGTGTGCCAAAATGCAGAAGAAGCAAGTTTAGACGCTAGTACTCAGCCTCTGTTGTAGAAGTGAGCAGAATTGAGGCATTTTTAATGTGTAACCGAGTATGTCTCTGTGTGTCATTTGAACAACATAAATATGTAACCTATTCCAAAAATAAAAGACACTTTTCAGAAAAAGTAAAGTCATCGTCTATATAACATTTAGGGCCCTTATCCTCAATTATACACCACGTACTCCAGATGGTTTTGTCAGTCATCATGGCTTATGCACATGGCCTAATTCCTTTTGAACCAGACCGGTTCCAGAATCAGGGGAAACCTCTCCATGACCTGGATTCCTCAATTTGGGGATTTTTTTTCCTTCCCTTGGTTGGTGGCCCACCAGTAAGGAATGATTGTGTGATTAGGTGATAAGAGAGGAGTTAGCCTTGTCTGTGTTGAACTAGGGGAAAGCATCTAATCATGCCTCTAAAAGTCACTGTAAGGACCGTCCCCCTTCTGGAGAATGGCAGCCACAGCGCATCATAGCTCTACAGGTCACATCTGAGACCCAGAGGCATTCCATCTCACTCCCCTGCTCAAATGCCTGCGGGTCTTCACATTCCTTATTATTCTTTTTTCTTGAGGATTGCGTACTCTTTGTTTGTTGTTTGTGGTTGTGCCACATGGCATACAGGATCTTCCCCAATGAGGGATTAAACCTGGGCCCCCTGCATTGGGAGTTCAGAGTCCTAACCAATAGACTGCCAGAAAAGACCCATACTCTTCATCATTGTGAGACCTTTTCTTCTTCGACTAATGTATGAGGTTCTGATCTGTTTGCCTATGTGTTTCCAACTTTCCATCTTGCCAAGTCCTTTGAGTTTTCCCTATGACTGAAACCAGAGTTTCTCACACTGATATTCCATGGCAGATTTTTCTGGAAGGCATTATCAGCTGTGAGGCAGACAAAAAAGTAGTACATGAGCAAATCCATTTGCGAAAGATTATATGCTGCATCCTATATCGCCTCTTGGGAGAATATATGTTCTGAAGATTCTGAGAAGCTCTGCAGCTTAGACTGTTGTTTAATTTTGTTCCTCCTAGGAACACATAAAATGAATCACATATTCCACCTAAATGTCCCTGGGCACTAATACACAGAACATCAAGTTGAAGCTGCTGCTTTTGACTTGGGTGGTCCAATGTGGTCACCATGGAGCACACAGGACTACTATGTACTTGACATTCGTCTCATATTACATTTCTATGCAGCTGTGGGATTCCTTGTTAATTCTTCCATGAACACTCTATGCGGAACAAATAATTTCTTCCAGGATACTCTCACTTTGTGGCTTTATTCCATGTGTCATAAATATTTGTCCATGTTTCTTAATCATCAACTGTGTGTTTTCTTTCCATGATGCTTGGTATGTTCATTCTAAGGGATTGCAGAGTCTAGTAAAGTGCCTGACACATAATGTAATGATCAGGTTTCTTTTGTCCCCTCTTTCTGTACATATTTTAAAGATAAAAAGACACATAAGTTTTTTTTTATTTTGCTCTTAAAATTTTTAATGCACATATGATTTGTAAAGCTAATAAGTATCCTGTTCTCAGAAGAAACTTAGAACATTTTAACTCCAATCATCTCCTGCCCCTATTCTTGTTTATTTAGGTCGATTTTTTTATATTTTTTAATTCCATTCTGTAGTTCCAGTGCTAGAGATAGATCTCAGCTTCCACCCACGTCTTGAGTATCTAGCACATCTTGTTTTTTGTTACAATAGAAGTCTAATTTTTCAGTTGCCTATGACCAACCCTTCAGCAGTTCAGGTACCGCCACCTCCACCCTATCTAATTTTTGGTTCTGCAAATTTTCCTCCTGGGCTTAAAATCCTAGCAATGCTTTTCAAAGAATATCTGTTATGTTTTAGCAAGCATTTCTTAGGGTTTCATATGAAATACATTTACCAGTTAACTATATGCTGGCATAAACTGAGGTTTATTGCATGGTAAATGGTAAATGGATGTATGGATAAAGTAGAAAAACTTTCTGGCACAAAGAAGCAGAGCTAACAAGTAAGGGAGGCAGGAAAGCACAAAGGCGATTTGTTATCTTTTAGTTTGTCTAGAGAAATGCTGTCCAACTTGTTAGCTGCTAGCTGTGTGTGGCTTGGAGCCCTTGAAATGTGGATAGTGAATGGATACACGCTGAAGTTGTAAAATACAAACCAGATTTTGAGGACTTAATATTAAAAAAGGAAGTAAAATATTCTAATAAAATTTTATATTAATAATCTATTAAAGTAATATTTGGGATATATTGAGTAAAACATATTAAATGTCACCTCTGTTAATTTGGCTACATCAGGGTTCGATCTCTCAGTTGGGAAGATCCCCTGGAGGAGGGAAAGGCTACCCACTCAAGTATTCTGGCCTGGAGAATCCCAGGACTATATAGTCCATAGGGTTGCAAAGAACTGGACATGACTGAGCAACTTTCACTTTCCCCTTCACAATTAAATTTTATTTATACCTCCCCTGTTTCTCTTGACCAACACTAGAGTACATTGTAGATACACAATAAATATGAATTGAACAAAAGAAGACACTTATTGTTCAGTCACTAAGTCATGTCCGACTCTACGACCAGCGACTGCAGCACACCAGGCTTCCCTGTCCTTCACTATCTCCTGGAGCATGCTCAAACTCATGTGTCTTGAGTCAGTGATGCCATCCAACCATCTCATCCTGTGTTGTCCCCTTCTCCACCTGCCCTCAATTTTTCCCAGCATCAGAGTCTTTTCCAATGAGTTGGCTCTTTGCATCAGGTGGCCAAAGTACTGGAGCTTCAGCTTCAGTATCAGCCCTTCCAATGGATATTCAGGGTTGATTTCCTTTGGGATTGACTGGGTCTGATCTCCTTGTTGTCCAAGAGACTCTCAAGAGTCTTCTCCAGGGCCATAGTTCAAAAGCATCAATTCTTTGCCCCTCAGCCTTCTTTATGGTCCAACTCTCACATCCATACACGACTACTGCAAAAACCATAGCTTTGACTATATGAACTTTTGTGGGCAAAGTGATGGCTCCACTTTTTAATACACTGTCTAAGTTTGTCATAGCTTTTCTTCCAAGGAGCAAGTGTCTTTTAATTTCATGGCTTCATCCACAGTGATTTTGGAGCTGTAAATGGAGCTGTAAAGATGAGTCCCTCAATATCTGCAAACCACTTCCCATACTGGATTTACTGTGGATCAGATTCATCCTTCCCTCCAAGGAAGTGCAAGAGGTGAGGATAGAATTCAGTTCCCTCCAGGTGGAACATTTAGATGGAAAGTAGTTGAGGGAAATGAATTTAGATAAATGCTTTTGACAATCACCTGAGGAGAACAACACTTGCCTATAGTTTTCCACATTGTCATCACACTTTGTTTCGGTGATGTAGAAACATTTTGGCATAATATGTCATGAAAAGGACTTAAGGAATCTCAAGAATACAATCAGAACTTTCTCAATTTGATATTGTTTTCTTCTCTGAAATTTTAGCCAATCTGCTTCCCTGAGTTAGCTTTCTGCTGGGATGTAGAAAAAATTATTTATTACATTCCAGAACTTTGAAGCTTGCTTGATTACTGTATAGCATTTGCCTTTACCTTGAGAAATGAATTGTAACTGGCAAGTCAGACAGGTGAAAAGTTTACAAAGGCACCACCTCACTTCCATCTATATATAGCCATTAAGCCTTGTATTAGTGAAAGCATTGAAAGCAGTAGTCACTCAGTTGTGTCTGACTCTTTGCGATCCCATGGACTATACAGTCCACAGAATTCTCCAGGCCAGATTACTGGAATGGGTAGCCTTTCCCTTCTCCAGGGGATCGTCCCAATCCAGAAATCAAACGCAGGTCTCCCGCATTACCGCTGTAACCAAGTCCCTGTGTTTTCTTTCTAAGGGGCAGGATAGAGTAGTGAAGTCGTGAAAGAGGATCATAAAATAAAATATCTGTCTAAAATGTCTAAGGCTTTAAATACCTGTGTGCAGATTGTAAGATCTGGTCCGGACTTGCTGTGTATATTGTAACGTTAAATGAAAAAGAACCCCCCTTTGTATTATAGTCATGCGGTCTTATGTATGATAAACAGTTGAATAATTAAAAATAAAATAAAATAAAATAAAATGTCTAAGGCTTCCAGAGAGCTGTTGTCCCACCAGCCTGCAGAATAAACCCCAGTGCCAGGGGATCCTGAGCCTGTTTTATACCAGCTGACTGTCCCCAGAGACCATTTTTGCCCTTCTTTCTTGTCAGCTTTATTCTCTGAAATGGACACCAATGTTTTAGGACGTTTGCTAGGCCTCCAGTTGCTGTAAGTCAGTGCAGCTTCTGCCCCAAGATTCTGCTCATGTCAGGAATGCAGCATGAGTTCCAGGGCAAACTCTCCTCTGTTTATGAGTTACAGGAGCAGTTCACAAGCTGTGTGACTCAGCTAGGTCTCATGTTTTCCTATTTGACTCCCGCTGCCACAAAAGTCTATCTCATTCACAGTTTCTCCCATCCGTGGAGTATGGGTATAGGGCGCCGGAGACCGATGGCCTTTGGGCATGTTACTGAGAAACCTGATTCCCACATGTTGGGCTTTTACCTGTAACAGACACATCTGTTACCCCAAGGGCCTATGTTGGGGAAACAGGCCTATGGACCAAATGATTAAAGCACTTGGAAGTAGAAAGCACAGTTGTCTTTGAAGTGGAATTATCTGTAACTTTTATCAGATGTCTTCCTGATGTTACCCATATGTTTAGCGTTCCAGTTTGCAGGCACGAAATTGCCCAGTTACCTCCATTGTCAGCTGAAGGAAAAAAAAAAAATAGTCCCCAAAGTCGTGGAGAGCCAGATTTCATGATTCTGCATCTCTTCTTCTGTTACCTCCTGACCCCTAAGATTTCTGATGCTACTCAGGGATGCTTCTCAGTGTGCAGCAAGTCCCGCCCCCCACCACCAACAACAGAAAAAGAGGACAAGACAATGTTTTATTTGCTCAGTGCAGATTCACCACAGTGTTTCTTGGTTTTCATGGGCAGTATGAAGGGTCCAGTCTAGCCAGAACCTCCTCCTCAACCCTCCATGGATCATGGATCTTACTCAGTAATCTAATCAAATGAAACATCTCGGATCATGAAGAGCTTGGGGAAAAAAAAAAAAAAAAAAGGCACAGCATGAAATGATACATCAAATGACTAATTGGTCAGCTGAGCTGAGTAGTTTGGAATTGTATGGTTGGCCACGGTTTATAGAGTTTGTCTTGTTCTCCTGTTTTGAAAGAATGACGTAAAGATGCCCACAAACTTCTGTCCTCTGGGCAGTAGAAAGAGGGATTGCAAATAGGACGGACAACGGAAGGGTATTTTTTTAGAGCCAGGACTCTTGAGAAATTGCCTCTGGGAAAATCTGAAAAGCTCCATGAGCAGGCCCCACTCCATAGGGACAGGGCTTGGGCCACAGAGATTAGGCTGAAGCCCAGCCCATTTGCTCCTCAGCCTAAAGCCATTGCCCAACATGTACTGCCTTTTGTAGTGGCTTTCTTTACCTTACAGCACAGAATTATAACCCTTGTGCATATAAATTACCCATAAAACTCTTGCCTACTGGAGAGTTGAGGAGAGAGGGAGATGAAAAAATGGCTCTCAAAATTCCCACTAAACAAGAGTCAGCCAAAGTACCAGAGGCCGTGGACCAGTCAACACAGAGAAACCTACAAAACATCTGTGTGAGAGCATTTAAGGATTGTTCTTGCCATCGGCCAATGAAACAAAATAAAACAAAAACAAGCCAACATGCCAACAAAAGTCTCTGGTGGCCAAGAAGCTGAGAAGAGACTGCTTTGTGGATGAGTCAGCTGAATGCTGGGACATCTACAGAAGCAGTGATTTTCAGAAGGTTAAAGGAGGGGATATATCCACCAAGCAGGTGGTACAGTGTATACAAATTAGCATTTATATCGTACTTCATGGGTGATTCAAGGAGTTTGCCAGACTAATTTTGACTTAACAAGCTATATTTAGAGCCTAACCGTAAACTCCTAGTCAGTTTGTGTATTGAAAGCTTTCTTCTTTGTTATCTTGAGAGGGTCTATCAAAGGACCAAGGAAATAACCTTGCTGTTGGGAACCTTCTATACTTTAAAAACCTGCTGTTCAGAAACCCATTTGAATTGGTTAATATTAAATGCACGTGAAAGAGACATTTGCTCTTAACCAGACTTGGAGATATGTTAAGGTTTTCATATGCATTTCCAGATGGAAGGTATGTAAATCTCACTTGAGTTCATAAACATATGTTGAGAAATTTGACGGAGTGGGGGTGTGGTGCAGCATGGGCCCTAGGAGAGGTGATGATAATAATTATTAAAATTTAAAATTTAGCGCATATTTCTAATCCTGAGCACAGCTTGCTTGAAGAATCACTTTAAAACCCTGTCTCATTTTGAGACATTTTTACAGTAAAATTTCCATTAAAATGAAAGCAATCTGATTGTCGATTTTCTTCATCAAATAAGAACTAAATATAGTCTTTCTAAGCCTCCTACCAAGCATGACAGTGATATTTCAAAAAATCTCTTTTCATACCTAGAGAATAGAGCTGTAGATCAATTACATAGAACTAAAGAGGCACCAGCCACAAATACCTGAAATTATTTTCTTGATGATTATAAAGTATTTTCATTTGACATGAATCTTTTCATTCTAGACCATTGATTTTTATTTACGTTCTGAATCCAAGTGTTTGCCTCTTTTGGTTAAACAAGATTAAAATGTTGATGTGGTCTATACAAAATCAAAAATTATGTTTCAGGAAATCCTGAACTCATTTTATTTGCTCTATTAACATTTCATGAGTAAAGTTCCATATATATATATATATATATATATATATTTATATTTCTCTGCTGTCAGTTGCTTTCATTGGATGTTTTTTGATAACTCTACAGCTAAATAGGAAGAAAGCCTGGCAGTGTCATATAACTGGGACAACCCGAAGGAAAAAGTCCTGTGCCATATTCAGTGAAGCTACTGCCTTTTCCATCTTTATGTCTTTGGGTCAGAAAATATGGGGTAAAAAAAAATGGATGAGTAGTTTCGGGGGGAATTTTATTTTCCCCCTCTTTTAAGTCTTTATTGAATTTGTTACTCTAATGCTTCTGTTTTACGTTTTGGGGTTTTTTTTTTGGCCCCAAGGCATGTGGCTCTTAGCTCTCCAAGCAGGAAGTCCCTATTTTCCCTTAAAAAAAAATCATGCATGGATACAACTACAGGATGCTGGGAAAGTGACTTGTGGCATCTTCTCTACCATCCTCGTTGTGATCGCCTGGCAGGCGGTTGGCAGCTCTGAACCCTTTCTGGCCGCTCTTCTCGCGCTACCTGTCTCTGGAAGCCATGTGCCAAAACCAGACAGGGAGGGTATGCATAGCAGAAGGCTTATTTCAGTGGCAAAGGCTTAGAGGAAGTTAGATAAGGCCAGGGGTGTTGCCATGCCTGTTCACGTATAGAATGTTAACGTTCAGAGGGAGGCACAGGCTCCCAGGCTGGAGGGCTCCGAGTACCACAGGGAGACCTTTGAACTTTATTCAGCCGGCAGTGAAGAGACCCTGAGGTCTCACAAGCAGGGAGGAGATAGTACAGTGTATTAAGACCCTGGATGATGTGGTCATGGCGGTGAAGTGGAGAAGGGCTCTGGTGGACCGAGAGGAGTGTAACTGGATAGGAGAACACTGAGAGAGGCTTTGCAAAGGACAAAGAGGTCCTGTCTGAACCCCTCTGGTGAGAGCTGACGTGAAAAGGAAAGGGAGGGTTCAAGATGCAGCATATTAGGACATGGCAAGTTAGGGGGACAAGACTGACCCTTAAGGAGAAAAGGCTATGCTCAAGTTTACACACGTCCACCTTCATGCGGTGTGACCTTGAGTGCATGCTTCTCATCTGCCCTGCCCACCCCCCATCCTGTGTTGGTAGTTAGGAAATTATAATATCTGCCTCCAACAAAACAGTATATTTTAGAAAATTATAGTATCTGCAACCAACAAAATGGTATATTTTACATGTTTACGTACTCTAAGAAGTATAGTGTTTTATTATTGACAGTGTGTTATGAAAGATTATTTATTCTTTTTTAATTGAAGTATAGTTGATTTATAATGCTGCATTAGTTTCAGATGTATGTTATTCAGTTATTTGTATATGTAAATTCTTTTTCAGATTCTTTTCCATTGTAGGTTATTACAAGATACTGAATATAGTTCCCTGTGCTATTCAGTAGGACCTTGCAGTTTATGTATAGTGGTGGATATATGTTAATCCAAACTTCTGGTTTACCCCTCTCCCTCTTTCCTCTTTGGTAACCATAAGTTTTCTGTCTGTGAGTCCATTTCACTTTTGTAAATAAGCTCATTTGTACTGTTCTTTAGATTCCACCTGTAAGTGGTATCATGTAATATCTGACTTCCTGTCTGACATGTTTCACTTAGTATGATAATCTGTAGGCTCATCCATGTTGCTGCAGATGGCATTATTTCATTCTTTTTATGGCTGAGTAATATTCCATTGTGTATATATACCACACCTTCTTTATCCATTCCTCTGTTGAGGGACACTTAGGTTGCTTCCTAGTCTTGGTATATTTATTATTATATTGGATTTATTATTGGAGGTTTATAGAGGAGTAAAACAAAGAGTTAAAAATCTGCATACATACATTTATAGCAGCTTTACTCATAATAAAACTTGAAAGCAACCATGGTGTCCTTCAGTCAGTGAGTGGGTGAGTCAACTGTGGTACTTTCAGACAATGGAACATTGTTCAGTGCTAACAAGAAATGAACCACCAAGCCAGGAAAAGGCATGGAGGAACCATAAATGCATATTACTAAGTGCGAGATGTCTATCCAAAAAGGCTACAGACTGTATGATTCCAACTATATGACATTCTGGAAAAGGCAAAACAGTGGAGACAGCAGAAAGATCAGATGTTGCCATGGGTTTAGGGAGAGAGAGGGATGAAGAGGCGAGCACAGAGGATTATTAGTATCTGTATGATACTGTAACGGTCAATTCATGTCAATATCCAAGTGTCAAAACCCAGAGAATATGTAACACGAAGATGAATCCTGATATAGACGAAGGACTTGGAGTGATATTTGCTGTTTCAGTGTAAGTTCATTGATCAGTCGTAACAAGGTGCCACGGTGGTGAAGGGGTACTGGTGGTGAAGACTGGTAGGGTTGGGAGACACTTGTGGAAACATTGTACTTGCTGCTCAGTTTGCTTTGAACTTAAAACTGTTCTGAAAAATAAATTCTATTTAATTGGGAAAAAAGGTCTAAGATGATCCCAAAATCTTAAGCCTTTAACTAAAATAATAGCAGTAAAAATGCTCCTCACTGGAGTAAGACTGTTAGGAAAATCAGCTGATTTCTGAGAAAGGTGATAAGTTCTCGGGACATTTGAAGTCCAGGGGACTTGAATAACAATCATGTGGAGACATTCAGTAAGTCATTGGAAAGCAAGACTGGGTCATATTATACTTGACATTCTTATGGCACTTATAACTACAAAGTGTGTCTACGTGTGTTGACTTGTCTTATTTTGTTTCCCGCGCATGGGATAAAGAGATCAGGGAGATGATTCCTAAAGATTTCTTTCACCCATGAGATTTTGTGACCTTCAGGAAACGATTGGGTGTGAGATAGAGATGCGAGTGTCACCTCAAGGTGATGTGAGGCACTGACAGTGGAGGAGCTCATCAAAGGCAATAGATCTGGGCTCCAAACAGAATCTGGAGCTGCGTACTGGGTGCAAGAGAGAGATTCATGGAGCCATCAGACCTGGTGAGGAGAAGCCCACTGGACATGCACACTGGGACATGGAGAATAGCACAGGGACGTTGCAAAAAGTTTCATGCAGCAGTAGGTGGTCAGCCAGCTGCAGAGAAGGTAAGGAAGCCGGGTGGAAACCGAGAAATTTGGTTTGGAAATTAGGTTGCTTTTTCGTTTGAGAAGCTCATCGTTTTGAGTGGTGGGGTCAGCAAACATTGTCAAAAGCTGGGCAAACAGGAGGTGTCAGGGAAGAAAACAAGCAGAAGGCAATGGACTGAAGGGATGAGAGCATCATCAGAAGATGGTTTTATAATGGGGAGACAAGAAGGTGTGGTATCCACCTTCTTTTTTTTAATGTTTTTTGTTTCTTTCTTTAGATCACCAGAACATTTACACTATCAGGTCTCGCTTTTTAATATCTTTAAATTTGGGGTGGGGGTGGGAGAATAAACTTTGCTCCTGATTGGACGGCCCATCGGGTTCTCTCTTATCCTGGTCGTTTGCTTCTATGCATGTGTGATTGACAGCTCGGTGGGTTGCCAGCAGCTGCCTCCATTCACTGGTAGCTCAGACTCTTTATAGTGAAAGAAAAAGAACCTAGAAACCCTGATGATGCTGTGATATAGTTCATACATTCTTAGAACTGTTTTAAACTGTTTTAGCATATTTCTAACAGCAAGAACTACTTTTTCTCTTAAAAGATGATTTTTTTTTTTGCAATGGAAGCTTCCATTCCAGGGCTGCCTGGGGAGTAGTGCCTCAGTTAGACGTTGCCCTGAATTGTTTGCAGACAAAAACACCAGAAATTTATTAAGATGTGTCCCCATGCAATTCCCTTTAAATATAACATCTGTGTGTCTGATACAAGCAGCTTTGATCTGATTTTTTTTTTTTAAGTAGAGAAGTTAGAGCATATTTTACATATAAAAAGAATGTTACAACAAACACATATATGGGTACATATTTTCCACTTTTCGTGTGAATATTTGCATTTTGCCAAGATGGCACACACACATGCACAGACTCAAAATACTGCAGTATTGCAAAGTAAAAGGAGAGAGGGAAGTAAAGCCAGTTTATTTATCTGTGAAAGTGAAACAGTTAGTTGCTCAGTCCTGTCTGACTCTTTGCGACCCCATGTTACTGTAGCCCCCCAGGCTCCTCTGTCCATGGGGTTCTTCAGGCAAGAATACTGGAGTGGGTTGCCATGCCCTTCTCCAAGGGATCTTCCAGATACAAGAATCGAACCTGGGTCTCCTACATTGCAGGCAGATTTTTTACCATCTGAGCTACCGGGGAAGCCCATATTTACCTATGTGATGCCAACAGTTAGAGGTGCTAGTGGTAAAGAACCCATCTGCCAGTGCAGGAGACAAAAGAGCCACGGGTTGGATCCCTGGGTCGGGAAGATCCCCTGGAGGAGGGCATGGCAACCCACTCCAGGATTCTTGCCTGGAGAATCCCATGGACAAAGGGGCCTGGCAGGCTACAGTCCATAGAGCTGCAAAGAGTTGGGCAGGACTGAAGTGACTTAAGCACAACCAACAGTTACATTTCAGGTCAGGGAAATTGAATTCCTATGGCTTCATAGGAATTCAGTCAGCATCAGCAGCCCACCCCAGCCCTCCGGGCGGCCCAGGACAGGTGAGGCTCTGAGCTTGTTTGCAGGTAGCTTCTGGGCATATCTCCAGGAGAAGCAGCCATCTCGGGAACTTTCCTGACTCTTTGTAGGGCTGCATGTTATGATTTGAGTTGTGGCTTTTTGAAAGAAAAGATTCTTTATTTTGCAATAGCTCCCATATGATTGGCAGTGATTAGTGACAAAGAAATTTCTTAAAAGGTAGCTGTAAGCTCTTTCAATAAAAGAATGAGGTTAATGTGAGTGCAGCTACAACCTCAGAATATGAAGTCTTGGAGCTCAATTTAATATCAAGCATGTTCTTTGTTCTTCCGAACCACCAGGTATCTTGCTTGATAAGCTTTCAAAATTCCTTCCACTCTAAGTAGACTTTTGCACAAATGAATCTGACTTTTGATTTTCTACATTCTAATACAGAATTTATAATAATAGAGTGAACACATGAAATTAGAACAAGACTTGTTCTAATTTGTCATGAAGGATCTACTTCTGTGGTGATTTAAAAATTTGAGTTGAATCCAGTGGAGAGAAAATAGAGAAAAAAGGAGAAGATAGTGAACATTCATTGAATGTCATAGCACTGGGCCAAGTCCTTTTATATAAATGATTCTGTCTAATCCTCATAGCTTGTGAACTTTGTGGTGTTACCCACACTCATGCCATACAGTGATGAAATAGCAGAGCTAAAATGGAAATCAAATCTATGTGACCTGGAAGCTTTTTGAGTTATTCAGACATGTTGTCTCGACAGGAAGGGATCTGGAATACTATATGACAGTCTTTAGTTTTTTTTTCTCAGAATGAGTAGCAAATAAACCTGAAGTTCAAATGTCATCTTCCGAACCACCAGGTATCTTGCTTGATAAGCTTTCAAAATTCCTTCCACTCTAAGTAGACTTTTGCGCATGTGAATCTTACTTTTGATTTTCTATATTCTAATACAGAATTTATAATAATAGAGTGAACACATGAAATTAGAACTTGTTCTAATTTGTCATGAAGGATCTACTTTTGTGGTGATTTAAAAATTTCAGTTGAATCCAGTGGAGAGAAATAGAGAAAAAAGGAGAAGATAGTGAACATTCATTGAATGTCATAGCACTGGGCCAAGTCCTTTTATATAAATGATTCTGTCTGATCCTCATAGCTTGTGAACTTTGTGGTGTTACCCACACTCATGCCATACAGTGATGAAATAGCACAGCTAAAATGGAAATCAAATCTATGTGACCTGGAAGCTTTTTGTTTTTGAGTTATTCAGACAAGTTGTCTCAACAGGAAGGCATCTGGAATACTATATGACAGTCTTTGTTTTTGTGCTTCCAAGAGAAGAGTAGACCCCCGTAGATGCAGAAACTCGAATGGATTGTGTGTGTGTGTGTGTGTGTGTGTGTGTGTGTGTGTGTGTTGATCACTCAAGTCCTATCTGACTCTTTGAGACTCCATGGACTGCAGCCCACCAGGCTCCTCTGTCCATGGGATTCTCCAAGCAAGAATACTGGAGTATGTTGCCATTTCCTTCTCCAGGGGATCTTCCCGACCCAGGGATCGAACCCAGGTCTCCTGCATTACAGACAGATTCTTTACCATCTGAGCCACCAGGGAAGCCCAAGCAGAGTGAGGTTAGACCACTCAACTCAGATTGCCAGAGAAGAGAGTTTCTGATGAGCTTTCACCAATAACATCATCCGGTTGGCCAGATGGCCCATGATGGCATGGTTTTATAGGAAAATCTCACATTCTTTTTTTTTTTTTTTCAGTTAGTCTGAACGATGTATTATCAAAATGGCACCAAGTCCATCGCTTTCAAAATTACGATGGGAACAAAGCCCAAGTAAAATTGCTTGCTTGCTCTCTCGTAACTACTTATGTACTCCAGGGGATCTTCCCAACCCAGGGGTCGAACCCAGGTCTCCTGCATTACAGACAGATTCTTTACCATCTGAGCCACCAGGGAAGCCCAAGCAGAGTGAGGTTAGACCACTCAACTCAAATTGCCAGAGAAGAGAATTTCTGATGAGCCTTCACCAATAACATCCTCCAGTTGGCCAGATGGCCCATGATGGCATGGTTTTATAGGAAAATCTCACATTATTTTCTTCTTTTTTTTTTTTCAGTTAGTCTGAACGATGTATTATCAAAATGGCACCAAGTCCATCACTTTCAAAATTACGATGGGAACAAAGCCCAAGTAAAATTGCTTGCTTGCTCTCTCGTAACTACTTATGTTTCAGCATTTCTATGAGTTTTTTTTAAAGCTGAAGGCTTTTCAGCATTGGGGAAAGAAGAGTAACACAGATTTTTGTTTAGCACTCTAGTACTGGTGATTAGGAATGGCAGGAGGGCCTCTACATAAACATTTAATAATGCTCTGAGATATGTTATCCTGATGCGTATTAGTTAAGTAGCTTCAGTGTTGCTCTTAGACCCCAGCTATGGGGCTGATATTGGAAACCCTTGTTTAATATGGGTCTTCTTCAAACCATACCCTCCCTACCATACAAGGGAGGACAACACAGAATTTTCTTTCCCCTCAGAATCAGACAAGAGTTCCTGGATCCCAGAACTCCCTCTGCCAGGACCCAGCAACTCTACCCTAATTCCATATTCTGGAGGGTGGTCATTATAAAGGTGGGAGGATAGAATATATCCTGTTAGCAATTCATTACCTTAATGTGCTTCCCTGGTGGCTCCGTGGTAAAGACCCTGCCTACCGATTAGGAAGATTCCCTGGAAAAGAAAATGGCAACCCACTTCAGTATTCTTGTCTGGGAAGTCCCATGGACCGAAGAGCCTGGCAAGCTACAGTCCATGGGGTTGCAAAGAGTTGGACACAACTTAGCGACTCAACAATAGCGACCTTAATGTATACCTTGTACATATTTACACATGTGGTGTGAGGTGGAAATATGTACTTCTTCCCACAACAGTGAGCAGCCTGAGAAATACCACTTCTTCCACTGAAGTGCTTCAGAGATTTTTGTAAATAAGACTCAATGCAAAATAAATCAAAGCCTTTGGCACAGACTGACCTTAAGAACCAACCTGAGTAAATAAAAACTCCAGGCCTGAAAACCCAAGCTTCTCCAGGTACAAACTCAAGACTCAGCCCAGTTCATGAAAAATCCAGTTCTCTTTTTAAAACACAGGTATCTCAATATCCTCTTAGGCAATTACTAGTTTTGAGATTATATTGGGAGAAATTGCCACCATCTTTACATTTTCGGAATAGAGACAGATTTCACCTCAATTGTTTGTTCTAGACGGCCTAAACATTTTCATGCCAGGATTCAAGACATCAGCATGATGGGTCATTGTCATGCTGTTAGATCACTAAAAAACTGTCTGTCCGTTGAGTTCAACCATTTGTTTAAGGCCAATTCCCAATGACAGGCTTCTTGGGAAGCAAACACATCCAGTATCGTTATTACTCAAAAGAACCTAGCAGTCTGCCTTCCTTGATTTCGTGTGATGCAATGTAACAAGCGTCTGTTGAACATTTAAGAGTAGAGCAATAGGCAGAGATCTGTAGAGACATTCACGTGAGCAGAGATTTCCCCCCTTGAAAAGGCTCGCAATCTGGAAGGGCAAGCACCAATGAAGCAATTCACAATCAAAGCCAGATCTGAGAATGAAAAAAGAAGAATCAAAGTGTAGGGAGAGATTAAATGTCTGTCAGAATTAATATTTCCTTTCTCTTTGTCTGGAAATAATTTCATGAAGGAGGTGCAGTTTGAACTAGATAAGCATTGATAAATAAATAGGTTTATAATTGGAGAAAATAATACTAATAGGTAGTATTTACTGAGCCCTACTAGTTGCCAGGCACTGTTCCTGTGTGGATTATATATATCATTTAGTCCTCCCAGCACAAACAGCCTTATGGGTAGGTAAGTATATTCACTCCCTCCCTGAGTTGAAGATCAAAATAATGAACAATGTATCAACACTCTAACCAGTTTGTCCACAGGAGACACATGAAGTAACTCACCCCGAGTCACACAGCCAGTAAGGTGGAGAATATGATGCAATCAGTCTGCCTGTAGAACTTGTGTGGTAAACTGCACACTGTATAAAGGTGTTCCACACATAATAGAAGGAAGGGGTACCAGACATGGAACAGCCTGAAAGGTTGGAGTGAAATCACTGGGTAAAACATAAGAATATGTTTAGTTTTGAAAGTGTAAGTGAAAGTAAAGTCGCTCAGTCGTGTCTCTTTGCGACCCCATGGACTGTAGCCCACCAGGCTCCTCCCTCCATGGGATTCTCCAGGCAAGAGTCCTGGAGTGGGTTGCCATTTCCTTCTCCAGAGGATCTTACCAACCCAGGGATTGAACCCAGATCTCCTGCATTCCAGGCAGACACTTTAACCTCTGAGCCAAAGGGCTTGTTAAATATTTTTCCAAAGTGATTGGATCAATTTGTATGACACCAGCCATGTAAAAGAGTTCTGGTTGTCCCACATCTTTGAAAACATGTGGCATCATCACATTTTTTTTTCTTTTGTAAATTGTGGCCATTTTGTTGGATATGGAGTGGTATCCTATTGTGATTTTAATGTCTCTCTAATTAATTATAATTCTCTCAAATGGGTGTGTAGATAGTGTAAAACAATTAAGATCTGAAGCAGATCACATATACATATATGTGTGTGTGTGTCTATAAATTGACAAACTCGTGTGAAATTTATATAAAAATCCAAAGAGATTAGACATACCCAAAGCAGTACTGAAGAAGAGCAAACTAAACAAACTTATACTAGTAAATAAAAGACTTATAATAGAGCACAATAAACAAGACAGTGTGATATTGGTTCCAGGATAGACAGGTTGGACAGCCTAGGAAAGGCAAGTGCAGAACCAGACCAGAGTGTTTAGGATCACTTAATCTGAGCAGTTTCCATTGCAACATAGAGAAAAGAGGATGGTCTTTTAAATAAATGGTTCCTGGTCAGTTAAAACTGTGTAGAAGAAAAAGTTCTTTGAACCCTACTTCATGACAGAAAACATTAAGGTAGATCACAAGTCTACAAAACAATTTCCTCTTTTTAGAAGACACATGGGTGAATATCTTTATAATTTGGGGTTAAACAAAGATTTCTTAAATAGGAACTAAAAAGCACCAACCATAAAAAGAGGGATAAATTGGACATTATTAAGAATATATATTCATCAATGCCAAAGAATCCTCAAACTACCACACAATTGCACTCATCTCACACACTAGTAAAGCAATGCTCAAAATTCTCCAAGCCAGATGGCCACTGCTGAGTTTTCCAAATTTGCTGGCCTATTGAGTGCAGCACTTTCACAGCGTCATCTTTTAGGGTTTGAAACAGCTCAACTGGAATTCCATCACCTCCACTAACTTCGTTCATAGTGAGGTTTCCTAAGGCCCACTTGACTTCACATTCCAGAATGTTTGGCTCTAGGTGAGTGATCACACCATCATGATTATCTGGGTTGTGAAGATCTTTTTTGTGTAGTTCTTCCGTGTATTCTTGCCACCTCTTGTTAATATCTTCTGCTTCTGTTAGGTCCATACCATTTCTGTCCTTTATTGAGCCCATCTTTGTATGAAATGTTCCCTTGGTATCTCTAATTTTCTTCAAGAAATTTCTAGTCTTTCTCATTCTATTGTTTTCCTCTATTTCTTTGTGTTTGTCACTGAGAAAGGCTTTCTTATCTCTCCTTGCTATTCTTTGGAACTTTGCATTCAAATGGGTATAGCTTCCCTTTTCTCCTTTGCTTTTCACTTCTCTTTTCACAGCTATTTGTAAGGCCTCCTCAGACAGGCATTTTGCTTTTTTGCATTTCTTTTTCTTGGGGATGGTCTTGCTCCCTGTCTCCTGTACAGTGTCATGAACCTCTGTCCATAGTTCATCAGGCACTCTGTCTATCAGATCTAGTCCCTTAAATCTATTTCTCACTTCCACTGTATAATCATAAGGGATTTGATTTAGGTCATACCGAATGGTCTAGTGGTTTTCCCTACTTTCTTCAATTTAAGTCTGAATTTGGTCATAAGGAGTTCATGATCTGAGCCACAGTCAGCTCCTGGTCTTGTTTTTTTTGTTGACTATATAGAGTTTCTCCACCTTTGGCTGCAAAGAATATAATCAATCTGATTTCAGTGTTGACCATCTGGTGATGTCCATGTGTAGAGTCTTCTGTTTTGTTGTTGGAAGAGGGTGTTTTCTGTGACCCGTGTATTCTTTCGGCAAAACTCTATTATCCTTTGCCCTGCTTCATTCTGTACTCCAAGGCCAATTTACATCCCACTATCGGAGAAGGCAATGGCAACCCACTCCAGTAGTCTTGCCTGGAAAATTCCCTGGATGGAGGAGCCTGGTAGGCTGCAGTCCATGCGGTCGCTAAGAGTCAGGCATGACTGAGCGACTTCACCCTCACTTTTCACTTTCATGCCTTGAAGAAGGAAATGGCAACCCACTCCAGTATTCTTGCCTGGAGAATCCCAGGGACAGAGGAGCCTAGTGGGCTGCCGTCTATGGGGTCACACAGAGTCGGACACAACTGAAGCGACTTAGCAGCAACAGTATAGGAAGTTTCCCTTTTCTCTACACCACTCCAGCATATTTTTTTTTTGTAGACTTTCTGATGATGGACATTCTGACAGTTGTGGGGCTCTACCTCATTGTGTTTCATATGCATTTCTCTAGTAATTAGCAATGTTGAGCATCTTCATGTGCTTTTTTGGCCATCTGTATCTTGTCTTTGGAGAAATGTCTATTTAGATCTTCTGCCCATTTTTTGATTGGCTTGTTTTTTTGATTTTGAGTTACATGAGCTGTTTGTATTCAATGTATTTTGGAAATTAATCCCTTGTCAGTTGCATCATTTGCAAGTATCTTCTCCCATTCTGTAGTCTCTTTTGTTTATGAAGATAAATCATCTTTTGATCATTCTTGTCCCTTTATATATCGGACTGCTGGACAAACTTGATTTGTATCCAATTTCAAAGGAAAAAATTATGGAAAATAAGTCTCTACTAAAGATAACTCTAAGACAGTAATTCCTCTGTGGTAGCAGAGGGGTATTATGTATTCCATGCACAGAATGGATATATTCTACCCACATGAGAGCCCTTAAAATATATGACTCTTCAGACTTCTTTGGAATTAGGGTAAATAACCTGCAGATTGGGTCCATGATCCTGAGCCAAACACTGTTTTATGGATATGAATTTCTTTATCTGTACTGACATCTATTAGATGTTTATGTTTGCAGAACATTAGCAACATGCATAACTTGAAACACAGTACCCACCAGTCTCGGCCGATCTCACATGGAGGGCTTACAAGGATGCACTAGATCCATCAAACCCACCCGTGTGAATCCTTCTGGTGAACTGGACAGATGGGTTGTATTAGTTCTGTTTTGACCACATCCATTGTCATGGGGATGAAGAGTTTGCTTTCATGCTCTAATCCTTTATTTTAATCTATTGGGTATTTTTGGACATAAGCAATTTGAATTATGACTGGTTTTCAGAGTTCAAAGACACTGTAAATTTTTCAAAAGTATTGAAGATTTGGTAAGTGTTTGATTAAGTTGAACATTTTAGAATCACAATTTAAAACCATTGAGCCACTGATCATTGGTGATATATTAAGTTTTTTTCCCCAAAATGTACAAAGAACTCATATAATTCAACATCAAAAATCTAAACAATCTGCTTAAACAATGGGCAGAGAATCTGAACAGACATTTTTGTAAGGAAGACATACAAATGGCTAACAGGTACATGAAAAGATGCTCAGCATCACAAATTATCAAGGAAATGCAGATCAAAACTTGAGATAGCACCTCACACCTGTCAGAATGGCTATTATCCAAAAGACAAAAAACAATAAGTATTGGTGATGATATGGAGGAAAGGGAACCCTCATGTACTGTTGATGGGAATATAAATTGGTGCAACCACGTCCATAGATTGATGAATGAATAAAGAAGATGTGATATACACACACATTCTGAAATATTACTCAGCCATAAGAAACAATGAAAGGCTTGCTATCTGCTACAACATTGATGGGCCTAAAGAGTATTATGCTTAATGGAATGTCAGACAGATAAATACTGTATTATTTTACTTATGTGTGGAATCTAAGGAAACAAATGAATAAACAAAGCAAACAGTTATAAATACAGAGAAAAAACAGATGATTGCCAGAGGAGAGGGAGAGGAGTAAAGGAAAGAAAAAAAAATAGGTGAGGGAGATTTAAAGGTACAAACTTTCAGTTGCAAAAATAAATGAGTCACAGGTACAGTGTGGAGACTATAATCAGTAACTATGCAATATATTTGTCACTAGGTCTAACATGGTGACCATTTTGAAAGGTATAGAAGTATCAATCACTATGTTGTGTGACAGGATATATTACATTTTTAACATGAGGAGAGCCTCTAACATGTTGACACGTGGTGCTAGTCAACTGTGTGTGTGTGTACGTCTTATCACACTCAAGATTTGAACTAAAGTGTCTACCATTTCTACAGATACGGGGAGCTTTCTGTAAAAGTGTCAGATTGGGGAAGAGGTAGCAGTCTCATGCAAATTCGGGTTTGTACATTTCTTTTTACATGTAAATATACAAGGAAGTAATTGTTTATGTTACACACCAGCCTCAATAAATTAAACACCAAGGCATGCTTAGACACAGCTTCTCAGTCTTTGCCCTTGCCACTGCACAATCATGGATTGTGTAATAACAGATGCGTTTGTGGGAGATTGCATGACATAATACAGTGATACCATACTATAATATTTTCGGTACTTTTCAATTTTGAGTGCTTTTGGTTTGACTTTAATGTTCATGAGGTTCAACCTTGAAACACAATTTTGGTGTACTCTAAGGTTTAAAAGGCTTCCCTGGTGGCTCAGACGGTAAAGCGTCTGCCTGCAATGTGGGGACCCAGGTTCGATCCCTGGGTTGGAAAGATCCTCTGGAGAAGGAAATGGAAACCCACTCCAGTACTCTTGCCTGGAAAATCCCATGGATGGAGGACTCTGTGGTAGCAGAGGGGTATTATGTATTCCATGCACAGAATGGATATATTCTACCCACATGAGAGCCCTTAAAATATATGACTCTTCAGACTTCTTTGGAATTAGGGTAAATAACCTGCAGATTGGGTCCATGATCCTGAGCCAAACACTGTTTTATGGATATGAATTTCTTTATCTGTACTGACATCTATTAGATGTTTATGTTTGCAGAACATTAGCAACATGCATAACTTGAAACACAGTACCCACCAGTCTCGGCCGATCTCACATGGAGGGCTTACAAGGATGCACTAGATCCATCAAACCCACCCGTGTGAATCCTTCTGGTGAACTGGACAGATGGGTTGTATTAGTTCTGTTTTGACCACATCCATTGTCATGGGGATGAAGAGTTTGCTTTCATGCTCTAATCCTTTATTTTAATCTATTGGGTATTTTTGGACATAAGCAATTTGAATTATGACTGGTTTTCAGAGTTCAAAGACACTGTAAATTTTTCAAAAGTATTGAAGATTTGGTAAGTGTTTGATTAAGTTGAACATTTTAGAATCACAATTTAAAACCATTGAGCCACTGATCATTGGTGATATATTAAGTTTTTTTCCCCAAAATGTACAAAGAACTCATATAATTCAACATCAAAAATCTAAACAATCTGCTTAAACAATGGGCAGAGAATCTGAACAGACATTTTTGTAAGGAAGACATACAAATGGCTAACAGGTACATGAAAAGATGCTCAGCATCACAAATTATCAAGGAAATGCAGATCAAAACTTGAGATAGCACCTCACACCTGTCAGAATGGCTATTATCCAAAAGACAAAAAACAATAAGTATTGGTGATGATATGGAGGAAAGGGAACCCTCATGTACTGTTGATGGGAATATAAATTGGTGCAACCACGTCCATAGATTGATGAATGAATAAAGAAGATGTGATATACACACACATTCTGAAATATTACTCAGCCATAAGAAACAATGAAAGGCTTGCTATCTGCTACAACATTGATGGGCCTAAAGAGTATTATGCTTAATGGAATGTCAGACAGATAAATACTGTATTATTTTACTTATGTGTGGAATCTAAGGAAACAAATGAATAAACAAAGCAAACAGTTATAAATACAGAGAAAAAACAGATGATTGCCAGAGGAGAGGGAGAGGAGTAAAGGAAAGAAAAAAAAATAGGTGAGGGAGATTTAAAGGTACAAACTTTCAGTTGCAAAAATAAATGAGTCACAGGTACAGTGTGGAGACTATAATCAGTAACTATGCAATATATTTGTCACTAGGTCTAACATGGTGACCATTTTGAAAGGTATAGAAGTATCAATCACTATGTTGTGTGACAGGATATATTACATTTTTAACATGAGGAGAGCCTCTAACATGTTGACACGTGGTGCTAGTCAACTGTGTGTGTGTGTACGTCTTATCACACTCAAGATTTGAACTAAAGTGTCTACCATTTCTACAGATACGGGGAGCTTTCTGTAAAAGTGTCAGATTGGGGAAGAGGTAGCAGTCTCATGCAAATTCGGGTTTGTACATTTCTTTTTACATGTAAATATACAAGGAAGTAATTGTTTATGTTACACACCAGCCTCAATAAATTAAACACCAAGGCATGCTTAGACACAGCTTCTCAGTCTTTGCCCTTGCCACTGCACAATCATGGATTGTGTAATAACAGATGCGTTTGTGGGAGATTGCATGACATAATACAGTGATACCATACTATAATATTTTCGGTACTTTTCAATTTTGAGTGCTTTTGGTTTGACTTTAATGTTCATGAGGTTCAACCTTGAAACACAATTTTGGTGTACTCTAAGGTTTAAAAGGCTTCCCTGGTGGCTCAGACGGTAAAGCGTCTGCCTGCAATGTGGGGACCCAGGTTCGATCCCTGGGTTGGAAAGATCCTCTGGAGAAGGAAATGGAAACCCACTCCAGTACTCTTGCCTGGAAAATCCCATGGATGGAGGAGCCTGGTAGGCTACAATCTGTGGGGTCACAAAGAGTCGGACACGACTGAGCGACTTCACCTTCACCTTCAAGGTTTAAAAATCATGATTACCGAATAATATATTGAGGTTCAAAACAAGCTGTTAACGTTTCCACATTTATAATGCTTATCTGTGGAGAAGGAAATGGCAACCCACTCCAGTATTCTTGCCTAGAGAATCCTGTGGATGGAGGAGTCTGGTGGGCTGCTGTCCATAGGGTCGCACAGAGTTGGACATGACTGATGCGACTAAGCATGCATGCATGCATTGGAGAAGGAAATAGCAACCCACTCCAGTCTTCTTGCCTGGAGAATCACAGGAACGGAGGAGCCTGGTGGGCTACCCTCTGTGCGGGTGCAGAGTCGGACACGACTGAAGCGACTTAGCAGCAGCAGCAATGCTTATCTGTGTGAATGACATTTTTCTTATTACTGTGCAACCCAAAATATACAGAAATATTTTGGATGTGGATACCACTATAAGACTGTAATCATCAATCATGCTCTTGATTTCAAATTTTGGGGTATGTCGGGATGGCTTTACTTTAGCCATTGATTGATGTTTAAACAAGTAAAGTTAACACATTTAAAGCATATATCCATGTAAAAATATTCCTTATAATTATTTTGTATATTGGGATTTTGAATAAGACTTCATTTGAGATAATAATTCTGCCAGTAAAAATCTCATACTGAAAATCAAGTTCAGAAGGTCAGTGGTTTGTACTCATCTCATTTTTAACCTGCCTGGCTTTGCACATATTAGTCATATCTTGAAATTTACAATAATGATAACTTAATTCACTTCTTCGTGTAGAAGACTTGGGATCAGACTAAAATCTTGTGACAACTGCAGTAGCTTAGAACCAAAATTAAAATGCAAATATTCTTTTTATTGAAGTATAGTTGATTTAGAGTATTAGTTCCTGGTGTACAGCAAAATGATTATATTATATCCAGGCAAGAATACTGGAATAGATAGCCACTTCCTTTTCCAGGGGGTCTTCGCTACCTGGGGATCAAACTCAGGATCAAATCTGCCTTGCAGGCAGATTCTTTACTGTCTGAGCCACCAGGGAATCCTCTATATTTTATATATATATATATATATATATATATATATAAACACATTCTTTTTCATGTTCTTTTCCATTATAGAAAAAAACCCTGATGCTGGGAAAGATTGAGGGCAGGAGGAGAAGTGGGCAACAGAGAATGAGATGATTGGATGGCATCACCAACTCAATGGACATGAGTGTGAGCAAACTCTAGGGTATAATGAAGGACAGGGAAGCCTGGCATGCTGCAGTCCGTGGGGTCACAAATAGGTGGAGACCACCTAGCGACCGAATAACAGCAACAGGCTATTAAATATAGTTCCCTGTGCTGTACAGTAGAAACTTGTTGTATAGCCATTCTATATATAATAGTTTACATCAAAATGCAAATGTAATTGCATGTTAGATATATTCTAATGAAGCAGGTGCAGAGGAAAGTTAGTAGATATTGCTATTTCAGACCTAATATAAAAGCCAAATTTGCATGAAGCACATATAATAGAAGATAATGATGAGAAGCTGATCATTTGGAAATGCATATTCTTTGATTTGTGAAAACATTTTTTCAGCTGGTTTGCTTCCCAGTGGGGTCCGGGTCCCTTAATGGCTTCCTAGGTGGCGCTAGTGGTAAAGAACCTGCTTGCCAATGCAGATAGGTGTAAGAGATGTGGGTTCCATCCCTGGGTCGGGAAGCTCCCCTAGAGAAGGGCATGGCAACCCACTCCAGTATTCTTGCCTCGAGAATCCCCTTGGACAGAGGAACCTGGCAGGCTACAGTCCATGGGGTTGAAAAGAGTTGGACATGATAGAATTGACGTAGGGTGCATGCACGCATGGGACTCCTAAAAATATTAGCCAGTTTCATTCTCTGAACAGACCAGCAGAGGGGTGGGAGATACTGGGCTGAGATTAAATGGTTGTTCTGTGTAACTGACAGGTTCCCTACAGTGAACATATTTCGATTTGGGGACTGTTCATTTCTGCCAGCCCATTTATTGCCTGCCTATTCCTTTACATTTCCCAGTGCATGTTCCCCAAAGGGCCACTTGCTTCACCATCAGCGAGGTGTCTGGACCAAAAAGCACAAAAAAAGCATACAGGAAAAACCACACAGGTGCAGTAAAACAAGTCATAGTCTAAGATCTCACTTCCGCCCTCCAGGCTCGCTTCTGAGTCACCAGCAAGCCCACTGGCCCTTGCAGCTCCTGATAACCCTCAGCAGTGTGGTTCTGTCTGATAAAGAGCTGCGGATTCTATTCAGTGACACGTGGGCACCCTGAAGTGACTCAGAGTACGTCACCAAGTGCATGACCCACCTCTGAGTCACCTCAGGTCGTTCCAGTGGAGAGCAAGGCTGCAGTGCTGAAATGCTTGTGCCGAGGGGAGTGACTGTTACTCTGTGCAAAACCACCCTCTCCATTCTGACGGTCGCATTTCACAGTCTGTGGGTTCTGGCTTGCAGCAAAGAAGGTCAAAGCAATAGGCTAAATATGACAGTCTGTGTGCCGGGATGGATAAAATCAGATCAACGTATGTCAGTAAACAGTTTAGCGTCTTGTGGAGATGATGACACGGTTTCCATTTACATCTCATCTCTAACCAACTCTGTGACATTTAGGAGGTTGCTTAGCCTCTGTGAGTCAGTTTTCTCTTATTCCTAAAGGGGATTTATTAAAGCCCATGTGCGGTGCTCAGAATTGCTGGGAAGCCTAGAGAAACACACTCGAGCCTAAGGTCTCAGAAGCTATAATGAAAGCCATGCTGCAGAAATGACCCCTTGTGGAGCCTGTTGCTCCTGACTCCATCTTCCTACAACTTTTATTACAGCATCTAAAACTGGACTCTTCTGCTGTCATCCCCACCAGCAGTATAAATGACCCCTCCATCCTTCCCTCTCACAGGACTCACTTTCCAAGGCAAGTCTCATGCGGGGGAAGCTGATGGTGGGCCTCTGAGGCCTCCTGCCTGCGCTGTAGCTGGGAGGCTGGAGTGGCCAGGCTTTGAAGATGCTGCTGGAAGGCAGAATTGATAACATGGGACATGATGAACATGTAAGGATGGTGTTCATGACATACAGAGTGGCCGCAAGTGGCAGGCTGCCTTATAAAACTGGTGTGACTATTAGAGGAGGTCACATTGTCAGGCATCTTCCACAGTGCCTGGCACACACTGGCACCTAATAGATCTCCTTTTCCTTTCATCCCATCTCTGGCGAGAATCTGAAAAATCCCACTCGGCAGAGGTTTGAGAGTTCTGTCAAGGAATTTCTCAGTATGCTGTGACTAATTGTGTTGACACTGAATCTTTGCCTTAACGTGGGAGCAAAGAAACAGCCTGATCTCTCCAAGCTCTTCTTTGATGTTATTTTTTGCTAAGGAGCTTGTCAGCACAAAGGATCAGAATGCACAGGATAGTGGGCTGTATTCTCTTTTCTGGCCCCAGGAAGGTGATTTGCCTTCATAGGATGGAGAGAAGAGGTTCTTGCCCCCTGGCTCCCAAGGCATCTGGGAACGAATACCATGCTGGGAGCTGGTGCAACAGAGATGGATGAAACCCCATGTGGCTCCTCGATGGGCTGGTTGGTTCATGGTCGTCCCATTCTTGAACCTTGTGGCGAGCAACAAGCTTGCTCTCATCCTTAGCTGTGACCCAAGGATTGTGCTTTGTCCTCATGTAGAGCCACTTGGCCAGAACCTAGAAAATGGTCATGGGCGTTGGGAGGTGAGAGAGAGGAATATGTTCCCTTCCTCTTTTGGGAGCAAATCCTTGGAGAGGCTTGCTGATACAATGATGGGATCCTGGGAACCCGAACTTAGTCAGGTAGGATGTTTGCCAAAGGTCAGCATAACAGATAAGTAAGCCCTTTCATGAAACCAAAGGCAGAAGCGTGAGGCTGTGCCTAGAAGATCAAGGGCTAAGTTGATGCAAGAAAGGAGAGAAGGTAGTAAGCAATGATGGAAAAAGTGAGAGTGTATCAGATGGTTCTCCAAACAGCAACTGTGAAGGCCCAAAGGTATTCCATTATGGGCTGTCTAGATGGCATCTTTATAGGTGTTTTATAGAAATAACAGTCTTCTGTTTGTTCAATAATCTGAAGTTTGAAAAAATAATTTTACTTATTTTCCTCTATATGATCTTAGTATACCCAAAGGTGAGCGAGTTGTTGCTAACTCTTTGAGTTAGTGAGTTAATTCTTGTTGTCTGACTTTTTGCAGCCTCATAGGCTATAGCCCACCAGACTCCCCTGTCCTTCACTATCTCCTGGAATTTGCTCAGATTCATGCCCACTGAGTCAATGAGACCATCCAACCATCTCATCCTCTGTCACCCTGTTCTCCTTTTGCCTTCAGTCTTTCCCAGCTAGGTAGCTGGTATTATCCCACTTTTTACAGATGAACAAAAGAATAGTGAGTAAACGTTAAAAGGGTTTGACTCAAGCTACATGGTGACTCTGTGAAAGCAGGACTCGGACCAAATGCTCTTTCATTATTTAGGATGCCAGGCTGTGGCTAGGAGAGTCTTTAAAACCTTTCCATGAAGATTATAAACAAAAATATGGGAAAGGGGAAATGAGTGGCAACAGTTTCCCATTTGACTTTCCGTGGGCTTCCACGAGACTTTTAAATTTGATCTCATGGATATTTTCTTCTAAGGTTCTAACTGAAAACTCCAGAATTATCCACTTTTGATTTGCCATTAAAGTTAGTGAGGTTTAGGATGTTCCATTGCAGACTTTGCCCTTTGCACACCTTCCTCACTTATGAGAGCAGGTGCTTGTTAATTATAAGGAGGGACTTGAAATTCTCAGGAATATTTTCATCCTTGTTGAATCAGCTGTTGAGCTGAAAACAAATCATGGAAGACAGAGAACTTACACCCTTGGTAGGCTGTTTGAAAGTAACACACAGATTTAGAATATTGACTCTTAGAGGTCTGAGATGGTCTGGAGCCATTCCATAACAGTACCTGGGTCATCCTTCTGTGCCTCACTCAGGCCTCGTATTTGGGTAAAGTAAGCCTCTGAGTTGCAGGCATGAAATTAAAAGACGCTTGCTCCTTAGAAGGAAGGTTATGACCAACCTAGATAGCATATTAAAAAGCAGAGACATTACTTTGCCAACAAAGGTCCGTCTAGTCAAGGCTATGGTTTTTCCTGTAGTCATGTATGGATGTGAGAGTTGGACTGTGAAGAAACCTGAGTGCTGAAGAACTGATGCTTTTGAACTGTGGTGTTGGAGAAGACTCTTGAGAGTCCCTTGGACTGCAAGGAGATCCAACCAGTCCATCCTAAAGGAGATCAGTCCTGGGTGTTCATTGGAAGGAATGATGCTAAAGCTGAAACTCCAGTACTTTGGCCACCTCATGCGAAGAGTTGACTCATTAGAAAAGACCTTGATGCTGGGAGGGATTGGGGGCAGGAGGAGAAGGGGACAACAGAGGATGAGGTGTCTGGATGGCATCACTGACTCGATGGACGAGAGTTTGAGTGAACTCCGGGAGTTGGTGATGGACAAGGAGGCCTGGCGTGCTGGGATTCATGGAGTCACAAAGAGTCGGACACGACTGAGTGACTGAACTAAGTGAACTGCTCCTTGGAAGGAAAGTTATGACCAACCTAGATAGCATATTAAAAAGCAGAGACATTACTTTGCCAAAGACAGAGGATGAGATGGCTGGATGGCATCACTGACTAGATGGACATGAGTTTGAGTGAACTCAGGGAGGTGGTGATGGACAGGGAGGCCTGGCGTCCTCTAATTCGTGGGGTCACAAAGAGTCGGACATGACTGAGCGACTGAACTGAACCTAACTGAATGAAAAAGACTTAGAGTTTAAAAAAAATAAAACTTGTACTAATCAGTAAGGAAAAGACAGCCAACCTAATTAAAGACACTTTATGAAGGAGGATAACAAATATCCCCAAAAATTGAAATGATACTAATAGAGTTTTCAAGCAAACATTGAAATTCAGTTCTTTAATTATGTCCTAATCAAAGGATCTGAATCACCAAGCACATAGCTACAGAGAGAGTATATTTATCTTTAATAGGAGTACCTGCTTAGTAGGTAGCAACCCCTGAGTGCAGCTGGAATCTGGCCATGATCTCTGAGTACTGCTGGAATTTGTGTTAAGGACTGGAGCTATATGTCTCTTTATTCTTATTCATGGGCTTCCTTGCTCAGAGGTTTTTACTTCACTGAGAACCTTCATTCACTTCCCTTGGGCAAGTGAAAATATACTTGTGCTCTCAAAACTTGAAGAAACCCTCTTGTGAGGATGCTTACTGTTTGGAGGTGGGAATGGAAATGGTGATTGTGTATCTCCCTGGAATTAGTCAGATGTGCTCAAGCATGTGGGCGTGTGCACACGTGTGCACACACGCACACACACACCATAAAAATCCAGAAGGCTGTGCAAATATACAGAATACAGGAAATATACAGAATCAGAACATCAAACATTCCAATTATCAAAATGAAGAGGTAGTCATTTTGGTCCACGTCTACAAAGATGTCTATTAATAAAAGAAGAGCTATAATTGATCCAGTACCCCGGTCCAGAAGTTAAATGACATAAACCTAGGACTTTGATGACAGAAATTTGTTACCCCCGACTCTTCCCAAATGAATCATTGAATACCTAATATCAACACAAAGTACAGCTTTGTTTTAAGAAATGAGGATATATAGGTAATAGACTGCTGTTTTCCCTTTAATAACTGAAGGAATTTCCAGTCTTTAACTGGCTTTCTTGGAGGCAAAGTGATATATTAGAAGGAAGATGGGGTTTGGAATTAGCCAAACCTAATTTTGTACCAATTAGTGGGCTATGAAGGCAGCCCTCTGGCAGCTAAATGTAAAGGTCCTCCTCACACCTCACCTGAGTTTCAGCTCACATTACTCTAAGTCCCAAAAGGACATAGAGGTTTATAAACAAAGTCCGCTTCTATTCATCCTGTTACTCACACCAAGTAATTCGATCGACTTTTGGATCTACTTTCGGTTAAAGAAAATCTTTCCA
The DNA here is from genome assembly GCA_006410675.1 of Oreotragus oreotragus. Taxonomy (NCBI): domain Eukaryota; kingdom Metazoa; phylum Chordata; class Mammalia; order Artiodactyla; family Bovidae; genus Oreotragus; species Oreotragus oreotragus. The sequence goes on along the minus strand of SJYX01004903.1, from coordinate 214,873 downwards.
TCTTTATTTTGGTGAAATATTGGGGAATTCTAATTCAACATCCAATTTCACTTTTAACAAGAGGAAAATTTAAATACACAAAGAGCAAATCAGACTGCCTTTCAGGTACCCAGGAAGATTAGGAGCACTCAGGGTACCCCAGATCAACCAAAACATAAGTATGATTTTAGGTCTTGCAGAAGTCTTAAAAGTTAATATGTGCTGTCCACTCACCGTATGTTAGAGGAAGAAGATGTGTTTTAGAGACATCTACTCCTGAGCCAAAGTCATGTGTTTAACAAGGGCAGAGGCAAGACTTGAACCTAAAGTCCCCCAGATCTCTGCTGGTGGCCTTTCACTTTCCAGAAGGCAGGTTTTCAGAGAGACTGTCATTGCCACTACCACGCTCCCACATGTAGGTCAGCTAAATGTTCAGAACATCTCTGTTATGTTGAAACGGGGATGGGCCCTGGCTGCCTTTCAGCTCTTCTGTATTTTGGATCTATGGATATTGATTGGTGGGCTATTCAGGAGGCAGACTAAAAAAGAGGAAGTGGGGTGGATTAGTGCCTCAATGCCTTTCCAGCCTTTGGAAATGAAAATTTATTTTATATTGAGAGTCAAAAAGTAATATACTGACTGACAAACAAAACTGGAAACTTTGGGATGCCTATTAAGAGCTAGCCTTGTGCACAGAACTCTTTGTTTCCATTGAGAATTAACTTTCTTGGACATCTGTAGTTTTCTTACAAATATCTATATTTTAGACCAGATGTATTCTGAGTGCAATATAAACTCAAGTATATATGCACTTACTTTAGTAAGAAATAACTAAATTCAGTTGGTTCCTCCAGGCTTTACACTTTCAAGAGTCATTCTGAAACACACATACAGATGTAAGAACTGAGAAAAAAAAAAAAAGATTTGTTAACCTCAAAAGTATTTATTTATATTTAGAAAAGACTATTGGGTGTGAATGCACATCACAGCTGGGAATCCAGAGCTTGCTCTGTATCAGTGTACCTTCCTGTCCCTGGAAAGGATTTCAGTAAGCCAAAGCCTCTAATTTCCATGTGTCAACTGAAACAAACAAGCACCTATGCCTCATCAACTGTGTCCAGTTCAGTCAAGTTTTCCTGAGAGGATTAAATATAAAGAAACTTGACACTTGTCTCTAGTTTTAGCTGTGTCCCCATCTATAGTTCCTGGTTGCCAGACGTCACTTTACCAAGGATCTCAGTTCTTCCTGCTGCCACACAGAAGGCAGGGCTTCGCTTATAGGAAACTATAGAACTAGTGGCTAAACTGGTCATTCAGAGACAAGAGCAGAATGTGCAAAGAATGGAGACATGCACCTATGTCTCATTTCTCTTTATTCTTTATCCTAGTTCTTAAAATGAGAAGTTTAAATTATAGCAACTTCCAAGGTTAAAGTGCTGTTTTTAAGAATTCTAGTGAGATGAATGGAGGGTAACATGGAAGCTTATATACTACCATATGTAAAATAGAGAGCCAATGGAAATTTGCTGTGTGACTCAAGGAACTCAGACTGGGGCTCTGTAACCATCTAAATGGAGTGGGAGAGGATGGGACGTGGGAAGAAGGTTCAAGAGGGAGGAGACATATGTATATATGGCTAATTCATGTTGGTGTAAGGCAGAAATCAAACCAACATGGTAAAGCGATTATCCTTCAATTAAAAATCTTAAAAAAAAGAATTCTATTCACTCAAAATATTTAAGATGTAACTAAAATAAAATGGGTCCTTCTATCATAATGCATGATGTACTCAAGTTGCAAATGGGTTGTGATCCCGCAATTAATGTATAATATTATTTGGTTAACACTTATTTTGATGGAGCTACTTTTCTCATACACTCACCTGCAGTACAGTGTAAATTTTCCAGTAAAAATATTTTGCACAGTGCTTAGGCTCACATACCATTTTACTTATTATTTCAAAACTTTTTAATCTTTCGGCCACACCAATCAGCATGTGGAAATTTAGTTCCCTGACCAGGGATCAGAGCCCACGCCCCGCAATGGAAGTTTGGAGTCTCAACCACTGGCCCACCAGGGAAGTCCCTCTCATACCATGTTAAGAAGCCTACTGATCCTAGAATTCCAGATTCTGAAAAATATTAATACTTCCTCTTTTAGCAGGCATGGTTGTAGTGTTGGTCTTCTTTCCTGACTCTTCTGCAGACTTCTTCTCCTTTCCTCGGCACTAAATGTGGAATTTGCAATGCTTGACCTTAGGCAGCCTTCTGTTCTCTCTTATACTATCTGTCAGTTCAGCTTCATCCACAGCCATGCTTCCGGTACCATGTCCATTTTGACAGCTTCTGAATTTTTATCTTCCCTCCTGAACTTCTCCAAGATCTAGCCACAGTTTCTCCATTTGGAATTCTCAAACGTCACCTCAGATTAAACACATCCAAAAACATGCCTTCTCTCCCAGATTTGGGTTTCTTCCATGTCTCCCCAGCTCAAAGAATGGCTAGCTCTCCCATCTGTCCAGGTGTGGAGATCAGAAATCTCAGGGTCATTCTTAGCACTAACCCCTCCCTCAGCATTCATATCCCTACACAATCTGTCGGGTTTTGCCTCCTAATTTATCCATGTCTCTCCAGTACTCTTTGAACATTCTATATTCTTTGTTTCCACAGGACCTTTGCTTGTACTGTTAGAACAGAGTCCCCTCACTTGAGCATTTTTTTTTTTTTTTTAAGAAGGAAGTCTTCTGCAGTAGTTGCTGATCTGTGGACTCATTCAGGTCTGGCGGAAAGAAGCATAGAGGGTAGAATTTTGAAGCTCTTCTGTAAAATACAAGGTAGAGAGCAATTTCTTATGACAACCAAGATTGATGTTTCTATTACAAAGGCAAGCGCTTTTGAAGTCCATGAGTTTCAAGACAGTTTCTTTAAAAAAAAAACACAACAGTCCAGCAAGGACAACTGTGTAGTTACAAAATACAAAAAAGGGTGATTAAAAGACATAGAATTGATGACACAAGAGTCATTAATAAGAACCCTGTCTCCATAATTCCTTGGGTCTGTAACCTCTTACCTCATGAGTATTCTCACGAACAACTGTCTTTTGGAAAATTTTCAGACATGATGCTATTAGCCATATCTGTACAAAGTCATGTAGAAAATTATAGTCTTGACTTTAAAGTCCAAGGAGGTTATAATTTCCTGCCTTCTCATTTTTCTTCTCCCACCTGTTCTGAGAAATTTCCAACTCATTATCCAGAGTTCAGCTTTAATGTCAGGCCTCCAGAAAGCGTGTCCTGACTCCTACCCCTATGGCAGGCTCCTTTGTAGAACATTCCCAGAGACTCTCCTTCCCTTTCTTCTTGAAGGTCATCTCAGTTTGTAACTGAACATGTATGGTTGGAGATTTTTACAAATTCTTACCTGTCTCTTCAACTAAACTTTAAGCCTCATGAAAATACAGAATACATATTTTTTTGTGCTCCCCATGACTACAGCCCCAGATCTCAGTGTTTTGCTTCACTTTGTTGTATGTGCTCAGTCATGTCCAACTGTTTTTGACCCCGTGGACTGTAGGATCCCATGGATCCAGACCACCAGGCTCCTCTGTCCATGGGACTCTCCAGGCTAGAATACTAAAGTGGGTTGCCATTCCCTTCTCCAGTGATCTTCCTGACCCAAGGGTCGAACTCGCATCTCTTGTGTCTTCTGTATTGGCAAGCAAGTTCTTTACCACTAGCACTACCTGACCTCAGTGTGACATCCTGTAAATGCTCAGAGATGTTCGTTGAATGCTATGGAAGGGATGGGCTGAAAACTACCAAACCACTGTAGATATAATATGTCTTTGAGAAACTGAATTCAGAATTCTAATTCGTTTCTGGTACACAGCCCCATTCCTTCCCCTTACTCAAAGACCTGCCCTTTTACCCGTGGTCTTGATGGGCTTTCCATATCTGCAGACTATTCTGGGATTTAACCAGTGAATGGTGTTGTAATGACATAAATCAAGAGCTCCGGAGCTTCCCAGCTGGCTCAGTGGTTAAGAACCCGCCTGCCACTGCAAGAGACACGGGTTCGATCACTGGGTTGGGAAGATCCCCTGGAGAAGGAAATGACTGTCCACTCCAGTGTTCTTACCTGGAGAATCCCATGGACAGAGGAGCCCAATGGGCTGTAGTTCATGAGATCACAAAAGAGTTGGGCACAACATAGCAGTGACTTAAAACGTGTACAAATCAAAGGCCCACTCAGAACTGGGCTGGAAAAGAAGAAAGGTGAGAATGAGAAACAACCTGTAAGGGGAACGAAATGGAAAGAGTGCTGGGCCCAAGTGGGGCAAGTGTCCTTAGCTGTGGAGGCCGCATGATGGCACAGAAGGCCTTGTGGGGCTGCTTCCTGTCCTCCTGCAGTGGTCGACCTGCCCTTTACTTCCATCCCCTGTGGAACTGAGAGCACACTCCTTGAAGAGCTTAAACATCACAACTGGGCAAAACCTTGGAAATGATGACAGCTGACTTCCTCACTGAGGAAATGCTGGCTGGATGGGGAAGGAGAACGGCCCAAGGTAGCAGAGCTGAAGCTGGACCAAGAACTCAGGTCTCTCTGCCCGCCCCCTGCAGCTTTTCACTCTGTGCTGCCTCTGGCTTGGTTCTGAGCTGCTAGCCCCGTTCAGATCTTACTTATGTCACGTGGTTCATGCACTAGTCCTCCTTCAAAGGTTTAGCAATTTGTCAGTGGGATTAAGCTAAGCCATATTATTTTCAACGCAAGTCGAGGGAGGAGAGGCTTTCCCTGAGCTGAGAAACATATTGAGTAACTCGCAGGGGAAGCATTTCCCTAAGACAAAAATAGTGGGTGTTTATGTAACCACAGTATCTTGACCCAAGCTCTTTATCATTCAGTGTGGCATAGTTGAAGATAGTGAGGAGAGGAAGGAGGTCAGAGAAGGAGGTGGATTAAGGGCTGACATCATAGATCTCTTCTTAGAATCAGAGGCTGTTGATAGAACTAGGATAGGGGTCAGATAACCTGTCTTGGTATGAGCTTAATGAAACACAATAAAGGCTGTGTTGTGCAGGCAGCTTTTACAGTACAAAAGTTCAAGAAACCCTCTGATGAAAAGCATTACTAATTCTTAGAACTGTAACTCTTCAATTACTGCTACTTTGACTAATAATCTTTGCTTTCTGTAATAATCTGTAATAAAATCATTTGCTCTCTCTAAGTAGACCTGAGATAATCCTCAAACTGAAGTTGGAACTTATACCATGAAATGATCTCAGGTGATATGGGCATCAATAGCATAGAAACATACATACACATATATTAACCACATTAAATCCATCATTTTACAAATGTTATTCATCTGTATGAAAGCAAAAGCTCAAGTGAGTGAGTTTAAATAAAAATTAAGCAAGTTGTATTGTAAACGGCTTAAAATTCTTTTCTGATAACAATTATGTGTAAATCGTTGAACAAAATTTAAATAGATTTCAATTACTGATACTATAGAATTTTGGACCATGCCTTTAAAAAAATAAACCTTGATTTTTCAAGAAAGTCTTTTCCAATAAAAAAAGAATACTCTAATTCCTGTAACCCTCCTTCATTAAATATATTTACTCTTTTGCATACATTTAATACAAAAATGTATTGACTAAGTTTAGATATTGTTTTAAACCTAAAGTAGGAAAAGAAGGCTATGGTTTTTCCTGTGCTCATGTATGGATGTGAGAGTTGGACTGTGAAGAAGGCTGAGCACCGAAGAATTGATGCTTTTGAACTGTGGTGTTGGAGAAGACTCGAGAGTCCCTTGGACTGCAAGGAGATCCAACAAGTCCATTCTGAAGGAGATCAGCCCTGGGATTTCTTTGGAAGGAATGATGCTAAAGCGGAAACTCCAGTACTTTGGCCACCTTATGAGAAGAGTTGACTCATTGGAAAAGACTCTGATGCTGGGAGGGATTGGAGCAGGAGGAGAAGGGGACGACAGAGGATGAGATGGCTGGATGGCATCACGGACTCAATGGACATAAGTCTGAGTGAACTCCGGGAGATGGTGATTGATAGGGAGGCCTGGCGTGCTGCGATTCGTGGGGTCGCAAAGAGTTGGACACGACTGAGCGACTGAACTGAACTGAACTGAGGAAAAGAAGTTCTGTAAAGAACAGAAGACAAACTGATGGAAAATTATAAAAAGAAAAATAAAAAAATAAAATTTGGTTTTACTTTTAATCCTCCTTAGAGACTATATAAACTACTTCCATCTTCTTTTACAGTTAAGAGTAGGAAACACAAATCTCCATTAAATAATCATTGAAACTGAAAAAACAGGAGAGAAAGGAGTAGAGAAGACAAATGAAGAGGAAGTATTATAAGAATGAGCAAGAATTGGAGACACAGGAGAAAGAGAAGCTGGTGAAAAAGAGAAGAATAAGTAAAGCAGTATCTATAGAGAAGAGGCAGAATATACTCCCAGAGTTATGCTTTTGTGGAATAACACAGAATTTAATCCATTTTGAAGGATTTTCAACTAACTTTCAAAGGTAGGTTACATTTTATGACTATAGGCAATGTGGAAATATGAGCTCTTGAAAATTCTTCATAAACCTAATGAAATGTAGATAGAGGAAATTTTCTAGCCCTATATCTTAAGTCTGTGCATTTCCAACATTTTCCAACATAGTTATTCAATTATAAACAAAGTCAGACTAATTTTTCTAATTCCGTTTTGGTGTTGCAATTTTCCAAAGGCCACAGATAAATTAGTACTGAGTGAGTCACTCTGGTAGTTGTTATGACATAAGACTTGAAAAACTCAACTCAGAAGTTTCCATATTGTTACAGTTATTTATATTCAGTGCCATTTGTAATTGTAGCTAGTTAAAATGACTTTTGAATAAGGATGACTATCTTGAGAGTTTAACATTTATGAAGCCTCCCAAACGAAATCCGTATTAAAATATAACATTTTAGACAACATCTCATTAGGGCTGTGGGGCAGCCAATTTTTAACAAATCCTATTACGTTTGTCTTGACCTATGTGTGTGGTGAGAACAAAATCAAAAGATTTTAAATCCACATAGACAATTGTATCTGTCTTGAAGTTGATATCAGTTGAACTTCCTTTGATTTGTGCATAAAAATTTAACTTCATTTACTTTTAATACTCTGAAAGTTATTAGTCTAACAGCTGCCTGGCAATTTGATGTTACTCAAAATTGAATATATTTGTTGATAAACCAATATATTAATATCTTGCATACTTATGGTTTGTAATAAAGATTCAAGAGGTAAACCTATCTCATCCAGAGCTGTAAAGATTTCCCAGGATTAAGAAATTAAGAACTATAACCAGGATTCTTCCTTATGTATACTGACTTGAGAAATCAAGAATGTATTTATGAAATTTGTGTTTAAATAGCTTATCATTCTTATTTTTGAACTACTTAAGTGAGTAAAATTTGGCATACATTCAGGACTATCTACTAGAAGAGATTTGGAGGCAGAATTTCTCTGTATAGATTTCTTTAAGAGGCTTACTTGCCTTCCAGAACTGATTTTCAAGTCCATTTCAGGTCCTCATCTGATAGGGCTGTTCCTTCAGCTTTGCTTGGGATGAATACAGTGGAAATGTGTTCTGTTCAGAGTTAAGTATGAGTTCAATAGTCTTGAAATCGTTACCTGCAATTCTGAGTTGCATTTTCTCTTGAAACCACATGCTTCAGTGTTTGTCACAAACAACACTATTCCCCTAAGTTTATAGCCAGCAAAAAAGTTATCTATGTCCTGACCAGGAGGATATCCATTCTTAGGTGTTGCTGCATCATGTATACCCTTGATAATAAAAATTTAAACCTTAAACTGAAAAAAAAGTGTATCAGCATTTCAGTTAGACTTTCCAATATTACTATTTCACTGTGATGTATGTTTCAACCACAGGAGTATTTCTGGATCTTTCTCTTTCCAGCTTTTGAATCAACCCATCAACAGAGTCAATTCCTTACTGATAGCTGAGCCATGTGAGTTTCAGTCAATACCACCTTTCTCACTTTGATAACAATAAGAATCATCAGAGTTTTGTCACTTTTGCAATAGAATGCCCTCTCTACTGCCTTTTTTTTTTGGAAAGTCAGAGTTCTTTTTTCAATTTTTAAAAAAAGCTCAAATTCCCTACATTTTTAGATATCTGAGGCTTTCTAGACTGTTAAGTTTATTTTTTAATTTAATTTACTTTTGCCCACACCACATGGCATGTGCTACCTTAGTTCCCCTACCACAGATTGAACCCATGCCCCCTGCATTGGGAGCAGGGAGTCTTAACCACTGGATCACCAAGAAAGTCCCGCAAAGTGTCAGGGTTTCAGAAAAGGTGGATTTTTAGAGTAGAATCTGCACCACCTTCCCTGCCTTTAAGGGAAGGGAAAGTCGCTCAGTCGTGTCCGACTCTTTGCGACCCCATAGACTGTAGCCTACCAGGCTTCTCAGTCTATGGGATTTTCCAGGCAAGAGTACTGGAGCGGGTTGCCAAGGAGGCCTATAATACTCAGGGTGGGTGTGGGGGGCACTGAAGCAGGGTAGATTCTGTGTCTGCAGCCGCTACAGCTTCAGCCAGCTTCACAAGGCTTTGCCATCTCCAGTAGATCTGTTCTAACTGATGGGGAACTCCGAGGTTACGGGCTGCTATTTATCTCTCACAAATATGAAACTGCGCTATTTTTAGACGCGAGCTTGACTCTTGGCAGCGGCATATTTTTGCTGTGTGTCACAGATCTTGGAAGCTGCAGGTTGTAAGGAACTTAGAGATTCTTGAGACAAATCTTGTAGAGGCTAATAGTTCAAGGTCACAGACAGGAAGGCCATCCAGAAACCAGGACTCTGGGCTATTACACGCCTTCACTCAGTGTTACCTAGTACCACCCTGTTGTGTTTCTGAGGTGCCCCTCTGCAGGCATTGGAGTGAGTAGGTGCCAGGCATTGCAGTGAGCGCTTGAGCTTGGCTCTCTCTGGCTGGAGAACAAGCACTGGCTTAAAGGCCTGGGCACTGATCTCAGCCCAGGAGTCCATGATGCTACCTATCTTAGCCAGCTGGGGCCTCCATGTTAAAATGCCACAGACCAAGCAGGCTTCCCAGGTAAAGTGGTAAAGAATCTGCCTGCCAATGCAGGAGATACAGGAGACTCGTGTTTGATCCCTGGGTCAGAAAAATTCCCTGGAGAAGGAAATGGCAACCCACTCCAGTATCCCTGCCTGGGAAATGCCGTGGACAGAGGAGCCTGGCGGGCTACAGTCCATACATAGGGTCACAAAGAGTCAGACATGGCTGAGCAACTGAGCACAAGTAGCTTAAACAACAGAATTTTATTTTCTTACAGTTCTGGGGGCTGGGAATCCAAGATCAAGATGCCGGTAGGGTTGGTTTCTGGCGAGAACTCTCCTCCTGGCTTGTAGATGACTGTCTTCTTGCAGTGTCCTGACATGGTGGAGAGAGAGGGAGACAGGTCTGACGTCTCTTCCTGTGAGGACAATAGTCTTACAGGATCAGGGCCCCACGCTTATGAACTCAGTGAACCCCAATTACCTCCTTAAGTGCTCCGTTGCCAAGTACAGTCACTTTGGGGATGAGGGCCCTAACAATGAATTAGGGGGCACAGTTGAGTCCATAACAGTACTCAACCATTAAATAAAATCCACAGGGAACTGGACTGGGCTCTTGGTTGGATAACTTTACTTTACCTTGTTATCTACCTGGAAGCAATTTTTCTATTAGAGGCTCTTTAGGGAACATTTATTATCTGGGCTTTCTACATTGAAGTCAGAGTACAAATTTATCTGGAGTCTCTGACAGCACTGGGCCACTGGGCCATACTCTGAAAGTAATATTTGAACAAGTGAAACATCCGATAGTATGGAATTCAAAAAGGTACATATTGAAAAGTATGTCTTTCTCACTCCTCTACCCTAATCTGTTAATAGTGACTTCTTTACTTTTGTAAGGTGGTCTGTGCACTGACAGGCTATCTGTATGTAGTCACTTTTTTTTTACACAAATGTTAGCACATTGTACTCACAGTTCTCGACTTTACTTTTTTCACTAAACAATAAATTATGACAATTATTTAACACAGTGCATGTGAAAATAATACATTTATATAGTTTGCCTTCTATTAATATAAAATACGTGCATGTGTGCATGCTAAGTCACTTCAGTCCTGTCCAACTCTTTGCAGTCCTAAGGACTGTAGCCTGCCAGGCTCCTCTGTCCATGGGATTCTCCAGGCAAGAATAACTGGAATGGATTGCCATGCCCTCCTCCAGGGGGTCTTCCTGACCCAGGGAACGAATGCACATCTCTTATGTCTCCTGCCTTGGCAGATGAGTTAGCTCCTAGGAAGCTCATAAAATCTCCGAAATACTTCATTGTAGATATATATAATTTTCTAACCAATCTCCGTCTATTGTCGACCTCTATGTCTTGATTTTAAATTGTAACTCTATCAAGTATACAAACGAGGCTGCAGTGATTATAAATATTATTCACATATGTACCCTCATGTACATACCTCCTTAGGTTAGTTCCTAAAAGTGGAATTGCTTTGTTAAAGGTATGTACCTTTATGTTTTGGTGGAGATGGCCATATTGCTCCCTATCCTGTTTTCTTCTTTTTAATTGCAGTGTAGTTGTTTTACAATGTTGTGTCAGTTTCTGCTGCACAACAACATGAATCAGCTGTATGTATTCACAGATCCCCTCCCTCCAGCCCACCCCTACCCTTCCCCTCTAGGTCATCACAGAGCACTGAGTTGAGCTCCCTGCACTATACGGCAGCCACTAGCTATCCTACAGTGGTTGTGCATGTCAGTCAGTCAGTTCAGTCACTTAGCCATGTCCGACTCTTTGCCACCCCATGGATTGCAGCACTCCAGGCTTCCCTGTCCATCACCAACTCCTGGAGCTTGCTCAAACCCATGTCCATTGAACTGGTGATGCCATCCAGCCATCTCATCNACTAGCTATCCTACAGTGGTTGTGCATGTCAGTCAGTCAGTTCAGTCACTTAGCCATGTCCGACTCTTTGCCACCCCATGGATTGCAGCACTCCAGGCTTCCCTGTCCATCACCAACTCCTGGAGCTTGCTCAAACCCATGTCCATTGAACTGGTGATGCCATCCAGCCATCTCATCCTCTGTCATCCCCTTCTCCTCCTGCCTTCAGTCTTGCCCAGCATCAGGGTCTTTACTAATGAGTCAGTTCTTCACATCAGGTAGCCAAAGTATTGCAGTTTCAGCTGCAGCATCAGTCCTTCCAGTGAATATTCAGGACTGATTTCCTTTAGGATGAACGGTTGGATCTCCTTACAGTCCAAGGGACTCTCAAGAGTGTTCTCCAACACCACAGTTCAAAAGCATCAATTCTTCAGTGCTCACCTTTCTTTATGGTCTGACTCTCACATCCATACCTGACTACTGGGAACCATAGCTTTGGTTAGACGGACCTTTGTCAGCAAAGTAATGTCTCTGCTTTTTAATATGTTGTCTAGGTTGGTCATAGCTTTTTATCCAAGGAGCAAGTGTCTTTTAATTTCATGGCTGCAGTCACCATCTGCAATGATTTTGGAGCCGAAAAAAATAAAGTCTCTCACTGTTCCTGTTGTTAGTGTATATATACCAGTGTTGGTATAATGTGTTCCATTGGTAGTGTATCAGTTCAGTTCAGTCGCTCAGTCGTGTCCGACTCTTTGCTACCCCGTGAATCGCAGCACGCCAGGCCTCCCTGTCCATCACCAACTCCCATAGTTCATTCAGACTCATGTCCATCGAGCCAGTGATGCCATCCAGTAGGAAGTCAAGAAACACTTGGAGTAACAGGCAAATTTGGCCTTGGAATACAGACTGAAGCAGGGCAAAGGCCAATAGAGTTTTGCCAAGAGAATGCACTGGTCATAGCAAACACCCTCTCTCAACAACACAAGAGAAGACTCTACACATGGATATCACCAGATGGTCAACACTGAAATCAGATTGATTAAAGGTCACAAAGAGTCGGACACGACTGAGCAACTGAACTGAACTGAAGCCTCTGAAAAGGTACATTAGAAAGATTCTTATATGTAAAATAACTTTCTAGTGAATTGCACTTTTAGCTCAGTTGGTAAAGAAGCTGCCTGCAATGCAGGATACCCCAGTTCAATTCCTGGGTCAGAAAGATCCCGTGTAGAAGGGATAGGCTACCCGTTCCAGTATTCTTAGGCTTCCCTGGTGGCTCAGATGGTAAAGGAAATGTCTGTAGTGTGGGAGACCTGGGTTTGATCCCTGGGTTGGAAAGATCCCCTGGAGGAGGGCATGGCAACACTCCAGTATTCTGGCCTGGAGAATCCCCATGGCCAGAGGAGAATCCCCATGGACTGGCAGGCTACAGTCCACAGGGTTGCAAAGAGATGAGCATGACTGAGCAATAGACCGTGGAGCTCTTCAGAGCTACTAAGTGTTTATAGAGTTCAGGGGAAAAGTAAAATGTAGACTTAACATTCAGGGGTTTTAGCTATTCTCAGCTGTTAGGATATTTGATTGAATTTTAGTGCTTGTCCTACCTTCTTCCTTGGATTGTTAGGAGTAGAAAAAAAAAGCAGAGAGACTGTTCAGGAGAACACTTCAATATATATAAAACACTGAATTAATTATTGTGGTTATTTTTTTTAACTAAAGGGCTCAATTGTCAAATATACTTTTAGGCAGAAAAAAAGTTTCACGAATATATAATAGATCCTCTCTTAAAACACCAGTTTTAAGAAGAGGCTGATTTTGTCCCATGTATCTGATCAGTGGAAGGTATTACAGTTTGTGCCAACCCATTGGCAAAATAAATGTGAACTCAAAAGAGGCTTTTACAAAACAAACGGATTCTAGCGGCCCCATATAATATGAAACATTGATTTTTTTTCCCCTCTGAACTTTCTTAACTATAATTTGCCATATCATTGGTCTTGAAATGAAGATTACATAAGATTTGATACACTTACAGTTGCTTAATATTCATTCCAGTTGGAGGAGCTGCAAGCATGACGAGAGTTCTAGAAACTCAGTAGGAATGTTTAAAGGCCTCCAAGCATAATCCACCTGCAGGCACAGAACTGCACGCTTTTCCCTGAATACTCCATGACTGGCCCATCTTTGGTATATGTTCAGTTGCTAAGTCCTGTCCAACTCTTTGTGACCCCATGGACTGTAGCCCACCAGGGTCCTCTACCATGGTATTTCCCACACAAGAATACTGGAATGAGTTGCCATTTCATCCTTCAGGGCATCTTTCTGACCCAGGAATTGAACCTGCATCTATCGAATTGGCAGGTGGATTCTTTACCACTGCACTGCCTTGGTGATTATCCACTTTCAACAAGGCAGTGTCCCAGTGTCAACCACCTCCTGCTTCCAGTAATTGCATACAAGTAACTCTTTAGAACATTAGCTATAACTCTTGGCTTTAGCTACCAGTCCTCACGAAATAGAAGTTTATGTAATGTAAACAATGTGGCCTATCTACTTCAAAATTCTGACTCAAAAAGACAGTGATTCCTCCCTGAACCTGTTTTGTTTCAATGACTTGTTATTACTGAACTGTAATCCATGGATTTATGCAAGTAAATTATTCTTTATCCAGGTTAAGCATCAAAACTCTCTTGAGACTCCCCTCTCCCCCAGAAAATACATTCACTGGAACTTTACCACAAACTGACAAATCAGAATATTTAAAGTCAAATCTGTGCACGTGTGTTTTAGAGCATCTCCTTAGGTGACCCAATGAAAAGCTCTTAACCTCCCGAATTTCCCCCATCTATTTATAACCAAAATATCCAAGCAAAACTCATAGGGTGTTATTAATACATACTATCCCTTCAAACTTTCTTCAATGAGAATACATTTCTCCTGCCCCCAGTGAAAGTTTTGACAATTCTCGACCCCTTTTCTGCTCAGTCTTATGTGATCTGTAGTTATGACAAACACAATCTCAATTATGATTAGAATAATAATATGGGTCCAACTGCCCATAATAACCAAAGGTTTAAATATAACTTTGTGCTAAATCTTCTCCCTCCCACAGTTTGGACCTTCTGGTTGTAAGCCTGAAGGTAGGGTTCTCTCCTTTTACCTGCTTACCTTCTCACCATGTGCTTGACTTTTTCTAAAAGATTTTCCCCAAGTTCTAAACTTGGGTGGGGAGGACAGGTGAAATGCTCACAGTTCCTAACTGGCTGGTAGTTTTCTACTCACTGGTCCTAGCAGTTTATGAAACCTGTCAGACCTGGGAGGAACTAGCTGGTAACTTTATGTCTCGATCAATGTGACGCTTTCATGGACTTTTCAGAGACTCCCTCCTGGGACCCTTCTGCTGCAGTTATCATGACCCTAGGGGGTATTTCTCTACTTTGTACCATCACTAATGCTCCATCCCTCAACCCTGGGCATGAACCGTGTAAACTACAGCCTCTTTTTGCTAAGAAGTATTCTTCCATTTATGTGATTCTTTGAGCAGAACTCAAAACATCCTCGGGGGGGCTAGTGGTAAAGAATCCACCTGCCAATGCAGGAGGCCCAAGAGAAGTGGGTTGAATCCCTGGGTTGGGAAGATCCTCTAGAATAGGAAATGGCACCCCACTCCAGTTATTCTTGTCTGGAAAATCCCATGGGCAGAGGAGCCTGGTGGGCTACAGCCTATGGGGCTGCAAAGAATTGGACACGACTGAGCAACTGAGCCCACACATACACAAAACATCCTCACACGCGACCCTCTCCCACGAAACCCACTCTGTCTAGGATGACACCCCACGTCACTTGCTTTCATGGACAGTGGACTGCAGCCTGATGCCACACTATAGCCTCTGCAAGATCCATCCTCAAGGCTCCTCCAGCCCCTCGATTTCCCAGGATGGAGACCTCAGAGGGTCCCCACGAAGCCCTCCTCACTGAGCTTGTGGCCAGAAGGAAGCACCGCCTCCTCTTCAGAAGGAATGGAGTGACTCACAGCTGACAGTGGCTATCCCCAAAGGCGTCTTTGCACCAACTTCCTGCTTGCCTTCTCTGGAGCCCTTTGCTATTCCTGGTCAGACTGAGGAACCAGGAGACACAGAGCAGGTTCTCAGGGACACTTCTTCAGTTAGCTGCACGTGGAGTGGGGGAATCTGTCTTTAGTGTGTTGATGCCTGTCAAACTGGGGTCTCAGAGGCAAGTGAGGCAGGCAGAGTCTCGTTCAACCCTTCTGCCCCATAGACATTGCATCAATTGTAAGAGTTTATACACACCACAAAGCCACTAATCAAGGAATGCTGGAGAAGGATCACCCTGACCCCTTCATGGAGGAAGGGAGAGGCAAGACCCCAATGTAATAAGTATTATATTTGTGTTTTATGAGCTTTCTAGATAATTCAAGTCAGGAATCATCCTTTAACTCCCCTGAGGCTGAGACCTATTTTTGTGTCTTTCTCATTTGCATCTTCTAATGCTGCCTAGTTGTTGTTCAGTCGCTAAGTTGTATCCGACTCTTTTCTGCCCCACGGACTGCAGCACGCGAGGCTTCCCTCTCCTTCACTATCTCCCGGAGCTTGCTCAAACCCATGCCTGTTGAGTCGGTGACCATCCAACCATCTCATCCTCTGTCGCCCCCTTCTCCTCCTGCCCTCAATCTTTCCCAGCATCAGGTCTTTTCCAGGGAGTTGGTTCTTTGCATCAGGTGGCCAGTCTACTGGAGCTTCAGCTTCACATCAGTCCTTCCAATGAATACTCAGGGTTGATTTCCTTTAGGATGGACTAATTTGATCTTGGTGCTGTCCAAGGGACACTCGAGAGTCTTTTCTAGCACCACAGTTTGAAAGCATCAGTTCTTCAGTGCTCTTCGGTACTACCCAGTTAGGTAGCTTTAGACTAGGAAAGGAAGCCCGTCTCGGGGCTGGAAGTACAACGTCCCATGCTGTTTTGTGGATGAAAGCTTCCAAAGGCCCACGAACCTCCTGATGTTATACCAGCCTGCTCTATGGCTTCAAGCAGAAAAGTAGCATCAGAACAAAATAAGCCAATATCAGAGCATTCTGAACTGATCAGACTGAAGCAACTGCATGTTTGGCATTCGGAGGTCAGGCCAGGTCAAGTTGAATCATTTCATTATTCGTTTCTTTACCAAAAGGAGATGAATCGCATGCATGAGTATCTTCCTTTCATGCATTCCATTCCAGCTTTTTCCCAAACATTGAATGACCAAGAACCCTCTCCACTCTCTAAGACCAAGCAATAATTTTCAACACAGCCATTCTAAATTCAAGCCAAGACACCTTTCTCCCTCCAAATCTCTCTGAAGGGTATAGAACTCTGAGCCAGTCTTTACAACTTACATTATTTAATAAATCTTAACTTCTCCATCTGAATATGGACATTAGGTTCATGAAAGACTTTGTATTCCTCTCTAGGAATTACTGTTATTTACTTTATACACTTTTTTTAAATTACAAAACTCACTTGAAATATTTTCTAGATAAGATGAACAGTCTACCCTAAAGGTAAGTTCAAGTCTCATTTTAGATACAGAAAATAACTTGCAGCTTCAGGTTGGAGGGTTTTTGTCTGTTTGTATAGGACTCTAGGAGGAAACTGTAATTCTTTATTGCAAAACTAATGAGATTTTTGTGTCTCCCTCCACTGTTTCCCAAAGTTACATTTTATTTACTTATTTATTTTTAAATTTTATTATTTTTTCATTTTATCTATTGGCATGTAATTGCTTTACAGTGTTGTTTCTGCTATACAGTGAAGTAAATCAGCTGTACTTATACATAAAACCCCTTTCTCTTGAATCTCCCTCCTACCCTCTGCATCCCCAATTGGGCCTATAGTCTCTCATACAGAATGAATTAAGTCCAGAGTTTCATTTTAGTTTTCTAATATTTGTCTGAACACTTGGCTGCAAGGGTGCTCATTGAAACAATAGCATGGTCCCTGAGACTTTCAACAAATAAGAAAATAAACAAGATATTTAAAACACAAAAGCTATGTGACCATGTCTATAAAATCATCTTAATAAGCCACTGTATGGCTTAATAACTCAGAAAGGTTTCTATGAAGAGATATTACACTTAATACAAGAAAATATGTGCTGTGCTTAGTCTCTCAGTCGTGTCTGACTCTGTAGCCCCTCAGGCTCCTCCATCCATGGGATTCTCCAGGCAAGAATACTGGAGTGGGCAGCCATGCTCTTCTCCAGGGGGTCTTCCCAACCCAGGAATCGAACCAGGGTCTCCTGTATTGCAGGCGGATTCTTTATCAGCTGAGCTACCCATGAAAGCCCATGCAAGAAAACATCTCAGAATATTTTTAAATTAAAGAAGGCTGAAATTTTTTAGGAAATGTGTGAGAAATAATTCAACATGCTAGTATTTTGCCATTTTAAACAGAGAGCCTATGTAATCTGGTTTTTAAAGACAGAAAATCTAAAATTGAGGTTCTTTCCAAGAGCCCAGAAAGACGATAAAACTCAGATTCTGCCAAAATCAGTTTTGCCATTATCTTCATTCTTTAGAAGGCTTAGAAAGAGTTTTGTTAACACACCCCAAATGCAGGGAGATCTGACTGAGGGGAAAAAAAAAATCACATCTGGCTTAATTAGGATATTTCATGGTTGAACTAATGCAGCCCTGAACTATATAGAAGAAAAACTTGGCTTGGGAAAGTTAGATGTGGGCTCAGTTTGGGATAAAGAAACACTGTACATTCTCTGGAAGATATTTCAAAGCAGTAGAAACTCGGAGACAAAAACTGTCTGCTCTGCCAGGGAATCTGAATGTATAATAAATAAAGCCAGTAACTGTTTTTTGTTTTTTGTTTTTTTTTCCTTTTTCTCCCTCAGTTTCTTGAGTTTGTCCAATAGAATTTTCAATTAGCTAAAAAAAAAAACCTTGAATTGCTTCTGAATTTAAATAACCCTGTTTTATTTCTTTGAACTAAACTGAAGACTGTTTAAACATTTTTCTCCACCATAGAAGGGGTCACTTAATGCCGAAACATGGAAAAGTTGGAAAAGCTGACATAGAGAAGAACCTTTAAACTGTGCTGGCTGCTGCATTTTTTAAAGTGAATCCTGTGCTGTGTTATTCCTTGGGGCAGAAAAGCATCCCAGGATTGATCTGAAATGATTTAACTCGGCACCACTGGGCTGTCTCAGGAGACCATTCTTCTAATTTTCAGTTGTGGTATCATAATACATTTAAGCTTCTTATATAGCTAAAGTACTTATACAGGAAAAGACTACTTTTAGTTACTGCCTGAGAAAATAAATCAGGTTTATACTAGAGTTGCATTTAAAATGCAGTGACATTTAGTCTTTCTGATTCACGTTAGGTGTTTGGTTTAGTGGGTTTCCTGACCTAGTAACGTTTATGCTGCTCCTTAGTCACTTTAGTCATGTCCTACTCCTTTCGACCCTGCGGGACTGTAGCCTGTCAAAGTCCTCTGTCCATGGGATCTCCCCTCCTCCAGGGTATCTTCCCCACCCAGGGATCAAATCTGCATTGCAGGCAGAATCTTTACTGCTGAGCCTTGGGGGAAGCCCAATTAATGTTTATTTTATAGTAACGTTTATGCTGCTCCTTAGTCACTTTAGTCATGTCCTACTCCTTTCGACCCTGCGGGACTGTAGCCTGTCAAAGTCCTCTGTCCATGGGATCTCCCCTCCTCCAGGGTATCTTCCCCACCCAGGGATCAAATCTGCATTGCAGGCAGAATCTTTACTGCTGAGCCTTGGGGGAAGCCCAATTAATGTTTATTTTGCATAATAATCAGTACTACAGATACATAGGTATATAGCAGCTCAGACTTTTGATAGCAGCACAGATTTTTAAAAATTTGACAGGTTTTTCTCCTTTCCTCACTAGTCTACCCACACATGTAGAAGTTTATTATAGCTGAATATTTATTACCATTTATATAATACTGTCATATTAAAAATGCCTACATTTTATTCTTCTCCAAATATTTAAACATGTAAATGCAACCAAGTAATACTTTGTCATTATTGTGACAAAAGCATCTTAAGTTACTAGGCTAGTTAGTAAATCACACGTTTGTAAGCTTCCTTTTAAGGTCAGTCCGGCTGGCTATTAAAGTTACTTTATCTTTGTTTATTTATATTTGATACTGTATCCTCTCTTTCTATTGCGAAAGTCATATTTATGTTGAGTGCAAATGAAAACTTCCAGGGCCACGTTCCTATAAGACTGAAAGGCACATTAGCAACTGTTTCTTCAGGGAGTGTTAGTGTTCTTAGCTAGCGTTCTTGTTTTTTTTTTTTTAAAGTGACGCTTCCAGTATGTGAATTATAATTAATTACAGGGTGCTGCTATGGTGGGTTTTCCTTTTTGCTGTGCTCCATCCTTCCTTTGCTCTCCTGAGTGAGTGGACTTTCTCTTCTCCCTGGAGGTGGCAGCTAGCCAGCGCCCTATACTCTGTGCACCATGATAAACAGCACCGCAGTTAGCTATCCTATGAACAAACTGAAGTGGCCTCTTTTGTAATATGTAGGATGCCAAGTACCCATTGAGCAACACTCTCATGAATTGTCTTTTTTTTTTTTTTTAAATGAGAAAGTTGCTTCATCTGTGTCTATCGTGACTCCTAATGCAGGCATCTTTGGGTTTCCACAATTGTGTGGTTTTGCTTGTGTTGGTATGAGAAAGCCCAGTTCAGGAAACTTTCCATACCCTGATGAAGCCTCTGATGAAACCTGAAGTGTTTCTAAAATAAACGGTTGGTTCTTTGAGTTGATTTATAAGTAGAATTTGCTGTCATCTTAGGCATTAAGGAATTTATTTCTGACTGGAAGCTACCCTCCTGAAACAAACTTACCTACTCTCCTTACGTCAGCATCCACCCTTATCCCGTTCAACATAACCCTGCCTGAGGTAGGCTGATTTCCCATTCTGCTCTGAATCCTAAGCTGGCCATATTCTATATAGTTTCTTTCCCCAGCAGGAACTCTGGCACAGATTTTCTGTTGGAGGCAGGAGCAGCTTTACTCTCAAGGTTTTCTTGTTGTTATAGCCTCAGAATGCTTCACTTTATTGTTATTCTTTGTAAATAAAATTTTTTTGGAGTATAGTTACTTTACAGTGTTGTGTTTCTGCTGTACAGCAAAGTGAATCAGCTATATGGATTCCTATAGCCCCTCTTTTTTTTAAATTTTCTTCCTGTTTAGGTCATGGCAGACCACTGAATAGAGTTCCCTGTGCTATGCAGTAGGTTCTCATTAGTTATTTATGTGATGTGTGTGTGCTCTCAGTTGCTCAGTTGTGTCCAGCTCTTTGTGACCCCCTTTGGACTAGCCCACAAGGTTCCTCTGTCCATGGGATTTTTTCAGGCAAGAATACTGGAGTGGGTTGTCATTTCCTCCTTCAGAGGATCTTCCCCAACCAGGGATCGAACCTACATCTTCTTGGTCTTCTGCATTGCAGGCAGATTCTTTACCCATGAGCATCTTTTATACCTAGGGCTTCCCTGATAGCTCAGCTGGTAAAGAATCTGCCTGCACTGCAGGAGACCCTGGTTTCATTCCTGGGTCAGGAAGATCCCCTGGAGAAGGGATAGGCTACCCACTCCAGTATTCTTGGGCTTCCCTTGTGGCTCAGACAATAAAGAATCCACCTGCAGTGCAGGAGATCTGGGTTTGATCCCTGGGTCGGGAAGATCCCCTGGAGGAGGGCATGGCACACCATCCCAGTATTTTTTCCTGGAGAATTCCATGGACAGAGGAGCCTGGCAGGCTACAGTCCATGGGATCATAAAGGGTTGGACACGACTGAATGACTGATCACACAAATGCACACATCAGTTGTGTATACATGTCAGTCCCTATCTCCCGATAGTGATTAGAGCCCCATGTTTGCATCGCTGAGGGTGCAGATTTAATCCCTGGTCAAGGAGCTAAGATCCTGAAAGCCAAGCAGCATGCCCCCCACCAAAAAATGTGTTTAAAGGATGATTCACTTTAATATTGAGGAGCTGTGTGCTTCCTGAGCTGACCTGGTTGGATTCTTTCTCTTTCAGCTTCAGTTCCTCCCATGAATATTCAGGATAGATTTCCTTTAGGACTGACTAGTTTGATCTCCTTGCTGTCCAAGGGACTCTGAGTTTACGAGCATTCAAGTTCTAGTGCATCTCCTACCTGCTGCCATTGGAAAGGAAGTTCTTGGACTTACCTAAGTTCTGTCTGTCCTCCTCCTCAGTCTCCTTGCATGTTCTGTAAGTACAGCTCTAGCCTGCAGGATGTGGGGGTCAACACTGGAATCTTTGTTGAAAGAAAGCTAATATATGTGCTGATGTTTGAAAGCAAATGGTAAGAGAAGATGACCAATCAAGAATCCATCCCTTGAGTTGGAGGATGTATAACTAGTGGAGTTTTCAAACTACATACTGAGATTGGGATGCCTGGGAGAGAGAAGGGACTAAGAGAAATAGGTTGGTTTTTTAGAATATGTATTTATTCATTTGGCTGCACTGGGTCTTGGTTGTAGCACGTGGTTTCTTTCAGTTGTGGCATGCAGGATCTAGTTCCCAGACCAGGGACTGAACCTGGGCCCCCTGCCTTGAGAACACAGAGTCTTAGCCATTGGGTCCCCAGGGATGTCCCCTAGGAGTTTAATTTTAAATATATTAAGTTGCACATCTATTTCTGCTTTATTGACTATGCCAAAGCCTTTGACTGTGTGGATCATAATAAACTGTGGAAAATTCTGAAAGAGATGGGAATACCAGACCACCTAACCTGCCTCTTGAGAAATCTGTATGCAGGTCAGGAAGCAACAGTTAGAATTGGACATGGAACAACAGACTGGTTCCAAATAGGAAAAGGAGTACGTCAAGGCGGTATATTGTCTCCCTGCTTATTTAACTTATATGCAGAGTACATCATGAGAAATGCTGGACTGGAAGAAACACAAGCATGATGCTGGGAGGGATTGGGGGCAGGAGGAGAAGGGGACGACCGAGGATGAGATGGCTGGATGGCATCACGGACTCGATGGACGTGAGTCTGAGTGAACTCCGGGAGATGGTGATGAACAGGGAGGCCTGGCGTGCTGCGGTTCATGGGGTCGCAAAGAGTCGGACACGACTGAGCAACTGAACTGAATTGAAGTTGCACATGCCTACTGGATATCTAAGCAGAGATATCAAGTGAAGAGTTGGACATATGGGTGGAAGCTATAAATTCAGAATTCGTCAGGTGATAAATGTGTTTCAGTTTATGGATCTGGAAGAGATGAGCACTAGAGAAGGACAGAAGATGGGCACAGATGGAGTGTCACAGTTTGGGCCGTTTCGTGCTGAGGGCAATGGTAGTGACAGTGGCAAAAGCACATGGGAGTCTGGTACTGACCTTCAGCCAAAGGAAGAGTGGAAAGTGGTAGTAGTGGCTTACAGTGAGCTGAGAAGACTCAAAACTCCAAGGAATGTACCTTGTGCTACCCTCCTACAGTGTTTATTGAAATGTACAGTTTTATGGTTTGTCCCAATCTGACTGGTTATGCAGCTTGATTTTAGCCTGATGCATATAAAAGATGCTCAGTAAACTTGTGCCTTGGGTATCCAGAGACCTAGATGCCTTTGCAAGTATCATAGAGGTTAATAATCCAAAGTCGACACACAGCCTGTACTATTGAGAGAGGACTCTGGGAACTCTGCCTGAAAGCCTCAGAACTCTGACATCTGCTTGTACCTTTCTTTTCCTGCTGTACTGCTTCCTTACCTTTATTAAAGCTCTTAGAGAGTACTGCATACCCTCTAGGATTTCACGTTGTTGTTGTTCTGTTGCTTTGTCATGTCAGACTCTGCAGCCCCATGAACTACAGCACACCAGTCTTCCCTGTCCTTCACCATCTCCTGGAGTTTGCGCAAACTCATGTCCATTGAGTCAGTGATGTCATCCAACCATCTCATCCTCTGTTGCCTCCTTCTCCTTCTGCCCTCAATCTTTCCCAGCATCAGGGTATTTTCCAATGAGTTGGCTCTTCCCATCAGGTGATCAAAGTATTGGAGCTTCAGCTTCAGTTCCTCCCATGAATGTTCAGGATAGATTTCCTTTAGGACTGACTAGTTTGATCTCCTTTCTGTCCAAGGGACTCTCAAGAGTCTTCTCCAACACCACAGTTCAAAGTATCAATTCTTTGGTGCTCAGACTTCTTTATGGTCCAGCTCTCACATCCATACATGACTACTGGAAAAACCATAGCTTTGACTACACAAATCTGTGATGGCAAAGTAATGGCTCTGCTTTTTAATATGCTGTCTAGGTTGGTCATAGCTTTTCTTCCCAGGAGCAAGCATCTTTTGATTTCATGGCTACAGTCACCATCTACAGTGATTTTGGAGTCTAAAAAAGTAAAGTCTCTCACTGTTTTCCTATCTATTTGCCACAAAGTGATGGGACCAGATGCCATGGTCTTAGCTTTTTGAATGTTGAGTTTTAAGCCAGCTTTTTCACTCTGCTCTTTCACCTACGTGAAGAGGCTCTTTAGTTTCTCTTTGCTTTCTGCCATAAGGATGGTGTCACCTGCATATCTGAGTTTGTTGATATTTCTCAGTGCTATCTTGATTCCAGCTTGTGAGTCATCCAGTCCAGCATTTTGTATGATATACTCTGCATAGAATTAAATAAGCAGAGTGACAATATACAGCCTTGATGTACTCCTTTCCTAGTTTTGAACCAATCCGTTGTTCCATTCTCGGTCCTAGCTGTTGCTTCTTGTCTTGCATGCGTTTCTCAGGATATAGGTAAGGTGGTCTGGTATTCCCATCTCTTTAAGAATTTCCTACAGTTTGTTGTGATCCACGCAGTGAAAAGCTTTAGCATAGTCAATGAAACAGAAGTAGATTTTTTTTTTTAATTCCCTTGCTTTTTCGTGTGTCCTTTTAATTATCCAACTCTGTATACCTACTGCAGTGATGACCCTTATGGGGACAGGGCACCTAAAAGTATGGGATGGTAGGGGTTATGCTGCAAGGTTGGTTATAGTCTTGAGTCTGCTCAGAGTATGTCTTCAGACAGCTCTTGGGGAATGGCCCTATCTCTTGGGGAGGAGGGAAAGATAAGAACAAGGAAATGCCTCATCATCTTTGTATGACAGCATGTGGATAGTACCTGGCACAGAGTGGAGATCTAGAAAAATGTTCTTTAAATGAGTGAACGAATAAAGGAATGCACAGATAGAGAGGTGGTCATACTGGCTGGTTTTCAGCAGCCCTGAACTCCAGAGAGTGGTTCAAACTTAAGCAAAGTTTGATTCCTCCAACAGCCTGGTGAACTCCAGCTCAAGGCCTGGGGGTTTGTGTTTCCTCTTCTCAGCACACATTCCCCACATGTCCTTGAATTTCACTCCCTCACTTCGTTTGGGACATTATTCAAATCAGGGAGATGTTTGCTGATGTTCATATCCAAAACATATCCCTTGCCCTCTATCTTTTACGCCACCTCATTGTTCCTCACAGAACATCTTGCTACCTGATCTTGTATTATCTGTATACCTGTTAAGTCTGTGTATTTAAGGACTGCCATCCCAGAATATCCACTCCGTTTCAGTAGGTGTTTCTGTGGCTCATCCACTGCCCTAATCCTAGAGCCTGGAGCAGTGTCCAGCATATATGACATGCTCATAAAGCATTTGTTCAGCGAATAGGTTCTCATGCCCAACCCATATGGTTTTCACCCATGTGGTTGGGTATCGGGGGTCATCATCCATCGTGGAATGGTTGATGGGATTTAGGACTGAGGTGATCCCTGGGATGCAGGGCTTTGAGTTTTAAAACCAGAGGAGTTGGTCACTCTCCTGAACTTCTGATTCGGCCTCCTGTTTGTTTACTCATTCATCCATTTCTTGGTCCAATATTTATTTAGTGCTACCACGTAGCAGCCCTGGTTTAGGTACTGTGGAATATGGCCATGCACAAGTCAGAGAAAACATACACTGTCATGAAGCTTATATTCCTCAGCAGGGGCAGGAACTTGAACTAATGGATGCTACGGTTCACCTGACTCAGTACGGCTGATGTTAAATCCACAGGATGACCCGGTACAGTATCACTGGCCAGCACGTGTGCGCAGGAGAGAAGCAAGCCATGGCTGGAGTTAGTCTTTGCTGTGGTGGCAGCCCACTAACTCCCACCAGGTAGGAATCTGCTGCCCTGGGTTCTGGCCAACATCTCCATTCTATCTGTAGCTAAGACATATCAAAACCCAAATACACTTCAACTCACAATTGTTTTAACCGATTTTTCCTGTTAATATTATTAATTGTTAAACATCTTGTGACTGGGAACATCAGCTGAGCTGGCCTAAGGCAAACCTCAAGGAAAGGTTAGTGCCTGCTTTTTGGCATCAGCCTCCATGCTTGAGGCAGTATGTTGGGATGTCCTTTCAAATCAAACTGAACTAGCTTACGATTCCTCCTTTATTCCCCATAATTTCTTCCTACTCAGAATTCACCCTCTGTCTTATTCCTCAGTGTTCTGAGTGAAAAAAGATTCTTGAGTTCTTGTAAATGCATATGTTTGCTCATAGACCACAAGATAACCTTTATGCATATGATAGGTACTTTCTTTTTTTTTTTTTTAATATATCTTCTTATATATATTTTTTACTACTCCAACTCCAAAATTACAGAAAGGAAACCCTAATTAAACCATTATTAATTTTTAAAGCATATTCACAATCTAACCCAGTTGTTCATATCATCAAATCAAATTATATATATTATAATTTATAGTATTTATATTGTCAATAAACATGTACATTTATATAAAGTATATTATATAACTAGATTTGACATGATATGTGGAGAAGGCAATGGCAGCCCACTCCAGTACTCTTGCCTGGAAAATCCCATGGACGGAGGAGCCTGGTAGGCTGCAGTCCTTGGGGTCTCACAGAGTCGGACACGACTGAAGCGACGCATCAGCATACATATATGTAAAGAGAAAGAGATTAAAATGTCTATTAAATTTGAATATACATAAATCATGAAGTGGGATATTTTATTCTATTCTACCCTCCCAGTTGATGATAGGTACTTTCTTGAAGGTGATTTACCCAAACCAGGGACTCTAATGGCTGGGATTTGTTGGGCTATGTCATGTCTCTCCTGGAGAGAATGAACTCATTGCATATGTGGGGTCAGCCTTGACCAGCATTTAAATGTTCGCTTTCAGTCCTCACAAGTCCTCATATTAAGCCCCTTGGTAGTGCATGGATTCTTTGTGCCCTCAGGCAAGTAGGCCCATGATACACTTCTCAATTCATAAAATATATGTCACAGAGTTTTTGAATGTCAGCATATAGCTTCCACTTTCTTCTCAAATGGTTTCCGTTGTGCTGTGGGGCTCAGGGTAAGGATGGCATTTGAAGAATTCTTGGCTCAGTGCATGACTTGTTCCACTCTCTCAGCATCCCTGTCAAGCAGTTTAATTATGCAAATGAGAGCTCAGCTGAGGGTTTGGGGGAGGGGTGGTGGAGAGAGGAACAGTGCAGGGAAGTGCTAGACAGGCATTATGCCAAGAATATCCACACTTCCTATATTGAGAAATCTCCCATTTTTTTCTCCCATAGATGAAAAAGAATTTGAAAGTCTGCTCTTTTATCTTCTTTTATACCTTTCTGCTGTCTGCTTCCTGTTCAAAAAAAATTTTTAATGCTGATTTTTGTTTTAGCTTCTTGTCTCTGTCTCCCTTTAAGAGATGCTGCAGTAAAATAAGTGATGCTGCTCATGTTAATGTGTTTTTAACTTTCACAGTATAAAAGGGTTTTTTTTTCCTACCTTTTCAAGGTCAGTGGGTTCTGACTCAAAGATGAAATCTAATGTTGGTGTTGAGGAAGTCGGCAACGGATCCCCTTCAAGTATGACTTGGATTGTTTGGTTAACAGGCCTGGGGAAGGGCTCACCAGTTACAGCCATAAGGGTGGTGTCATCTGCATATCTGAGGTTACTGCTATTTCTCCTGGCAATCTTGATTCCAGCCTGTGCTCATTCCAGCCCAGCGTTTCTCATGATGTACTCTGCATATAAGTTAAATAAGCAGCGTGACAATATACACCCTTGATGTACTCCTTTTCCTATTTGGAACCAGTCTGTTATTCCATGTCAAGTTCTAACTGTTGCTTCCGGGCCTGCATACAGATTTCTCCAGAGGCAAGTCAGGTGGTCTGGTATTCCTGTCTCTCAGAAATTCCACAGTTTATTGTGATCCACAGAGTCAAAGTCTTTGGCATAGTCAATAAAGTAGAAATAGATGTTTTTCTGGAACTCTCTTGGTTTTTCAATGATCTACCGGATGTTGGCAATTTGATCTCTGGTTCCTCTGCCTTTTCTAAAACGAGTTTGAACATCTGGAAATTCATGGTTCATGTATTGCTGAGGCCTGGCATGGAGAATTTTGAGCATTACTTTGCTAGCGTGTGAGATGAGTGCAATTGTGTAGTAGTTTGAACATTCTTTAGCATTGCCTTTCTTTGGGATTGGAATGAAAGCTGACTTTTTCCAGTCCTGTGGCCACTGCTGAGTTTTCCAAATTTGTTGGCATATTGAGTGCAGCACTTTCACAGCAACATCTTTCAGGATTTGAAATAGCTCTACTGGAATTCCATCACCTCCATTAGCTTTGTTAATAGTGATGCTTCCTACGGCACACTTGATTTCACATTCCAGGCTGTCTGGCTCTAGATGAGTGATCACACCATTGTGATTATCTGGGTCATGAAGATCTTTTTTGTACAGCTCTTCTGTGTATTCTTGCCACCTCTTCTTAATATCTTCTGCTTCTGTTAGGTCCAAACCATTTCTGTCCTTTATTGAGCCCATCTTTGCATGAAATGTTCCCTTGGTATCTCTAATTTTTGAAGAGATCTCTAGTGTTTCCCATTCTGTTCTTTTCCTCTATTTCTTTGCATTGATTGCTGAGGAATGCTTTCTTATCTCTNATTTGAAATAGCTCAACTGGAATGCCATCACCTCCACTAGCTTTGTTCGTAGTGATGGCTTTCTAAGGCCCACTTGACTTCACATTCCAGGATGTCTGGCTCTAGGTGAGTGATCACACCATCATGATTATCTTGGTAATGAAGATCTTTTCTGTACAGTTCTGTGTATTCTTGCCACCTCTTCTTAATATCTTCTGCTTCTGTTAGGTCCATACCATTTCTACCCTTTATCGAGCCCATCTTTTCATGAAATGTTCCCTTGGTATCTAATTTTCTTGAAGAGATCTCTAGTCTTTCCCATTCTGTTATTTTCCTCTATTTCTTTGCACTGATCGCTGAGGAAGGCTTTCTTATCTCTTCTTACTATTCTTTGAAACTCTGCATTCAGATGCTTATATCTTTCCTTTTCTCCTTTGCTTTTTGCCTCTCTTCTTTTCACAGCTATTTGTAAGGCCTCCCCAGACAGCCATTTTGCTTTTTTGCATTTCTTTTCCATGGGGATGGTCTTGATCCCTGTCTCCTGTACAAGGTTATGAACCTCAGTCCATAGTTCATCAGGCACTCTATCTGTCAGATCTAGTCCCTTAAATCTATTTCTCACTTCCACTGTATAATCATAAGGGATTTGATTTAGGTCATACCTGAGTGGTCTAGTGGTTTTCCCTACTTTGTTCAATTTAAGTCTGAATTTGGTAATAAGGAGTTCATGATCTGAGCCACAGTCAGCTCCTGGTCTTGTTTTTGCTGACTGTATAGAGCTTCTCCTGGCTGCAAAGAATATAATTAATCTGATTTCGGTGCTGACCATCTGGTGATGTCCATGTGTAGAGTCTTCTCTTGTATTGTTGGAAGAGGATGTTTGCTATGACCAGTGCATTCTCTTAGGAAAACTCTGTTAGCCTTTGCCCTGCTTCATTCTGTATTCCAAGGCCAGGTTTTCCTGTTACTCCAGGTGTTTCTTGACTTCCTACTTTTGCATTCCAGTCCCCTGTAGTGAAAAGGACATCTTTTTTGGGTGTTAGGGATAAATCATAAAGTCTATGTGTAATTCTTGACAGGCTTTATGTATATGAGAAGTCCCTCTAGTTCAGAATTTACTCATAAACTGAGACTTATTTTTATATCACACCATTTCAGATCTGAATTTTTCGGTTTTACATGAAATGTGACTGTACTATATCTTACTTATGAATCAAAGTAACTTCGTAGGTATTAACCCAAACCTGTTTTCCTTTGATGTTTCCTAACTTAGCTTCTGTTTTTTTTCTTTTTTGCCCAGGTGCCATTAGGCTTCTCAGCTCCATTAGAGGACCTTCCCCCGGTCCCCCACATGGCGTGCTGTGTGTTGGAACACCTGTACCTTCTGATGGGAAGGGAACTGGAAGATCTTGAGGAGGTGCCTCCAGGAAACGTGCTCGGTAGGGCGGTGCTGTGTGTCATATCTGTGCTCTGGGCGGTGCTCTGTGTCACATCTGTGCTCCGTTCCCGAGACAGGGCCTGACATGTCACCCAGACCATGTGAGCTCTCTTAGGAAAATGACTTGGATCTCATTCTCGTCTTTTGTGTTTGTTTGTTTCACTTAGTGCCTTTGGGTAATTAGCGTGTACAGTACTGCTGTGCTGTGCTTAGTTGCTCAGTCATGTCCGACTCTGTGTGACTCCCTGGACCGGAGCCCACCTGGCTCCTCTATCCATGGGGATTCTCTAGCCAAGGGTCCTGGCGTGGGTTTCCATACCGTCCTCCAGGGGTTCTTCCTAACCCAGGGATCGAACCCAGGTCTCTCACATTGCAGGAGGAGTCTTTACTGTCTAAGCCAGCAGGGAAGCCCAAGAATACTGGAGTATGCAGCCTGTCCCTTCTCCAGGGAATCTTCCCAACTCAGGACTTGAACTGGGGTTTCCTGCATTGTAGGTAGATTTTTTTTACCAACTGAGCTACCAGGGAAGCCCATATATAGCAGTAACTTGCTATAAATTATTCTAGAAAAAAAAAAGGAACTGCTTAAGAAATCTGTGAATAAGCTGAGGTTCCATTCATTTGGGGATGAGAAAGATTGCTCACAGTAAAGTCAGTTCAGATGAATAAGACACTTCTGGTTCTAAAGTATCAGAAACTTTTCTGTCTTCTTCCAGGATTTTTTAATCCATTGAATGTTGTTTTATATTATAAATTCATAAATACTGTTCCTCATCTCCATAATGTTCATTACTTCTTTGCGGACTTCACTTTTAAAGGTCCTCAGTGCAAACTTGAAGACTCAGGTGAAGGAGTTTTCCTTGGATCGTCATAGTCACTCTGAGTGTGATATGGAATGCTGGGTCCCGTTCTGAGCCCTTGGAGTCCTTGTCAGGTGTAGAGCTATTTACCGGGGTACTCCTTGGGCTCCAGCTTCTTTTTATGTTTTAGAGAAATGGTCTAGACTGCTGGTCTGGAGCTGCTGGATTTTGTCCACTTTAGTCCAAGAAATTTGCATTTTGATGCTCCCTTGCAGAAATACGTAGTTAAAATTTTTTTTTTTCATTGCTTTTTTGGTGGGCATGATTTTCTAGCCTCTCCTCAGTGTTACCTGTTCTTTTCACCCCCTTTGGAAAATGCTTTTGAACTCTTAACAATTGACATGACTTATGAGCTTCCATAACCAGCAAAACATTTTTTATCAGGAAGGACGTGGGAAGGTGAATAGAAAGCACTCTGTTTTTGTTTATAAGCCTTCCTCCTGATTCCTGTATTCCTCACACTCAGTTAATTTTGTTTCTGAAATGGACGGTGAGGTGGAAGATCTCTAACACAACATTCAAGTGAAAATAGAAGCTCTGAAGAAGGGTTCAGTGCGTGGTTTCTGTCGTATCCCCTCCAGTGAAGGGTTGTTGCTTGTGCTCTCTCCCCAGCAGAGGTCAGGAACATGACGTGCAGTAGTTCTGGTTTCCTTCTGTCTGTTTCTAGATTGCCACATGCCGCTCAGCCCTGAGGCCAGCTGTGTTATGAGCAGGGAGACCATCTCTCGCTCATCTGCCTCCTAAGGCAGCCGTAACCCTGCTGTCTGCAGGAGACTTACCACAGATTAAAGCTTTCTTCGTCTTGGGGAAGAGAGAAATACCTCATTCTCTTTTATTGATCTTTTGAAGTTATTTGGGAGCAGTGGTAGGAGCTAGGGTGTTGGTAAAAGTGCCTGTTGGTTAAGCATTTGTTTACCAAATTCAGTTCTTAAAAAAATAAGATGGACACACAACCTTGGGACAAAATGAATTAAACAGAAAAGTGAGATATATTTTGTAGAAGCGTTCAGTTCAGTCGCTCAGTCGTGTCCGACTCTTTGCGACCCCATGAATCGCAGCACGCCAGGCCTCCCTGTCCATCACCAACTCCCGGAGTTCACTCAAACTCACGTCCATCGAGTCAGTGATGCCATCCAGCCATCTCATCCTCTGTCGTCCCCTTCTCCTCCTGCCCGCTATCCCTCCCAGCATCAGAGTGTTTTCCAATGAGTCAACTCTTTGCATGAGGTGGCCAAAGTACTGGAGTGTCAGCTTCAGCATCATTCCCTCCAAAAAAATCCCAGGGCTGATCTCCTTCAGAATGGACTGGTTGGATCTCCTTGCAGTCCAAGGGACTCTCAAGAGTCTTCTCCAACACCACAGTTCAAAACCATCAATTCTTTGGCGCTCAGCTTTCTTCACAGTCCAATTATCACATCCATACATGACTACTGGAAAAACCATAGCCTTTACTAGACGGACCTTTGTTGGCAAAGTAATGTCTCTGCTTTTCAATATGCTATCTAGGTTGGTCATAACTTTCCTTCCAAGGAGTAAGTGTCTTTTAATTTCATGGCTGCAATTACCATCTGCAGTGATTCATTAGGGTTGTGTTTAACTGCCAGTGATAAAAAAACCAACTGCACAGTCTTCAGTTTCCCTCAGTGGGAAGATCAGGGTAGAGGACAGACAGTTAAGGACTGGTGCTGTGGCTGTCTTTTGTCATCAAGGAGCAGGTTCCCTCTCTTCACCTGTTCGCAATCTTTAGCCTGGGGCTTTGTCCCCATGGAACCAAGATGGCATCTGCATCGACATTCCTGGCAGGAAGAGGGCACACGGGCCAAAGGGCTTCTCACAGCACTGATGTTTTGTTTATTTTTGTGGTCATTAGTTTATTTATTTTGTATGATTTGGTTGATGTTACTTTAAAATCCTTTGGCAGTGACTAACCCATATATGGTCTATTAGACAGACACCTAAAATATCTCTAACTAAGAAGTGCTCATAAATAGAGGCTTTATACATCTCTCCTAATGAGTTGTCATGTGTGTTCTGACTATTCCATTATGCCAGCTTTTACCTCTCTCAGTAGGCAATTGGAAACTAAGATATGTTTAGAATGAAAAGGTCTGGTTTGCTCTGTGGAGTGATGAGGAAGTTCAGCGGTTTGGATATGGAAAGTGTGGGCAGGTGTGAAGTGGAGCTGGTGTTCAGCCAGCACACACTGGTGCCGGTCTTAACGTTTGGAAACACCACAACCTGAGGTTGGAATTAGCAGGCACTGCTCCCCAGCCCCACTACCTGGCACCTTTTTTCCCCCTGGACTTCCCCATAATCCAGGGCTAAAGGGTTAAGTTAGGCACATCTGGGGTCCCTGTTGAGCAAGCACTGGTGTTTTTATTTGGGAAGAAATGCCCTGTTACTGACCAATGTAGTATGTATCCTCGCTTCTTTGTGATTTTGTCATGTGGTCACCCCAGCTGCAGCGAAAGCCAAAGGCTGAGTCTCTTACAGTCTCTACAAGTAAGGCAGGGGACAGGGGATGGTGAACGGTTTTTGAAGAGCCTGTCCACACTCTCAACCACATTGCCTCCACATTTGCCTGGTGTTGCCTGAAGCCCCTTCGTTACGGTTCTGTTTCTTTACATTAGGGAGGAAGATAGTCTGCCAGAGTGGTTATAAATGCAACATTGAAGGGTTTGGAATCCAGCCAGCCCCTTCAGCTTACCTTCTAAATTGAAGCATACAGAAATTGTTTTCTATTAACCTAGATCTCTTTGAGCCCAGTGCTTGACTGTAAAGCACGAGTATTCCAAAATTCTGCTCATAGTTCCGCCACTAACTAGTGTATCGCCTCAGGCCAATTGTATAACCTTTCTGGTCCCCAGCTCTCCAAAATAATCTGGACTAGAGGAGTTTTTACTAACAATCTTATTGTAAAAGTAGAACAGCTACTTTAATTTTTTTTCTAAGACTGTTACAGACTTTCAGAGCTCCTTTTATTATATTTATAAACTTTAAGGATAGAACATTAAACAGCATTGTATGGATACATTTTATTACTGTAGCTATAAAATATAAACAAAATCCTATGTACATCATGTTTGTAAGATACATACAAACTAATGTAAAAATAAAATACAGACAAAATTCAAGTTTATAATTGCCATTATATTATGGCAGGTTGACATTTCAGTGAGGATAGAGTGAGGTAAAAATGCGTAGTACTTTTGTCATAAAAATTGTCCCTGGATTATGTCAGTATACCACTGACTGAAAAAAAGTCCTAGACTAGATCATCTCCAAGGTCCCCTCTAGCTTTAACTTTTCAAGCTTGTGTTTTTTAAAGAAAAATCTTAGTTATTAGGACATTTCTCTTCCTAGTATTCGTTAGAGGAACAGTACATTTTTGATATGGTTACTAGGTTGGGTTGAAAACCCATTTCAGTGGCTGCATCAAAACATCCTGAACTAGTTACCAGTTTGTAAGGCAAATTTCACTTGTTCGTTGATTTAAAAACTAGAGTATATGTAGCAGTTTCATAAGCCAGGTGTTTAATACAACCTTTCAGAGTGGGGAGTAAGTTTAAGGCAGGACAGGGATGTGTTAAGAGGTGAGAAGCAAGCAGAACAAGAGAAAGCTGATTGCCAGGGTAATAAATGCTGGGGTTCTGGCTATGGTTTCTAGAGTGAGCTGACTGAGACCAGGTATGCCGGCATAGTTGTTGTTGTTGTTAACTAAAAAGTTCTTCTGTCATAGGGGATGAGCAGGGAGGGGAGGGGGCAGGAGGAGAGTGGGATGGGGTGGGGTGTGAATGAAAAGAATAAACTGAATGGCCGAACGTGGTTGAATTAGTCTACATGTTCTAGTTATCTGTTACTGCAAAACAAACCACCCAAAGCTTAGTGGCTTAAAACAAAGGCAGTCTTAAATTTTTCATGAATCTGCGATTCAGGCAGGTTTGTTGGGATGCTTGTTTCCATGCCACACGGTGTCAGTTGAAGTGCTCTAAGCCTGGGCGCTGGAATCCTGTGAAGGTGCTTTTCACTCCCATGTCTGCTGACTGATGCTATCTGTTGGCTGGGACCTTGTGTGGATGTGCCACTAGGGCTGGAACGTGTGGTGGCTACTTGGCTTCCTTGCAGCACACTGATAGGGTTCTGCAGCTGAGCATCCCAGGAGGAAACTGCATCAGCCTCTGTGACTTAGCCCATAATGCCTTCAGCCTCATTTTTGCCACATTTTCTTCATTAAGAAGTAAGAGTCACTAAGCCTGGCCCAGACTCACAGGGAGGGAACTAGCTCCACCTTAAATGGGAGATATGTCAGAGAATTCGAGGACATGTTTTAAGATGACCACACCATGGATCAAAGGTGATTTCTTCTTTCTTTTTATATTGTAGCGGGCCTGTGGCTGGACACATACTACAAATTGAGACATAAGACATCTTTTTTATTCTTGAAAGAGAAAAAGGTACAGTTCTTATTTAATAAGAAAATCATAGAGTGATAGGACTGATACCCATATGCTTTTCATCCAAAATGATACTGAGTCAGATTTATCAGCTGCAGATGAAAATTTTTTTTGGAGAAGAAAATGAAAACATTATATGGCATTCTTGAGCAAGTCAGTGTATAGAGTCAAAGTCTAAAGTAAAGTTCTTTTACTGGCACTTGAAAAATGCAGATTTCACATTTGAACTCAGCTATAACTCACTTGGAATACTTATACTGTCTGATAAGTGTGGTTAGATTTTATGGTCTGGAAATAGTCAGTTGAAAGTTGAAAATCATTTAACTCCAACCTGATGTTTGAAAAGTTGGTAGAGATGGGACCGCAGAGACCTTACCAGGTTGAACACACAATAGTCTTTTGTTCAGTTCTCTGCTGAGAGTATCTCTAAAAATAAATGTTTGCTCCAGGCTCATATTAAAATGTGAGGGGAAATTGAATTAGAATTCCAAATCTTTAGCTTTCTCTCATACACTTTTAGATCTCTTCCATATGGTTAACTCTTTAACATTTCAGGGGCATATTCCAAGAGGAAACATGATAGTTCTCTTTTTTCAACATAAAGAAAATAAATATTAATTAGCCTTTTTCTGAAATAGTTTTAGTTTTGCCATGGTTGTTTGCTGGGTTGGTAGGAAGTCAGCGTGCACTGAATGGGGAGAGAGTATTTGTGTGTGTCCTTACTCATGGGGTGACTGAAGAGTCAGAAACCTTTGAAGAGTTTTACTAGCAGATTTGATTTGATTGTTTCAAGGGAAAGCTCAACATTTTGTGACTCTTAAGCCTTTGTAGTACTTTTGTAATAACTTCAAACTCACTCACTAGTGGATTTCTTTTAAATATACTTCTTATCAGCATTTCCACTTGGAAAGAATAACCAGGAGCCTTACTATTCATTTCTTAGTATTAATAGTTTCAGCTGATTTTTTAATAACTTTTGTTTTATAGATGAAAATTTATTCTCTGATTTTGTAATAGTTGTCTTATTTCTTTTTATTTTTATATTGCCTGTAAAGGTATGATAAATAATAATAATTATCGCTGCTCATCTGTCTTGTTCCTCCTGACTTTAATGGAAATATTCCTAGTATGTTAGTTACAGGTTTGCTGCTGCCCAAAGATTCGTATTTTTTAATCATGCTAGGAAAGTTCTGAGATTTTTGAAAATCAGGAATAAATACTTAAATCTTACTGATACATTCTCAGCATCTGAAGACAGGGTTATAGAGGTTTTCTCCTAGCTGTAATTGATGTCATGAATTATATTTAGTTATTTCCTGATTATTAAGATGTCCTTGTGTTTCTGGAAGAAAATAATACTTGAGCATTGCATATTTTCTTCATACACTGTTATATTCAATTTTCCAGTATTTCATACAGACTTTTCTTGTATGATTAATAAAATTACCATTATTTTCTTTGTGTCATGGTGATTCCAAAACGGGAAACTTCCATCTTTTCTACCCTCTACTATACTGTTCAGTTGTTAGCCATTTGCCATATGCCATTAAAGATTAGAATCAGTTAACATTAAGAAAACTTACTTCATCAAATGTACCAGTCACATTTCAAGAATTCAGTAACCACATGTTACTAATGGCTACCATTTTGGACAGTGTCATTCTGGAGAAATTTCTCTAGAATGTGATAATCATCTTTAAAAGTTTTCAGCATAATGTAGGTCACAATAGAGATCTATTTGAGAAGTCAGAGAAGACAAGTAAGAATTCTCTCTTACATAGGGATAGCCACCAATCTTTTTTAAAATCTCTACATGTGTATACTTAGGTTTTAAATTGTGATGAAAATGTAGTTACACAAATGTACCTTCTTGATGACTTTTAAGTGTCATTTGTTGTTGTTGTGCTGCAGGGTGAGAGATCTTAGTTTCCTGGGAAGGGATTACATCTGTGCCCCCAGCAGAGGAAGTGCACATTCTTAACCACTGGGCCACAAGGGAAATCCCTGACGTATATTTTTAATACCAAAAAAATCATACTTTCTGTACAGTTTTATAACCTGTTTATTTTTCTCTCTGAGATACTCTCTTCTCAGAACATTTATAGCTTTTTCCCTTTTGTTTCACTGCATTTTCTGTAACTCTTAGAACAATGTTGAAAAGTAGTGTGAGAGTAGTGTCTTATTTCTTTTAAGGTAGAGGAATTCCTGTAAACATTTTAGTGTTTCCGTCAGATTGGATTTGGTTAGTCTATATGATGAAAATAAAGTATCCTCTTGTTTTCTGCTTACTAGATTAATTTTTTAAATGTGGGTTGATGTTGAGTTTTATCAAGCAGTATTTTCCACATCTTTCAGGTGATAGATATTTCTCTCTTTTGATCCACTTACATTGTGAATTACTTTAATATGTTTTCTAATATCAAACCAGCTTTATATTCCTGGGATAAACTATTTGATGAATGTATTTCAATATGTTAATAGAACAGTGCATTAAATTTTTTGGTAGTTTTTTTCTGTAAAATGTTTATAGTATTTGTAAGTTTGCCCAGTCTATAGTTTTTTGAATATTTTATATTTGTGTAGTTTAAAGATCAGCTTTATACTAAGCTATATGCAGGAATAACAAATTAGGGGATATTTTCATTGTTTCGCAGAATAGTTTTATCGACACAAGAATTTTTTGGCTCTTAAATTTGACTAAACCTCATTCCCTGGTAGCTCAGAGGTTAAAGTGTCTGCCTCCAATGTGGGAGACCTGAGTTCGATCCCTGAGTCGGGAAGATCCCCTGGAGAAGGAAATGGCAATCCACTCCAGTATTCTTGCCTGGAGAATCCTGTGGACAGAGAAGCCTAGTAGGTTACAGTCCACAGGGTCACAAAGAGTCGGACACGACTGAGCGACTTCACCCTTCACCCATGAGAGCAGCTTATACCTGCATCAGCACAGATTCGCTCCCTCACCAGGAAACTTAAATCCTGCATTCTGTGTGGCACACCAAAAAAAAAAAAAATTACCTGTTTACATTTAAAATAAATTTATACCTGGTTGGTTGTCAAGTTATGATTCGATAATGTTATCAATTGTTACTGTCTCTTTCTTTTTTATTTAGAAGAGTTGGTTCATCTTTTTTTCTTTTTTTTTTCCAAGTGAAAGTATTCATAGCCTGAATCTTACTGATAACTTTGGCTAGATTTCTTTAGTTTTATATGCAGCATTCTTATTACATTTTTACATGTCCTCTAATTCAGCACTTTTCAACCCGTGTCCTGCAGTTGCACTTAACAAATGTGACAAGCTGTTGCTCCTTTTAGCCTCGAGGCAGCTGAGCGGGTTATGGGATGGCTGGAGCCCTCTTGTCTGTTACCGCGGATGGAATTGTTACCATATGGTTTAGTAAAATGCTCATTTTCAGATGTGTCTGTCGAATCCACATTTTTACTCAGTGGAGTAGCTGGCTAAAACTGGATAACATCTTTTGAATAAGTTGATGAGTACAACTTCATAACCTAAAAATTGATGGTTAATTAGCCTGCTACCACTCTAGACATTATATGAGAACAAACGAGTATGTGAAGGGTATCCATCTCCAAATACTATATTTCTCTTTTACATGGCAGTTATAGAGACTAGCTTGTCAGAGGAAATAAAGGAACAAATAATTGAAATGATTTTTGCTGAAGTTTTTCAGTAAAGAAAGGCAAGCTGTGGGTTAATAGTCTGAAGGAGTGGTTGGGTGAAAGCAAAGGAGGGAAGAGAGAGAGAGAGAGAGAGAGAGTGTGTGTGTGTGTGTGTGTGTGTGTGTGTGAAAGCTGTTGCTCCTTTTAGCCTCGAGGCAGCTGAGCGGGTTATGGGATGGCTGGAGCCCTCTTGTCTGTTACCGCGGATGGAATTGTTACCATATGGTTTAGTAAAATGCTCATTTTCAGATGTGTCTGTCGAATCCACATTTTTACTCAGTGGAGTAGCTGGCTAAAACTGGATAACATCTTTTGAATAAGTTGATGAGTACAACTTCATAACCTAAAAATTGATGGTTAATTAGCCTGCTACCACTCTAGACATTATATGAGAACAAACGAGTATGTGAAGGGTATCCATCTCCAAATACTATATTTCTCTTTTACATGGCAGTTATAGAGACTAGCTTGTCAGAGGAAATAAAGGAACAAATAATTGAAATGATTTTTGCTGAAGTTTTTCAGTAAAGAAAGGCAAGCTGTGGGTTAATAGTCTGAAGGAGTGGTTGGGTGAAAGCAAAGGAGGGAAGAGAGAGAGAGAGAGAGAGAGAGTGTGTGTGTGTGTGTGTGTGTGTGTGTGTGTGAGAGAGAGAGAGAGAGAGAAAGAGATACAATTCGATGATAGTTGTTTTTCAGAGTGAGAAAGAGGTCGTGAAAGGGGAAAGATGAAGGATGCAGTGACGTGCTCCAGTGGTGAGTGATATGTAGACTATAATCTCTCCAACTCAACAGTGTGAAAGACCTGGTTGACTGTAAGAGGGAGGAGGACTTGGAAAGTTTCAAAGCATGTGATAACTTAGGGAGAAGCCACAGTGAACTTTTGCTAGCTGTTAGATCATAGGATTGTACCCTCTCTAGTATTCTTGCCTGGAGAATCCCATAGACAGAGGAGTCTGGCAGGCTACAGTCCGTGGCATCACAGAGTCAGACACGACTGAGTGAACAGCAACACCATAGGAGTATACCTTGACTAGGTGGGACTGCTGGATGGTTTGGGAAGAAATGGAGATGAGATGGGGCGTTTAGTGAGGATTGCTCAGATGTGGCAACAGGAGTTTGCCCTGAGTCTAGTGCCCGTCAGGGAGGAACTGTAGACTATTCTTAGACATTTTGGAGCTGTCCCAGGTGCAAACCTGGAGGAAGTACCTCTGAGACCTAGTTGGCAGGGAGGGGTCGAGCTCACCTATCACTGAGCCACCTCGACAGACTCAGCTCATCAGCTTGTTGCGGTTTCCTCATTTCTATTTGAATTGGCCCTACCTGCCAAGCCTATTTCAGATACAGTAATTGAAAAAGTGAACAGTTGTATTTAGAACTTACACATAATAGTATATGTACTGCAGGTCATATTCCACTTCAGATGGTATTGGAAACATACTTGTGAGCTGAATCTGCATAATTTTCATGCCAACCCTGGGGAGGCCAGGGAAGTCAGAGCCTGGAAGTTAACTAAGCTGCCAAGATACTAACAAATCAAATGTCAGATATAGGAAGTAGGAAAGAGTAGGTGGTAATGGATGAAGCAAAGGTCAGGTTTAAAAAACTGATGGTGAGGCACTGGACCTCTTAGTGTTTTTAATACCTGCCGAATGGGGAAATAATTTGACTTCTGTAAATGGCTTATGCAGTTTAGGAAGATATCTATGATGAGTCACACAGTAGTCTGGTTGACAAAGCCAAATTCAGTTTTGTCCAGCTGACGGCTGACTGTCAAGATACACTCACATTCCCCTGAATTGATACCCTCCATTGGAGTACCACTTGGCATATGTATCAAGAGTTTTAAAGATAATTACACCTTGGAAAATCATCATATCCTTAGACCAAAAGTGCTACCTTTATGAATTGATTCAGAGGGAAATTACTAATATTGTGCACAAAGATTTGGCTATGAAGATATTTATTATAGTCTTGGGAGAGAGGATAAATGGTTCAGTAGATTTTTTTTTTTTTAATTTCCAAAAAGGAAGTATTTGTAAAGACTCTTGAAATAGTTTGAAGTGATTTTGAGTAGTGGCAGTAATTATAAAGGCTCAACATCTCTTGGTTTTTTCAGGAAAGACAAACTATGTGGTTGAGAGGAAGGTGTGGTGTTGGAGGGAGAAATCTGTTTCTAGTATGTCTAAACTGTGGCAGACTCATTAGATGTGAATGTAATCAAGGAAATGCATATATTTTTCAATCATGATAGCTGTTAGAATGGTGAAACTCTTAAAATCTGGCAGTATCCTATGTTGTAGGAATGAGGCCTTGGAAACTTAAAACCTTTTAACGTAATTTGTACGTTGGTACAACCACTTTGAAGAGCTGGTGACAGCAAGACACCTGGTTTATTTTGCTTTTTACCTTTTTTATAGCTTAAAAATCATCTAATTTGTTTTTTTTTTTTTAAGATCAGAAGAGACGACAGTGTTACTGTCTTTCTTTGACACCATTAGTGCAATTTTATAGAATTTATGCTGTTGAGTGGAGAAGTATGAAGTATATGGATTAGAAATAGGATCTTCTGGGTTAAAATTCCAACTTTTCAGCTTTGTAGCCTTGGGCAAGGTACTTAACCCCTCTGATCCTTCATTTCATCTTGCAGATGAAGATAATGGAAAGCAGCAGGAGGATGCCCTTTATTTTGTTACAAAAAA
Source organism: Oreotragus oreotragus (assembly GCA_006410675.1). Lineage (NCBI taxonomy): Eukaryota > Metazoa > Chordata > Mammalia > Artiodactyla > Bovidae > Oreotragus > Oreotragus oreotragus. The sequence continues at coordinate 173,788 of SJYX01004903.1, read as the reverse complement.
AATATCAAAAGGCAAAATATTAATTAACATGGTTATTTACCATTGATTTCCATGGGAAACATTATCATTAGCTAATTGACTGCCAGTAGTCACACATATTAAGAAAATAAATCATAAGTGAAGCATATAATTATGAAGATTAAAGAACACTTTTCTAATTTAGCTTGTCGCTTATTTATTAATAAATGCAGCTCTTTTGATCTAATTGAGAAAATTCAGGCCGGCCACCATAAACATTCTGTTGTTCTTGTGAAGGCTGTTTGAAAAAATCCTCCAAAAAAAACGTGTGTAGGAAAGAAGTCAGGTTCTTTGGCTCCTGTGGTGGTTTACACCCCTCAGTCGTGTCTGACTCTGCAACCCCATGGACTGTAGCCCGCCAGCCTCCTCCGTTCATGGGATTTTCCAGGGAAGAACTCTGGTCGGTTGCCATTTCCTTCTCCAGGGGATCTTCCCACCCTAGGGATCAAACCCTGGCCTCCTGCATTGCAGGTAGACTCTTTACTGACTGAGCCACCAGGGAAGCTTCGGTTCCTGCTGACACTATTTCTCTGACTCTCCCTCTCATCCTTCGTTATTCAGAGCTAACAGAATCAGAACTTTCAGTAATAACTTCCTCAAGAGAAAGCTTGAAGCAGAAATGGCAGAAGGAATTAGTTTCCCGGAGAAGCAAGGCAGAACGGGTGAATCCTTGAAACTTCAGAATTGCCACCATTGATGTCAAGAACGCTGTTGCATTTGGGTCAGAGCCTGACTCCAGAAGTGATATTTTAGAGGAGGAGGAGTGGCTGAGGCAGAGGCACTGGCTTGCAAATTGGGGAGCTAGAGAAGTTCTCCTGAGAAGCACGTGTGCCAGCTTGGACACAGAGTGAAGTGGTATCATCCCATATTCTTCCCTGAGAGGCCACAGCACGTGCCTCAACAAAGCCATGAGCTGTTTGGGGTAGATTCAGAGTTAACGTCTAATTTTTTCTTTCCCCCACAAGAAGGAGGGTGTTTGTGTGTGTACACACTCAGTCATGTCCAACTCTCCTATGGGCCCATGGACTATAACCCGCCAGGCTCCTCTGTCCTGAAATTTCCTAAGCAAGAATGCTGAACCAAATTGCCATTCGCTTCTCCAGGGTATCTTCCCGACCAGGGACTGAACCCACATCTCCTGCATTGGCTGGTGGATTCTTTACCTCTGAGCCACTTGGGGAGCCCTTTTCAAGAAGGTATTAACTATAAATTGGGTATATATTCTTCTGAAATGTTATTTTGAAAATAATAGTGGTTACTAAATATTAAGCACTTCACAAAAAAGCAGAATAGTTTGTTTTCTTAAAAGGAAATACATTAATTTTCTTAAACTGTCATTTGTAAGGTACATCCTTAGCTGGATCTCTAGAATTGTATTAAGAGCAGTAGGGCCTGAAAGCAGCTATGTTCCGCCCTGGAATAAAATATATTGTGGTCTTTTCAAAAGTACTTGTCCTTTTTCCAGTTCTATAGCATGGAGAGGAAGATCAGTTCACCTTTTCCTAGGGAAGTAAGCCCTTTTCTCCGTCATTGGTGGACACTTAGCTTGTACTATCCTAATACCTCACACAAGCTCTAATTTGGGCATAAGGCACTGACTGCACATATCTTACTGACTGGGCTTCATAGGTCTCTGCACTGCATTCAGTGAATGTTGGTCGAATGAATCAATTGATCAGATAGAAAGATCACTGAGCTTAGTTGAAAGAACACCTGAGCAGCCAGAGCTACTTAGTGTTGATCATTTATTTCTCCAGAGTTTAAAATGTTCCCAAGTACAAAAGAAAGAGTGTGGAAAACTTTCCTTTAGAAGGGAACACATTTGCTTTTCATCATAAACACTCTGTGATTGCATAGATGAGAGCAGACTCCTTGCTTGGTCTGAGCGTTTCTCATTTGAAAGTGTATCAGGAGAGTGACGTTTAATGCGATAAGGCGATCGGGGGCCCAGCGCCGGGTGTTGCTATCACTGGAGATTCTTCCTTTGGCTCCTGTAGACCCTGAAACGAATTGCTTCTTCCTCTGTTCCGTGTATCCCAGGTGTTCTGGGAGATTCACAGGGTAAATTCTGGGCTACAAGAGGCTTTTTGGTGTTGGAGAAGCAGAGATATCTGAGTCTTTTTTGGTCCTTTTCTGTGTGCCTTGGTCCAGGCAAGAGAAGAGCTTTGTCCTAGGCTTTGTAAAGGCCAAAATTGCCCCCCTCCCAGGAGCCGTTTGAGGCCCCTTTCCAGCGTCCTGACTAAGATTGAGTTCCCTAGATAAGGCAGAACTCAGCCCCCATAGCTGAGAACTGGATTGCCCCACTTGCTGCATCATCTTCTCAGATGTGTGGTGTTTAGGGACCACGCGTGATACTTTTCCTCTTTCCTTTTTGTTTAATTCTCTTATCCTGTATCACATACTTTTGGCAGTTACACTCTTCTGACATTGTTCTTGGACTGTTCCATGTCACATAGCTCCTGTGTGCCCAGCTAAGCTCTGGCATGGACCAGGTTACCCACTGGCCAAATATTCCAGCGTTTCTTTGTTTTCTTTTTTCCAGCAGCATAGCTGTTCTGCCCTCAGTTTCTCAAATAAACCTTCCCCCCAAACCCTGAGTTTCACTGCCACTTCTGTCACTGTTAAATTTCTACAAATACTGTACTTGTCTGATTCCAGGCTCTTGTTTTCTATCCTCAGTCTGTATTGTTTGGTTTTGATGGTTTTAGTCAGTTCTTTCTTAATCAGGTTTTACCACTTTTTGTTTTAATACTTTTTTTTTTCCAGGCTCTTCTTGAACATTTATTTTTCCATATGAACTTGAAATCATTTTATTTCATCCCAGTAAATTAAATATCTGTATTGAGACATTTGATTTATTTACGGAAGTAAATTGTGATCCCCTGCTTTTACTGTAAAGCTCAGTAAATATTGAAAAAACTAGGTGAATTACTGTCCTAGGGGTAATTACTGTAGGTGTTTAGAATATACAGTATTATGTATATTTTTCCAAACTTCTGTTCATGCCTAAGTTTTTTCCCTACATACATATGTCTTATAGTAAGAAATAATTTTATATGTGTGAATTGATACATTTGGGAAGAGATGACATCCTTAACATGTTAAGCCTTTCTAGTGATGGAGATCTTAGGAACGGGCTGTGACTTAAACCCAGCTCTGTGTTGTTCCAGCCTCCTAACTTAATTGTGACCAAATCATTTTAAACCGTTAAATTGTACCAGTACCAGTCTGTTTGGGGAGAAGTTCTTCCTATTTTCCTAAGTGCCTCTGCTGTGGGCCCCAGGTCTGGCTGTCTCAAACTGAGTCCACTGGCCAGTATCCAGAATGACTGATTCTGCCCCAGCCAGGGTCTTGCCTGGAATGAAGACGCCTGCCCTGGGCTTTCTTACTGTAGGTATTTATGAGGCTCAGAATCTATTTTCAACTGTGGAGAGAGCAGTCGCTCCCTGAGTGGCATATATTAATCCTAGGATGCCTGGGTGACCTTTAATTTAGCTCCATTTTTCGCACTTAGCTGGCATTTGGATGAAACCTTTTCCTGAGTTGACATAGCCTTTCCCTAATTTTTTCCTTTCGACATTTCACTTGAGATTTGGAGGTTTAGGGATTCAGGGATGAGAGGAGGGGCTATCAGTATCTCTGATAAGCCTTCTTTCTCAGGAACCCAAGTCTCTTAAAAGAAAAAAAAATAAGATGGAGGTTTTTTTTTTTTAATATGTAGTGAACTGTCATTTGCTCTGAAAAGACAAATCTTTATTTTCTTAATTTTATAGGCTTGTCATTTTCTTACATATGTGGGTTTCCTACTCACTATATTTTGGTTCTATTAACATATTATCCAGTAGGTTAGATTTCTCATGCTGAGGGCTTACATTTAATCTCCCAAATTACTTCTAGGCCCTCACAGCTTTGATCCCAAACTAGCCAATAAGGTAGCCTCTTAACACGAGAAAAGGCCCTAAGTAATGCCATCTGACACCTCTGGCAAGTTGACCACTTTTGTGGGAACTTCCAGACCTGAAGGCACATCCATAGAAAATAACGTTGGGTCAGATGATCTCTTACGATAAGCCTTTCCTTCTCTCTTACAGGTTTTCCAGGAACTTCCAAGTTGCCTCTAAATTGGGCTTTCCTACCTCTTTTAGTTGCTTTGCTGTTCTCAGTACCCTCTCTGCCCCCACTCCCAGCCCCATCTGTGGATTTCTCTGGATGACATTCAGAAAACCAGAGTTCTGGAGGCCGCTTGACAGATAGGAACTCCCTCCCTGTAAACATCTTCTCTAACTACCAGGAGCTTTGAAAAAGCGGTTCTCATCCTGATTGTATATACAAGTAGGACCAGCTGCACATGGCTATGCCTTAATCGAGGTGCAGAATGGTTTTCTTGGACTTGAACCAACTCAGCAGTGTTGCCAGTTTCACTGAAAGCTCAGGGGAAGATCATCCTTTATACCAGCCTAGATTTCTGGGCAGGGGTGGAGTGGGCTAGCTCTCTGAAGCCATCCTAGGATGGTGGAAGGCCATGTACAGCTATTCCTCCTCCAGCAAGGGTGGCGCTTCACCTCGCTGACCACCAGGGGGAAGCCTTTCCCACGGATTTTCACCACATCAGCGACCAGAGGAACAAAGACTGGGGTTTCTGTGTGTTGAGCGTGTGAGTGAGCCTGTGCACCATGCCAGATCCCCCATGTAAAATCTGTAGCCTCTACACCTGTATAAAGAGATGTAGCAGTCAGGTGAAGGGCATCTGAGTGCTGAGTAGGTTCTGTGCTTTGCTGGACTGAGTTTGTCAATACAAATAGGATTCTATGCAGGCGCTGTGAACTACCCCCCTTTTGCCCAGGTCAGAGTCTTGCAGACATGAAGGCAGGCATTTTTTTTTTTTTTTATCATCAGAGGTTGAGATGTCTGAATCATCAAGATAAGGAAATTGAACTCAGTTTAGCTCCTTGTGTGAACCCGAAGATTGATTTCCAAGCAGTCATTTAAATTTATTTTGGCCCTTTCTTTCTTTCTCCTGCCACTCCCCACTCTCTTCCAAATACTAAAGGGATTGTTTCGGTTGCATTTTTTTTTTCCCCTTCGGTCTCCTCTTCACCTTGGAAGCTGAGTTATGACTCCTTGGGTTGTTTCTAGTTGAAAAAACCATTATTATGAAAATCTATGCTGGTCAGTGGGCAGTGAAGCAGCATATAAAATAGCACTAATATCCTGATCTCCCATCTTCTACTGTGCAATTAGAAGCACATTGTCACCAGTTTTGCTTTATGTTTCCCAGATGACTGTTTGTTAATTTACAGCAGTTCAGCATGTAATTGCATTGATGATCATATTTCAAAGGGTTTGGGGCTATTGGTTCAAGTGCAGAATTGAAGTAAGAGTTATTATTCCTTCACTGCTGTATCTAAATCCATCTTATTTGACTCTGTGATGGCTGGAAGAAATCAGATATGCTTTGAAAATCAAAGGCAAAGCCCTTCTCCCCCGGGGGTGGGAGTAGGGTAATGAGTGGGACCTTTTCTTTTAGTCTTTACAGAAGTGGCAGTGAGATTTATTGTGTAAAGGTTGTTTTTCTTCAGTACCACAAGCCTTTAATTTTTCTGAAATGAGAATTGTGAAATTTTGTTTTCTAAATAGTCTACTTAATCAATGTCATTGTGTTTGCATATCTTTTGTTAACTGCTACTCATAGAGATGTCACTTACAGAAATGTACTTGAAAGGTAATATATCAAACTAAATTTCACCAACATTGATGTGGCACCTATTGCATGCCAGGTGTCCAGTGGCGCTTAAATCTCACAGCAAACTCGAGTGGTAGATGTATTATCTTCAGTTTGCACGTGAGAAAACCGAGAGTGAGGTGGCTTTTTCACACCATCCCCGCCATCCTCTATAGGAGGCAGATGCTGCGTCCTAGACAGTAGGGTAGCTGAGAGTACTTCTGTCGCAGGGTCTCCTCACTCCCTGTGAGTGTTGAAAGGAAAACATGCTATAATGATTTGGGGCATTCGGCTTACGGTGTCCCTGAAGTTCATGGCTCATGTAGTCCAGTCCCTTCTTCCTGTAAAAAGGAAAACGGGGAGCTCAAGATTCAGGCAAGATTGGGTCTTCAGTAAGCTTGTGAAGGGAAAGTTAAAACTAGAATTCAGGTCTCTCCTTTTATAAGGAGGAAGAAAACTGCTGGGACGGAGAGGAGGAGAAATAGCTCGGCTCCTCTCAGAAGGAGGGAGAGAGAAGCTGAACAGTGAGACTGTGTCGGTTGCACCCAGTTTGGGAAAGAGAGGCCACACAGGTGACGTGGTGAGCCCTCCCCTCCCACAAGGAGCAGTGTTCCCCTTGTTCCTCCTCGCTGCTGCCTCCACACGCCTGGGGGCCTGGACTTCTCTGCGCCCGTGCCTCATAGCCCGTTCACTGTCTGCTCCCCTGCCTCAAGCCTGGGCTTCAGTTCTCACCACGCCTGAGTCCATCAGAACTTCTAAATTTTTTCTTTTCAGATGCAGTTGACATTGAACAGTGTTTGTATTGCAGGTGTACAAAGCACATGGATTTGATACATTTCTTTGTTGCAGGATGATGCCACAGTAGTGTTAGCTCGCCCCCCATCACATCACGTGATTACTGTGTCTTTGTTGTTGTCGTTGTGTTAAGTCGCTTCAGTCATGTCCGACTCTTTGTGACCCTGTGGACTGTACCCCGCCAGGCTCCTCTGTCCATGGGGTTCTTCTCCAGGCAAGAATATGGGAGTGGGTTGCCGTGCCCTTCTCCAGGGGGTTTCCCAGGGACAGAGCCCACGTCTTTTGCCTCCTGCATTCACAGGCGGGTTCTTTTTTGAGTATCTTTTTTGTGGTGGGGACAGTTGGTGACTTTGAAGCTCATCACGCAGTCCTGTTGTCTGGAATCACCGTGCTGTGCTTTAGATCCCAGGACTGACTGCCTGCTACTTGCAAGTTTGTGCCTTTAAATACCACCTTCCCAGTTTCCCCTGGTTACCGTTCTGTTCTCTGTTTCTCTGAGTTTGGCTTGTTTATATTCCATGTATATGTGATCTCATACCATGTTTGTCTTCTCCTGGTTTATCTAACTGTAATAGTCTTAAAGGTTCATTCGTATTACTGCAAAAGACAAGATTTCCTCCTTCTCATGGCTAAAGTGTGTGCAGCAACTTCTCCATCCATTCATCTGTTGACGGACACTTAGATAGTTTCCATGTCTTGGCTACTGTGAATAACGCTGCCACAAACGTGGGAGTGCAGGCTTCTCTTCGATAGCCTGTTTTCATTTCTTTTGGGTGTATACGCAGAAGTGGGAATTGCTGGATCATACATACATACATACTATTTTTAACTTTTTGAGGCGCATCCATACTGTTTTCCATGGTGGCTACACCAGTTACATTCCCACCAACAGTGAATAGATCAGGATTTTTATCACCCTGGTTTTCAGCACCTGCTGTTTCTGCTCCTCACATGTTCCTTTTCCCTTTATTGCCTGATCAACTTGAAATCTAGATCCGGCTCACAGGCACCTTCCCTGAAGCCTCCCCAGCTGGTCCAGGCAGAGACATCTGGCTCCTTGCTTCCGGTTCCTTATACCTCTTTTAACATGTTAAACATTAAAGCATTTCTTCCATTCCACCATTTGTGTTTTCAGATGGTGTTTCTGAGCTTCTGGGCCGAGGATCATCCTTTGGGCATCTCTGGTGTTGAGCCCAGTCCTATTGCACACTGAGTGCACTTTGCTGGGACACTTGAAGTGTAAGTGAATAGACAGGTGGCTGTGTGCTCCCCTCCCAGTTGGACCTTCTGAGCACAGAGATGGGATAGAATTTTGAGCAGGAGGAAAAGAAAGTCTGCAGAAGTTCTAGGAGACATTATTGCAGTTATTCACCAGTTTGTCGGCATTTTGGCTTTTAGATTACGTATGGGAAAATGAGGGACTACAGATCAGGAACGGGGAATGGAGGACCTGACCACCAGGAACGTGAACTTCTAGCCCATGGCCACATCATGTGCGCCTGGGCTGCTGCTTTGTTGCTCCTGATGGTCAGTGTGCTCACCAGGAGTTACTTCCTCCCAAGGACCTGCATTAGTTTAGAGGTGTAGAACTTGGAGCAGACATCTGGGCTGGGTGTCGTGACGTAAGTGTGGCCGTCTGTCTTACATGTGCAGGCATATTAATCTGCCAGATGCAAGATACGTTAGGGCTGTTCACGCCTGAGATCTCGTGGCTATAAGATCTCATTGTAAGTAATGCAACATCAGTCTTCTCAGGACTTTCAAAAGATCTTCATATTTTGAGTACCTTTGAGTGTTTGCTGGATTTGTTTGGCCCATAAAAGTCTTAATTTTCTACATAAATCTAATATATTCAAAGATTTTTTTCATAATAAATTTGGAAGGATTTTCCCTTTATGAGGTTAGACAAGTTTATCACTGAACCCAGTACGTTAAACCTATGTTAAAATACAGAGTTGTCTTTAAAAAGTAAAAAGCCTGAACAAGTAGAGGGTGTTAGCTTGCTGATATAGATGATTTGGATATACTGACTTTTAATAATATAAAAATATTTCCCAAACTCACAGTATTATGACCAAATTTAAATTTATTTTAAAATGTAACAAGTCTGGAGCTTTGTTCTTTGCAAAAATTGTAGAAAGGATATTTTTTGTGTATCTGATTTTGTTTTCCATTTTTTTCAGTATGCCTCATTGGTTTTCAGATTCTGAAAGGAAGATGATCATTTGAACCAATTAACTCCATTTTCCTTTCTTAGTAAAGCAGCTGTTTTTGTAAGTAGGCAAACCTCACTGCCTGGCTTGCTCAGACAGACATCCTGGCTTATGCCTGTTGTCTTGGAGATGTTACTAATAGCACCCCCTTTCACTTTTGAAAATGCTAGCTTGGCTAATGAATTCTGTTTTCACTCTAGTTATGGCTGACATGCTTTATCCTTTATTATTTTGTTTTATGCTTGGTTTTAATGCTTCTGTAGTGTGTATTGCATTAGTTTTCTCTGTTTTTAGATCCTCTAATGTCTTAGAAGGCATTTCCTATTATATTTTTAATTCTGTTGATGGCTGGCCTCTGTGTTTTTCAAAGCACTCTTTGAACTTAAGAGTCAACACTGAAATGTTACGTGTCCCACCACATAAATAAGATTTAGACTGTAAACTCTCTCAGGATGGCCCCTGGTCCTTGAGTCTCTGACAGTTCCCAGCAGTATGCTTTGAGCTAGGTAAGTGCTCAAGAAATACTTGTGGAATGAGCCTTAGGAGACCGTTTCCGCTGACAGAAGGAAGATGAGTTTCGATCTTGTCTGGGAATAGCGTCCTTCAGGTAAAGGGGCTGGGGCTGAGGATCCAGTGAGTCCCACAGTGCCACTGCCCAGACTCAGTTGTCGAAGAGATCCCGTTTGTCTTGTTTTCTTTCCTGGAGACTCTCAAGGAAGTTTTCAGTAAACTTTTTAAATTAAAGTCCTTTCTGGAAGGTTACAGGGCTTCCCTGGTGGCTCAGATGGTAAAGAATCCACCTGTAATGCAGGAAACCCAGGTTCCATCCCTGGATCAGGAAAATCCCCTGGAGAAGGAAATGGCAACCCACTCCGGTTTTCTTGCCTGGGAAATCCCAGCCTGGTGGGTGACAGTCCCTAGGGTCGCAAAGAGTTGGACACCACTGAGCAACTAATACTTTACTTTCTTCATAGAAGGTTACACTCCTGCTAACTGTGAAGGCAGAGGGGTTTTTCAAGGGTCGAGACAGAGAGAGCGGCTGGGTTCAGCCACTGTGGCCCCAGCAGTGTCGGCGACAGCACTGTGTGTAGGGTCAGGAGGTGACAGAGTCGGGGTGGGGATGCGGGAACCAGGTTAGGTGGGAGAGACCAAGTGGGATGGGAGCTGGAGCCGTGCAGGTTCACAAAAGAGATTTTTGTGAGCATATCCCGTTGGTCAAACCACATGTATTTCTAAGGAATAAGTTTGGCTTCTTGATTTGAAAACTAGGTGTGTTTAGTAAGTTAATCACATGTGAGCCAGAAGAGGGAAGAATGCCCTTTTTTAGAATTTGAGTTGCAAAATATGCCTTGTACTTTATCATAATAGGCAGTTTACAACACTAGGAAAAAATTAGCCTTTTTAAAGGCTTTGCCAAATTTTACTCTAGCTAAGTGCCTGCCTCCAAATTTAGGAAGAATGTAGACAGCTTAACTGAGCTTACACGTAATAATGCTGTAGACGTTCATGACTAAAACTTTGATATTTAGAAAGTATAGCAATCTTTGAAATTATATTCAGGGTGTGAGGGTTGCTAATCTGCAAAGCTGGAAGTGATCTAACTGGGTATAAATAAGGAAGGCCCTGGGTAAATTGAGTGCAAATAGAATTCTCTGAGTCCTAAATTGGTAGATAGCTGCTTAGCATGTGATGGGTAATGCACAGTAAATACGGGTGAATCTGTGTTCTTTCCCTCTGGCAAGTATATTTGATGATGAAGTTCACTATTCAGTTCTTAAGTTCCAATAATTTCAGAAACCATAGGATAATCCTAGGTTGTGTTTATTTAAAATACATATATATATATATATATATATATACACACACAAACACACACGATTTGTTTTCTGTCTTCAGAATTATACCCTTTCTTTGTTGGCAAATTTAGCTGGTACGTTTTATTTTGATTTCATTCATTTGGGTTTCAAAAGTAATACATGTCTATAAAAAATCCAGGCAGAATAGAAGTGTCAAAAATTAGTAGTTTCCTCTCTGCAGCCTCTTCTCTGATACAGTTGTTGAAAACAGACCAGCATGTGTCCTTCCGAAGGTTTGTCTTTACACCGTGCACAGGCACGCACATGGTTTTGCATCTTTCACCTGTCTTATGAAATTGTTCCTGAACGTATTATTAGCTTAGTGCAGTTCATCGCTTGCGCATTGGGCTCTCGCTCACAGTGTCAAGAGGCACTGCTCTAGGAGTGCATAGTCTCCTTTGACACATTTCAAGTTCATTACCATTGTTAACACCCTGACAGTTCACGTGGGGCTTCCTCACTCTGCTGTTGTGAAATCCTAATGAGGTAATGTTTATTAAAGCATTTGGTAAGCAGGAAGCACTTTGTTTAGTCAGCACCATGATTACTAATAATTGTTTATGAATAATTCTAGAAGGACCAGTGGTACATCTGCTTATATTTGAATTATTTCACTAGGTCCTGTACATTCCCGCACCTGATCTTTCTTACTGTATTTGTTACCTTAAGATGCAGTGTGCCTCATTTTCTTTGCCTTTTCAGATTTTGCAAAAAAAAAAAGTCCCATTAGTTGAATCTTCAGCAGTCCTTTTCCCCCATGTTCTTGGCCATATATTTCTGGATGGATGAGAATGGTACTGTAAATTTTATTCAGTTAGCATGCATGTGTTAGAAGTCTGAGGTTTTTTAGGTTTTGTATCCCCGTCCACTGTCATCATGATTATTTTCTCACCAGCTACTTAGTTACAGCCAGAGATGTTAATTTGACCACGAGTATAAAGCTCTTCTTTGTCAGAACAACCGTACACAGCTCTTGAAAAGTTACTTTCAGATTTGATCGCAGAATTTCCAGACGTCCCCCAATAAAGTGAGCATGATGGCTCTGAGTGAAAAACCGTGGCACTTGACCAAAACCTCTCAGTTTGTTTCTAATCCTGGTGGATGGAGTGTAATTTGATTAGAGTTGACCGGCCTGAAATGATCCCAGGGAGATGCAGAACTGGGTCTGGATTAGTCTCACTATTTTCTGCCTTTGTTCCAAGATTTAAGGCAATCACTGAAATGAATGAGTTTGGGGTTTCATGTTCAAATCCATTTTTAATACCACCACCTTACGTTTTTATAGCACTGTATGCATTTCACAATGCTTTTATCTACAGTATTTGATCTGTCCAGTCAGCTTTCAGCTTCTATATTTCAAAGGCCAGTAATGGTAAGGTTGGAAGTAGTATCTATTAGAATAGTGACTTTGAAAACTTTGAAATTATTTCCAGGTGTTCCAGATAGGCTACATTTGAACAATGAAACTTTAAACTTTCTTTTCTGTGAAAGAAAACTTTATTGCTTGGAGTAATCTTAGAAATTAGCAGCTCAGTTCTTCTGTTGTTGTTATTCTTTTTTATAACAAATATATATAATTTACTGAGATGTAGATAATAGGTAATATGCTTAGGGAAAGCTGTGGATGCAGCCAAGGAGAAAATAGGGGCAAAGAAAACTGTCACTTTTCCTTAAGTACTTAAGGTGAAAGGAATAGAGTTTTAATAATTTTCATTTTATATAATCTTTCTTTTTTTTAATCATATGAGCATGTAAACTGGGATGGAAAAAGTCATGGAAGATCAGAGCCTAAAATAATAGCTGTACAGAATATATTTTGAGGACTTCAGTGAGGTTTCAGTTTTGACATAGAGTCCGTTTTTAAAATGTTCCACAGACATTAAAGGTAATTTGTGCATGCACACACACACACATGCATATACCCGTATACCTCTATTAAATCAGTATTATTGCTTATTTTACTCAGGACATGAGAATGACATTATTTGAGACAGAAGTAAACCCTCTCCCCTGATTCTGCTTGCTGGCCCTTTGTTACACCATAGAGATGATCTCATCACCAAGATGGCAAAGAAATTTCCAATAACTCTTCCCTCCTCATTTTGTGAAGACTCTAGATTAGAACAGAAAATGTGTGCTGTCTATTACAGTCCATCACTCAGAAAACTAACATGGTCACTTCCTCTCTTGGAGTGAAGGTAGAAGATGCCAATGGATAGAGAGAAACAGAAGACAATTCAAAAGAAAAAGACCAGTTTGACCATCAGGAGTGGATAGGACTATTTGACCTAGAAAAAGCTTAGAAAAATAAGTAAGATCCAATCCAATCCAAGTAAGATTAGGAAACTACTACATTGATAAAACCAGAGCCAGCAGTCACCAAAATAAAGGATCTGAGACAAGGAAAAAATTACTGGAAATTAAAAACATGGCCATAGAATTTTAAAGCAATGAGGAGCAGATTCAGTACTGAAGAAACCTGAATCAGTGAATGAAAAGAAAGCTAAAAAAATTCTAGTAGAACCAAAAAGTAAAAAGGTTAAAATCCTCAGTGAAAAGATTGAAAGCATGGAAAATAAACACAATTCAGTGTAAATAGTGTATACTAATGTGTATATGTGTCTGTGCTCGAAAGAAATAATACAAAGTTTTCTGTGGACTTGAGTCCTCGTGGTGAAAAGACACCCTTAGTAATAGGCATGGTTGTGGGAAAAAGAAGACCCCTAGAAATATGTCAGACAAAAATCTGGATTTCAAGAATAAAGAAAATGTTACAGAAAATCCAGGTAGCTTAAAGCAGAACACCCACTTAAAAAATAAAGAAAAGAAAATGAAGTTAGCATCAAGCTTCTCTTTCTGTCTCCAGAACTCTGAGAGTGAGGAAAATGTGATTCATGACTTCTGGAACCTTCTGGGCTTGTCTGTTTCCCCCATTAGAATGTAAGGTGGATTTACTAGGTATACATGAAACTTTGTGTTCTATGTAGAAATCAAATTTTAAAATTAGATTCTAGGTCACAAGTAAATCTTAATGCTGTGTGTGTTAAGTCGCTTCAGTCATGTCAGACTCTGCGACCCCATGGACTGTAACCCACCAGGCTCCTCTGTCCATGGGGATTCTCCAGGCAAGAAAACGAGTGGGTTGCCATGCCCTTCTCCAGGGGATCTTCCCAAACCAGGAATCAAACCCTTGTCTCTTAAGTCTCCTGCTTTGCCAGGAAGGTTCTTTACCACCTGGGAAACCCAAAATTTTAGTGAAGCCCTCCTAATAGAAACTGCACAGGCAGTTATAAAATAAACTAAAACTTGAAATTAGTAGTGAAAAGTTACTCAAAAAAGTTCTCACCAGTTTGATATTAAAATACAATTTAAATCACTTTTGGAACAAAGTAGAAATTAAATTTGCAACTACAGGGTATAGGTAATCCCTTGATTTAAAACATTTGCATTTTATCTTATCCAAATAGCCTTAGTGGAAGTGATACCCATTTCACAATATCTTTTCTCACTATTAAAAAAAAATGAAACTTGAACTCCAAATACATGTCACAGCATTTGTTCCTTTGCTCACCTGCAGATGCCTCCTCTGTAGAAGAGCACTCCAGTAGCTCTGGTCCTTATCATCCCCCTGCTAACTTCCTTTCAAAGGTGACATATAATAGAGAGCATGTATGATGTCACTCTTAAAAATAGGTCAAAAATAGCTTATGTAAGAAGGTGAAATAGAACATCCAAAGTGGTATAGTGATGTCTGTTTCAAGTTCAGGGAAATGACAACCAGCATAGCTCTAGACATTAACTAAAGTCACTCCAGGCTATGGTTTCAGTGAGGCCGCGGGGGTGGTGCTGGAAAGACTACCTCAGCAAGCGCCTGGGTTACTGGCATTGGTGCACGTCATCCTGAGGGGTCAGTTCGGGGGTAGACTTGCAAGTAAGAGCAGGGTGAGCCTTAGTCATCAAAGATTCAAGGACCCTTAGGGTTACAGACTGTTTCTACAGGAACTCACACAAACTGGAAGCTCCGAAAAGTCATTTCTAGAAAGTTCAGGTCTAGAAAATCTAGGGTAAGCCCTGTAGGGCACAGAAAAGGCAAACAGCTTATAAGAGCTAGTTGTTAAATTTGCAGGAATTTTGCTAACTGATTGTTATATACAAGCATCATTCAAAATTAAATTATATATTTTTAGTTCATTTCTTCTCTTTTTATTTAGGGGGATAAGCAATATAGTGAATTAAGCAAAGCAGTGGCACATAGAGAAAAGTTGAGAGTCTTGCCCTTTCTCCTGATAAAACACCCCATTTTTGTATAGTATGTATTGCAAAAAAATGGATGCATATGTCACTGTTAAACCCATCTGGGTTGTTATGTTGGCTTACCTGTGGAGTAGAGGTGTAATTTAGTTTTTATCATTGAAAATAGGTGACTTAATGTTCTGATTCAGAATGATGGGGAAGGGTGTGTACACACACACACACCCCATTACTGAGAACTCCATGTCTTCTCCGTGTCACTCACACACACACACACACACCCCATTACTGAGAACTCCATGTCTTCTCCATGTCACACACACACACACACACACACACACACCCCATTACTGAGAACTCCATGTCTTCTCCATGTCACACACACACACACACACACACACACACACACACCCCATTACTGAGAACTCCATGTCTTCTCCATGTCTTCTGCTTGGCAGCCAGATAGATTCCTTACCACTCACTGAGCCACCTGGGAAACCCATTCCTGTGGGTACCAGGAGTATTTACTGTTGAGAATCCTGGATGTCTCAGCTGCGGGTCTTGGCATAGTAATGTAGCAGTCAGTGCTTTCCGAGATAGATGTCTATGATGATGACTTCCCTAACAGTGTCAAAGACGAAACATTTCGATTAAAAGTAATGATGAGCACCGATTATAATGATGGCTGTTAAGAGTGGGTCGCTTTGCTGAGCACCTGTTCTAGCTAGCTGCCTCACATCTCTCCTCACCTCTGAGGTCCTGGAGTGCCCCCAACCCCTGGAAAGGTGAGCCCATCAGTAATAATAAGCACCTTTCCCACCCCCCCGGAAAGGTGAGCCCTTCAGTAATAATAATAAATACCCTTCGGTGTGCTGCTCGTAGACTCCTAAGATAAGCTGACGGTGTTCTGGGCCACTTCCCACTACCCTGCACTTTTTAGGGAATTCTGTTACTGTCGCCTTCAGTAGCGCCCAGAGAAATGCACCCAGCCAGCTACCAGGTGACCTGGCTCACAAACAGAGAGCACAAGGGCCTATTGTAAACCCAGCAATAATATTCAGAATGGCTTAAAATTCAGTGCTTCAGAGCCACAGAGTGCATTTTGCTGGCCCGTCCTTTGAACCTTTGTTACTCCATTTCTTTCAGCTCCTTCCATTAGGTTTGGGCCGGGTGGGTGCAGTCTGTCACCAGTCCTGTTCTCGGCTGGTTTCTGCTGTGGTCAGTGGAGCAGTGGCGTGACACACCCAGTCGAGCAGGGACAGCAGGGCCAGGACCAGGGGTGAGTAACAGTGGAAGGTGCTGCCCTGAGTGCTGGTGTGACACCACATCCTAAGGAGTCTCTCCTGCAAAATGGGCTTCCCTGGAGGCTCAGCAGGTAAAGAATCTGCCTGCAATGCAGAAGACCCAGGTTCAATCCCTGGGTTGGGAAGATTCCCCTGGAGAAGGGCATGGCACCCCACTCCAGTATTCTTGCCAGGAGCATCCAATGGACAGAGGAGCCTGGTGGGCTACAGTCCATGGGGTCACAAAGAGTCGGACATAACTGAGCCACTAACACGTTTCACTTTCACTTCCGCACCCCTACCCGCTGCAAAATAAAGAGATGAACTTACCAAAGAAGCAAGTGAGAGAGCTGCCTGCTTTAAAAAAAAAAAAGACTTCACTGCCATATTTATTTTTATCCCATGTGCTTGAAGAATTAGGCAGATATACCCTGGCATATGTAAAGCACTATATGAGTTACTAAAGAAAACAAAGTTTAGCTCTTCAGGGCAAAATTATTATAAAATATGATTATCCACTTTTCTTTCTCCTGCACTGGAGAAATCGATCATTTGAATACTTAACATTACAGCCAAAGGGCGTCTGTAGTACAATTCCCTGGACAAACCCTCACTTGACTTTGCCATCTCCCCTACAGACCTGTGCCTCAGCGACTGTCAGTGCCGTTTCCCCTCTCCTGCCGGCTGACCCCTTTTACCCTGCAGCCTCCTCACTGTCTCCCCAGCCCAGGCCCTTGACAAATGCCCCATGCCAGAGAGGCTCTGGCCCTGATGGAAAGGTGGGTGCCTAGGTTTTCCCCCCACTTGCTGGTCTGCCGCTGCCTCCACAGACCGACTGCTCTGGTGACTAAGCCAGACTTCAGACCACATTTTGGCTCCTCATGCTTCATGACTATAGAACATGGTTCACAGACATCCTCTCCTGACGTTTCTGGCTGGACTCCGGTTTGTCCTTCACATACAGATGACTGTCGCTGGCACCTTTTACTTTATGAACTGGTTCCCAGGCTTCATGAAGGAAACCTCAGACTGGACTCGCAGCTACCTCAGACTGATAGCTTGCAGCACACCTGTTGTCATCCACACACCGTAGACCTTTTTCACACAGATGACTGACTGCCTGAAATTGCACCAGTGTGGGCAGCTTATTTTTTGACCTAAATATAGTACTTTGTTAAATTTATATATGGAGCACAGAGGGAATAGAAGTTTTTAGGGGGGACTTCCTGGTGGCATAGTTCAGTTCAGTTCAGTCGCTCAGTCGTGTCCGACTCTTTGCGACCCCATGAATCGCAGCACGCCAGGCCTCCCTGTCCATCACCATCTCCCGGAGTTTACTCAGACTCACGTCCATTGAGTCTGTGATGCCATCCAGCCATCTCATCCTCAGTCGTCCCCTTCTCCTCCTGCCCCCAATCCCTCCTAGCAGCAGAGTCTTTTCCAATGAGGCAACTCTTTGCATGAGGTGGCCAAAGTCCTGGAGTTTCAGCTTTAGCATCATTCCTTCCAAAGAAATCCCAGGGCTGATCTCCTTCAGAATGGATTGGTTGGATCTCCTTGCAGTCCAAGGGACTCTCAAGAGTCTTCTCCAACACCACAGTTCAAAAGCATCAATTCTTCAGCACTCAGCCTTCTTCACAGTCCAACTCTCACATCCATACATGACCACAGGAAAAACCATAGCCTTGACTAGATGGACCTTATTCGGCAAAGTAATGTCTCTGCTTTTGAATATACTATCTAGGTTGGTCATAACTTTTCTTCCAAAGAGTAAGCGTCTTCTAATTTCATGGCTGCAGTCACCATCTGCAGTGATTTTGGAGCCCCCAAAAATAAAGTCTGACACTGTTTCCACTGTTTCGCCATCTATTTCCCATGAAGTGATGGGACCAGATGCCATGATCTTCGTTTTCTGAATGTTGAGCTTTAAGCCAACTTTTTCACTCTCCTCTTTCACTTTCATCAAGAGGCTTTTTAGCTCCTCTTCACTTTCTGNTCAGCACTCAGCCTTCTTCACAGTCCAACTCTCACATCCATACATGACCACAGGAAAAACCATAGCCTAATGGATGGTAAATATATATAAATATATACATGGGAATATGGGCCAATGAACTCTGCAGTTACTCTTCTGTATGAATAACAATAGTGTTTACTATTGTGATTTCTAATCCAGATTCTCAGCCTTCTCTACTTCCTAGATGGACTTCATCTAATGATAAGGATGATAATGATGACAACCCACATGAATAATCATTATCACTATAAGTGACCATTTTTGTACTCATGCTATGCTAGGCATTACTCTAATTACTTTGCATATACTGTCTATTTTATCTTCACATTAATGATAACTGAATGATAGGTATTCTTATGGTAGTTTCACATATGAAGAACCTGAGGTTTAGGGAGCCTAAGTGAATTGCCATAAGGTCACCCAGTGGTAAATGGCAAAGTTAGAAATCAAATCCAGGTGTGCCTAACACGACAAGTCATGTTAGTAACTACTAACTTTCATGGTATCCCTTTTCTATCATCTCCTGTATCCTTTCAAATTGGCCCTTTCGCAGGACCAGTGTTGTTCTACATCTAAACTGATGGAATGTCCAAAATGGAGTGAAAATCCCTCCTAAGGCTTTGGCTAACACCTCTCTAGATTCCCTTTATATCCTAGATGGCAAGAGTCATCAGTCTTGGGCTTGGGAAGTCCTTTCTGACATTTCTAAACAGGAGAGGAAGTAGAGTGAAGGATAATTCCCTTTTGAAGCTCCAGACCTCCAGCTGAAGAATTTGACTTGCTGGTACACAGATGCAAAGTTTCAAAGTCCTTCCCTGTATGGATAAAAATATATAATAGTGGAAGCACATCCTTCAAACTCAAAAGAAGGGGAAAATTCAATCAGCTGATGAAAGGAGGAAAATCAGAGAGAGATTCAGAGACTGATTTCTGGTGCCTTCTGTGTAGTTGAAAGTAGGAGGTGTGATTTAGGTAGCTTACTGCTTAGAAAGTTCTTTCTGCACTTACTGTTTCACAAGAGGTTGGAGTCATCCCAGTGGCAGAGTAGGGAAAAGTCGTTAATTTTCACTGTGCAAGTATTCATATTTATTTTTTAAAAAATACAGGTAAGAGCACAAGGAAAATTGTAAATCATCTAACATACATAAATGACTGTTTTAACGTTATAATACTCTTTTTATATTCTAATCATTCACATCTAATATATTTAATATAGTTATAATTGTCTAAGCACTTTTTACACAGATCACATATCTATATATCATACGTGTTAAACTCTAAATAAATACACTTATTTTTACAAAAGTAGGGATACCATATACAGTTTTCTGTAACTTCATGTTTAACAATATATTATGAATATCTTCCATATCAAAAACATAAATTCACATAATAGTTTTAAATGTGACATAATGTTTTATGATATAGATCAATGATAGCATCTTTCAAGTCCTCTTATAGTAAATTTTAATGACTTCATTTTTTCTATTGTAAATCTTATGGTGATAAAAATCCTTAGAATTCATCTGAGTGATTCTTTGGAACAGCTTTCTAAAATTAGACTTGAATTCAAAGAGAATGTCACCTTTTGATACACACTGCCCTCTAGAAATACTAGAGGGAGTACTAGTTTACTCCCACAAGTAAAATATAAAGATGTCCATTTTCTAACACCCTCGCCCACACAAGCCCTGGCTAATGGCATATTTAAAAACATATGTGTAGGAAAAAAACTTCAGTATTAAGTGCTAATGTTTAGATTATCCTGTTTGGTCAAAATAGAGAAGCAAGTTATCCATTGCTTGATGAAGATGATGATCTCTGTTCATTTCCANAGGGTTGATCTCCTTCAGAATGGACTGGTTGGATCTCCTTGCAGTCCAAGGGACTCTCAAGAGTCTTCTCCAACACCACAGTTCAAAAGCATCAATTCTTCGGCGCTCAGCTTTCTTCACAGTCCAACTTTCACATCCATACATGACCACAGGAAAAACCATAGCCTTGACTAGGCGGACCTTAGTCGGCAAAGTAATATCTCTGCTTTTGAATATACTATGTAGGTTGGTCACAACTTTTCTTCCAAAGAGTAAGCGTCTTCTAATTTCATGGCTGCAGTCACCATCTGCAGTGATTTTGGAGCCCCCAAAAATAAAGTCTGACACTGTTTCCACTGTTTCGCCATCTATTTCCCATGAAGTGATGGGACCAGATGCCATGATCTTCGTTTTCTGAATGTTGAGCTTTAAGCCAACTTTTTCACTCTCCTCTTTCACTTTCATCAAGAGGCTTTTTAGCTCCTCTTCACTTTCTGCCATAAGGGTAGTGTCATCAGCATATCTGAGGTTATTGATATTTCTCCCGGCAATCTTGATTCCAGCTTGTGTTTCTTCCAGTCCAGCATTTCTCATGATGTACTCTGCATATAAATTAAATAAGCAGGGTGACAATATACAGCCTTGACATACTCCTTTTCCTATTTGGAACCAGTCTGTTGTTCCATGTCCATTTCTAACTGGTGCTTCCTGACCTGCATACAGATTTCTTAAGAGGCAGGTCAGGTGGTCTGGTATTCCCATCTCTTTCAGAATTTTCCACGGTTTATTGTGATCCACACAGTCAAAGGCTTTGGCATAGTCAGTAAAGCAGAAATAGATGTTTTTCTGGAACTCTCTTGCTTTTTCCATGATCCAGCGGATGTTGGCAATTTGATCTCTGGTTCCTCTGCCTTTTCTAAAACCAGCTTGAACATCAGGGAGTTCACGGTTCACGTATTGCTGAAGCCTGGCTTGGAGATTTAGGGACAGTGATGTTTTACAAGCAAGCTGTAAAAGTTGTGTGCAAGCGTTAGATGCTTCTAGAGTAGATTTTATCCTCCATGAAGCAGTGACCTACTTCATAGATGGTACTCAGTCTGGGAAGCTGGCCGCTTTCCCATCTCCCTGAGGGCTTTCCCCACAGCCTGGGGTGTTCAGTGACCGTACTGTCACTGCTCCCTTCTCCCCTGCTCCTGAGCCAAATACCGCAAGTCATCTCCTTACTGTAGAAAAGTAACTTGAATAGTTGAAGTACCAAGGATCAGCTTCAGCATGGGCTGCTTCACCTTCCAGGATGCAGATGAGGGGCATATGAAGGTATTAGTGGAAAGGGCCCTTGAAAATGACTGAGACCTCCTGGAAGGAAACTGCTCCTAAGGAACAAGAAATCAGATGTGACAGGATAGTCCAGTAGCTAAGGGAGGAATGGCATGACATCTTATCACTGGATTTGCCTTGTGGCGCCCATGACTGAGATCTTCGAAGGTAGGAGTAAAGCCCGGAAGAGTTGACTCTAAGACATTGGGTCACTAGCATTGTCTACCCTCTAAAGGCGTATGGCGTTCAAAGGAAACATGGCCCCTACATCGGAGACCCCTTAAGAGTTTCTGCACCGTGAGAACACAAATGCCTGAGTATCTGTGGCAGGTGTGGGCTCATGAGCCCGTGAGGACCAGCCCCTGGGATTCCCAGAGAAGGTAATGGTCAGGAAGGTGAAGATCCTGTGTGAACTGGGGACCAGGGCACCAATGGGATTTGGTTATTGGTCATCCAGCTCCACCTAGTCGGCACAGTCTGGGAAGTCTTGAGGCAGTGGTTCCCATTAGTCTCTGTTGTGAAGGCTGCTTTATAGATGCTGAGTTGGCATTTCTGCCTTTTCTGTTACGGCGGAATTCTTTCGTTTGCCACGGGTTTGTCTGGAGATAGGGCTCCTTCATAAATCAGAAGGACACCTGTGGCTGTTTGAGAAAACAGAGCCAAGTGCCTTGGGAGAGTCAAGGAGAGCCGCCTGATGCACCCTTATTGTGGGACTCCTATTTGGGGTCAGTTAGAAATGATCATCTTACCTCACAGTATTTCTGGGATATTTGCTGAAGAGACCAATATACACAAGGCTGCCATGGATCATATTATGGAAATAGTCAACTGGAAACAACTTTCACATTACTTTGCTGACCTACTTTTCATAGCACTTACTCTGTTTTTCTTAGAGCCCGAGGAACATTTCTGATGATGGGAGCTGAGATTATTTTACTCTAATGGTCCTTAGTTTTCACCAGTGGTAGCTGGTAAAAATGGAATGAGACACTTGGAAATTCTTGGGTATTGTGATGAATGTTTTTTATGTATAAATAAAGGCAGTCTTAGAGAATTATGGGGATTGGTCCCCTGCCCCCCGCCCCCAGTGAAACTTGTATAGATGTGAAAACTAAACCATAAAGAAGACCAGGCTCTGAAGAATTGATGCATTCAAAGTGTGGTGCTGGAGAAGGCTCTTAAAATTCCCTTTTTAAGGAGATTAAGGGACATTAAGGAGATCAAAGGGCTTCCCTGGTGGCTCAGAGGTTAAAGCGTCTGCCTGCAATGTGGGAGACCTGGGTTCGATCCCTGGATCGGGAAGATCCCCTGGAGAAGGAAATGGCAACCCATTCCAGTATTCTTGCCTGGGAAATCCCATGGACAGAGGAGCCTGGTGGGCTACAGTCCCCAGGGTCGCAAAGAGTCAGACACGACTGAGCGACTTCACTTCACTTAAAGAGAGCAAACCAGTCAATCCTAAAGGAAATCAACCCTGAATATTCACTGGAAGGACTGTTGGTGACGCTGAAGCTCCAATACTCTGGCCACCTGATGCAAAGAGCCAAGTTATTTGGGAAAGACCCTGATGCTGGGAAGGATTGAGGACAGGAGGTGAAGGGGGCGACAGAGGATGAGATGGTTGGATGGCATCAACAACTCAACAGACATGAGTTTGAGCAAACTCTGAGAGATAGTGGAGTACAGGGAAGCCTGGTATGCTGCAGTCCATGGGGTAGCAAAGAGCTAGACACAACTTAGAGTCTGAACAAGAACAAATGAAACAGACCACAACCCAAAGAGGAGTTTTCTAAACCATTTACATTATCTTCCAGTGGATGTTTTAAAAGGACCAACCTCTGAGTGAAGAACCAGAGTGTGAACAACAGAGGATGGCCAGTCTCCTCCTGGATGCACTTACTTGAATAAAGAAGTGATTTGCTCAAGGGCAGACATGTTCAGAAGAATCTATATAAGGACATTTGATGTGAATGATACCTTTCATTAGTCCTCGGATGATGTGCAGAGAAAGGACACAGTAAACAAGACAAACCATCTGCTGGCTCTTCCTGCCAGTTCTTTTTGAAACGCTCTAAAAAAGGTTTATCTTTGTTAGCTACAGCTAATGGCATCTCTGAAAGACTCAGAAGCACCTTAAATACCCATGTAATTTGTGCCAAATTACACCCTTAAGTAACTTTATTAATGCATAATAGCCATATAGAAAAGAATGCAAACCTTAAACCACAAGTTGATAGGTTTTCATAAACTGAACGTAGGCCAGCGTTGGTAGCATCCGGCCCCAGAAATAGAACACTGCCCGAGTGCAGAAGCCACCTGCATTTCCAGTCACTGGTACCTGCACCCTCCACCCCAAAGAGCAGCAACTGCCCTGGCATCTAACGTAGGTTACTTTTACACGTTTTTAAGCTTTGTACAAGCTGAGATATAGAGAAGGCATTTGGGTTGGGCTCTTCGTATTCATGCACTGTGAATGTGAGATTCATCCATGTCATCGCACACGGCTGTGATCTGTTCGTTCTAGCAGCTGTACTGTGAGACTGCCACCATTTTTCTGCTCTTGTGTTGGTGGACGTTGTAGTTTATTTCCGGTGTTGGTCTGTTGGGAGTATTGTTGCTTTGAATATTCATGTGCTTGTTTTTTGCTGAACGTTTGTACATGTCTGTTGGAAGAGAAGTTGCTGTGATAGGCAGGTTTACGTGGAGGCTTGGTGAGTGTGCAGATTTATGCTCCACCAGGAGCGCCTGCAAGTTTCAGTTGCTCCATCTCTGCCAACACTTGTTTTTGTTCTTGTTTGAGCCACTCTGATGTCTGTGGAGTAGTAGTTGGTTTCCCTGATAACCAGGGACGTTAAACTCCTTTTTATTTATTAACTATTGATTCTTGCCATTTGTGAGTTGTCATTAAGTCTTTACATTTTTTTTAAGATTGTCTGCCTTTTTGTAGTGATCGGTAGGCATTTTTTATGTCTTCTGAGTAAAATCCTGCTTTAATCATTTTCACTTGTTTTTTTAACCGAGGCCACGCTAACCCAGCTCTTTAGTGTAGATTCCTTTGTTCTTTACAGGGCATTCTGATCTCTTCACAATACCAGTAGGCTCATCCGCGTTGCTGTGAATGGCGTTGTTTTGGCTGAGTAGTATTCCATCGTGTGTATGCACCACGTCGTCTTTGTCCTCCCCTCTGTCAGTGGACATTTAGGTTGCTCCCGTGTCCTGGCTGTTGTAAAGAGTGCTGCAGTGAACGTTGGAGCCCATGTGTTTTTTTCAAATTATGATTTTCTCTGGGAATATGCCCAGGACTAGGATTGCTGGGTCATATGGTAGTTCTGTTTTTAGTTTTTTAAGGAACCTCCATACTGTACCAGTTTACATACTCACCAACAGTGTAGGAGGGTTCCCTTTTCCCCACACCCTCGCTAGCATTTATCGTTTGTAGACTTTTTGATGATAGCCATTCTGACCTCATTGTAGTTTTGATTTGCATTCTCTAATAATTAGTGATGTTGAGGATCTTTTCATGTGCTTTTTGGCCATCTGTATGTCTTCTTTGAAGAAATGTCTAGATCTCCTGGCCATTTTTTCATGGGGTTATTTGGGTTTTCTGATATTGAGCTGCATGAGCTGTTTGTATGTGTTGGAGATTAATCCCTCATCAGTTGCTTCATTTGCACATCTTTTCTCCCATTCTGAGGGTTGTCTTTTTGTTATGTTTATGGTTTCCTTTGCTGTGCAAAAGCTTTTCAGTTTAATTAGATCCCTTTTATTTATTTTTGTTTTTATTTTCACTACTCTAGGAGGTAGATCAAAAAAGATCTTGCTGCAATTCACGTCAAAGAGTGTTCTGCCTATGTTTTCCTCTAAGAGTTTTTAGTGCCCGTCCTTACATTTAGGTCTTTAATCCATTTCAAGTTTTTGTGTATGGTATTGGAGAAGGAAATGGCAACCCACTCCCGTATCCTTGCCTGGAGAATCCCATGGACAGAGGAGCCTGGCAGGCTATAGTCCATAGAGTCGCAAAGAGTCAGACACAACTAAAGTGACTTAACACATGGTGTTAGGGAATATTCTAACTTCGTTCTTTTACGTGTAGTTGTCCAGTTTTCCTAGCACTACTTATAGAAGAGACTGTTTTTTCTCCATTGTGTATTCTTACCTCCTTTGTCACAGGTTAAGGACTATAGGAGCGTGGTTTATCTCTGGGCTTTCTGTCTTGTTCCATTGATCTATGTTATGTTTTGTACCAGTACCATCCTGGTTTTTTTTAATTATTATTTTTATTATGTTTTTATTGGACTATAGTTGTATTACAATGTTGTGTTTGTTAGTAGCATACTGTTTTGATTAATGTAGCTTTGTTGTACTACTATTAACATTTTTTAATTCAGTCAAAAATTCTTACTTCATTGATCTTTGAAGTGATCAGGCCACAATAACAGAACCGCTTTGAAAGCTGCTTCTTGCAGAGAAGTACTGGATTCACTGGCAAAAGTATTGGCTTGGATTAAAATAACCTGTATTTGCTTAAAATTTTATTAAGATTCTAGCATTGTTACCTTTTCACCGTAGGATTACATTTCTTCAGTGAGTTCTGATATCAAGTAAGTTGTACGTGTGCCATGCCACAGTAACTGTGCCGCGTCAAGACTTAGACACGTGGCAATGGTCACAAAGATCTCCAGCTCCAAGGTTCAGGGATTAGAATATGTCATCAGCAGTAATGTGACTGAGGTTTTAAAATGTTTTTTGAGTGCTTATAATATTAGATGAGAGAGATTTGTGGGGTCTTGGTTGGCTTCATCTCTGCCTCTTCTGTGGTGCTCAGCACAGACCTGTAAATGTAGAAACTGGTTGACATAAATCTTAACAAGCTCAGGAATTCTGTGAAATGTTCCTTCACTAACTGTTTTGAGCCCTGCTCTCAAATTAATAATGACATCAGGGGTTCTCTGGTGGCTCAGCAGTAAAGAACCCTTCTGCCAGTGCAGGAGACGTGGGTTCTATCCCTGGGTTGGAAAGATCCTCTGGAGAAGGAAATGGCAACCCACTCCAGTATTCCTGCCTGGAGAATCTCATGGACAGAGGAGCTTGGCGTGCTGCAGCCCAAGGGGTTGCAGAAGAGTCAGACACGACTGAAAACCCAGACAACCGCACGCGGGGTTCGATAGGCCTCACTAAATTCTGTAATTCCTGAATTGACTTTGAGGAAAATGTTTACCACTGAAAAAATGATCTTTATAGATGGTAAAGGGCACAGAGGCAGCATTAGGTGACACAGGCTCACTTCTCGTGCCAGGGCAGCCTGTGGGTGGACCCGGAGATTAGGGGCTTCCCATGGAACTGAGAATGAGCAGGGCCTTGAGTCTGAGGCTGCCTTATGCCCTGCTCTCAGGACCTTGATTAACCTCGAGAAACATTCCAGCTCCCTATCGGGTAGGAATCCAAGACTCCCTCCGCGCACTCCAGGCTCCAGGGAAGTCTGTGGCTGGCAGTCTAGAGGTGAGAGCAGTTTCGGTTTCTAGGGCCTAAATTCACTAATGCAAATGTAATGTGTTTACGACATAATCCCAGGGTCTACGGGTTTGTGATAATTCAAACAATGCAAGTATTCAAAGTACTGAAGCCTCAGAAAGGTTGTTTTCTTACTGTTTAAAAAAAATTTTTTTGTTGTTTTACGATAAAGTAACCTGCTCAGCTGATAAAAGAGTCCACCTGCATTGCAGGAGACCTGGGTTCGATCCCTGGGTTGGGAAGATCCCCTGGAGATGGGAAAAGCTACCCACTCCAGTATTCTGGCCTGGAGAATTCCATGGACTGTATAGTCTATGGGGTCGCAAAGAGTCAGGTTTGACCGAGCGATTTTCACTTTCACCCTGCAGTGATAAACATTCCAATCTGACTGCACTAGATGANATGGGAAAAGCTACCCACTCCAGTATTCTGGCCTGGAGAATTCCATGGACTGTATAGTCTATGGGGTCGCAAAGAGTCAGGTTTGACCGAGCGATTTTCACTTTCACCCTGCAGTGATAAACATTCCAATCTGACTGCACTAGATGACAGATCAAGTTAGATAAGTGCTTGTAGTCACCGTGCGTGCGATAGCCATGGCTGCAGCGTCATGCTCACGCACCGTGCCGATGACTCAGAGCCAGAAGTGGCTGCTGCTAAAACAGTGACTGGCTCATTTTCAAGGTGAAAAGAATAAAACTCCCAAAAATGCAACATGTGTTCGTTTGTGCCAGAAGTACCTTGTTTTTTAAATGGAGTTAAATTTAAACTCAGATCATCATAAACAGGCTTGTCTAGAATACTCGAAGTCCACGCAGCTTAGGAGGATTCTTTGTGTGGGATGTTTGCACATGCTCCAAGGCCCTCATCTCTGGCCCTGCCCACGAATGCCGGCAGTCGGCCCCAACCAGAAGTGTTCCCGCCAGTTACCAAGTCACCGAGGGTTGTACCACTGTTTGTGGTGTGTTCCTGGTACACTAGTGAGCCTTCTGCTCACACTGATGTGGGAAATACAAGCAGAAATCAAACCAGTAAGTTACACATCTACCGTATTTGGCGGAACATCACATCACAAACTTGTTCTCTCACTTGATTCGTATGGTTGTAGCAATTTTTGTTCCCATTTCCAGTTCGTAAGACCTATGATTTCTGCACATACTTGCCAGCATGTGGATTCTTCGTTAACTTATTGGTGAGATTGCGTTTTTTGGAATTTTTTTTAGTGTTTTGAGCTTCCTTTTCTTCTGGCCTTTTTTCTTAAAGCTGTTTATATTCTTTGCCTACATTCCTGTTGGTTGCCTTCCTTTTCATTGATTTGTACTAGTTCTTTATATGTTATGCCCACTAATCCTTTGTCTTGTTTTGACATTGAAATCATCTATTTTATAACTTTTCACTTTGTTTATGGTATTTTTGTTTTATAGATTGTATAATATAGTAAGACTTTGCAGTCTCATGATGTCATTCTGACTTGTGCTTTCAAGTCCACATGAAATTTATTTTTCTAGATGGTATATGGTATAGATACAGTTGTATTATTTTTCCATTTCATTACCTTTTTCACTTTCACACATACATGTATCTGGGCTCTTCATTCATTTCTGTTGATCTGTTATCAAATAGACCACCACTAGTACATTGTGTATACAGTCTTTTTTTTTTTTAAGTTGTGCTGATTTCTCAAGAACAGAGTCACGAACTGACACTTGCTGTTTTTCTTTAATGCGTTCTACAGTTAACAGAAAGGGCTCACAGTTTGAAGTGGCCTCTATAGTTTCAGTAGTCACTCAGTTCTTCCTTTGTTTTCTTCCTTAGGTCATTTCAGTTAGAATCTTTTGAATACTTGTGATGAAGTTGCCATTTCATCCAGAAGGGTCTCTGCCTCCTGTTTTTAATTGGAAATATTTTTAGTTTTAAGCTAGAAGTAATCCAGTTACAGTTTCAAATCTTGAAACAAATTTCTGTTATTGTTTAAAATTGTACTAGGCATTTTATTTTCCTTACATTCTAAACATCGTACATTTCCTCCATTTTATTGAAATCTTTGCATTGGACTCACATCTTTGAAGGAGCATCACTTAAAACCATGTGTTACTATACAAAATATAAATTTAGGTCAGTGGGATGGGATTCAAAGCTTATAAATGGGTATGATTATAAGCTTGTGCCTTTCTAGAAGTTGTTGCAACCTTCATTTCAGTTAACTAATGGTATATATAAAAAATTAAATATGCTCTTCATACATACGCCAGAAAACCCTAATTAACAAAATCGTTACTAAGACAGGCGCTGATACTTCATGACCACTATAACCACCACTGCCACCACCTCCGTTTATGAGTGCTGACTCTGTGCCCGGGGCTCTCTTATTCTGTTAGGGACTTGAGGCTCATGGTAACCCTACGAAAGTACCACGTGCCATAAGTATATATGGAAACTAAAACTAGAGAGGGATCAGGTCACTGGCATAAGCTTAGAGCTTTAATTAAATTCAAGTCCCTCTCATTCCAAATCAAACAGAACACGAATGCGTGTTGCCTAAGGGAAAATATTGATGGCGGTTGCAAGATCTCGGAGAAACGGGCATGAATGGGGTGCCAGTGTCTCCTCATTCCTGCTTTCTGATCCTCAGTGCAGCTGTAGGCAGTGACTTTGGATTCTCACCGGGGCCTCCACTGTTGCCATTCCCCCACTCAGCCCTCAGAGTTATCTCAAATACTCCTGAGTGTCAGCTTCTCTGGGAAGCCTGTAACTTCTCAGTTTCTCTCCCCACAGAAACACACCTTGTATTGTTCCTGTTGTGACACTTATGACATTACATTGCAATTGCTCGTTCATCTGCCTCTGTCCCCCTTCAGGTCCCCCCGCCCCATTTTTTGGCCACACATGGCACGGGGATCTTAGTTCTGACCAGGGATCATGCCCCCTGCAGTGGAAGCTCAGAGTCTTAACCACTGGACCACCTGGGAAGTCCCCGAGGTTTACTTGTTCATTGAAGAAACTTCATAAAGTGCCCAGTTGTGCCCCTGCCCTTAAAACTAAGTTATTAGAAAAGTAACTGAATATTGAATCAATTTCAGTTCTTTGAAAGCACAACTTTATAAGCTCTGGAGTTTAGACGCCAAATAGAAAAAGCTCCAAAAGATACTAAAAAGAAAAAATAGAAGCAAAATAAACGGGGAAACTGTAGTATGAAGGAAAAAATGTGATGAGTTAAAGTGTTGATTACATAAAGAACTAGTAAAAATGGTAGGAAAAAATTATGAACCTCAAGAGTTGAGAAATGCTTTGACTAAGTAATCATCTGCTTAGTTTTCCAAGGTAGAAATCTGGATTTCATCCTCGTTTCTCCTTGTCCCTTCTTTCCAATTCCTAACCACCAAGACTTGACAGCTTACCTTTGCTTCATCTAGTTCATTAGTCTAAACTCAGTTGATATCCACATCTCTTGGCAGTCTGTCTCTGCTTTCCTTCAGCCTCGTTTCACTAGCCCTCCAACTGTGTTCTGTGCACTAGGTATTCTGAAACCACTTTGGGTTCCCATCGCATCCCAGCACTTTTGTATTAATGTATGCTGGGCTCCTTCACGTGTATTTCCATTCTAATGGAAAATGCTTTTAAATATTTTAATCATGTGCGTCATCTTTTCTCCCGGGTTAGCATCAGTAGATTCTTTATCATGACATCACATGCCCAGAGACAACCAGAAGACTGTTTTATACTGACTGCCCTTTCATTCATCTTGAGATACACCATTCGGCACCATTCAGGTACTCTGCGTTGCCTCCAGGTCCACGATCAAATTTCTTCCCCTGTTGAATCCTAGACCCTTCCAACTGTGTTAATTCCCTTGGTGACAGCCAGCTCTACCAAGTGATTCTGTTTCACAGGAATGGTAGTTGGGGACATAAATGAAAGTGGTCCTGATTCTCAAATTGAAACTCCACAGTGAACCCTGGTTATAGCTCCCTTAACCTGGTTCAGGACCCTGACGCCACATTTCCACCTGTTCTCAAGTATAGACGAAGACAGCAAGCCTACACAGCACTTAAAAAAAAAAGGCTTTGATTCTTAAGGTGTTACATTTTCCATTTATTGTAGTCTCTCTGTTGAGAAAAAGGCCCCAGATCCTGATGAAACTTTCTTAAAAACTGTTATGAGCTCGATCTGTCCCTAGGAGAAGAAAAAAAATCCTGACACAGTGATGTCATTTTGCGAGAGTTTTCCCTTGGGCCTCCTTTAACACCAAGAAGCTAAAGGGCAGTTGATTTAAGAAGCGTGTTTAGCATAATGGACAGACTTGGTGATCGTCTGAAAACATTAGCAGCACTGGTCTGTGCCTGAGATGCTGGGCAAGCAGGCTTAAAGAAGGCCCATTTCTTATTCATTATATCATAGCTGCCTGCCTGCTGCCTCCATGACAAGGGTTAGAAAGCACATGGATCCCGATAGCCTTTGTAGTTGACTCACAGAGAGTAGAATCTGAGTTTGATGGGAAAGGTGCAGAATAAAGACACAACTGAGAGGCAGAGGATGTGGGCTTCCTTGGTATTCAAAGACAGAAGGGCCAGAACGAAGGTTTTCTGGGTTCTCAACAACTACTCTTTGAACCTGTACTTTAGAAAAGACATTTTTTGTGTGTGATAGTTGTCTGAACCCTCATGTGTCTTCTAAAGCAGTGTTTATTACTGTCATAGGCCCGGCTCTATAGACATCCACGGTACATACCTTGGATTTACTGTGAAGATTTAAATAAATCCATTAACTTGGGCTTATTAAACAGTTTAGGAGGAACAGGCTGGTGGTTCTGGGTGTAGTGATGTTCAGGTTGGCCTGAAATAAAACTTTGGAGATTAGGTGACCATATTCTGTCTAGAGCCCTAACATGTTTCACCACAAAATTTCTTTTTTTTTTGTTTTCAATTCCAATAATATTTTTATACCGGCAATGAAAGAGCACTTTACACATCTAAACTTTGCTAAAGATAGTAATGCCATCCTCTGTCCAGACAGCTCGCAGTCTCGTCCCCACCAAGTGGCGTTAGAACTCAGTAGTGACTTCACCAGTTCCTGCTGCCAGTGTAACCTCATTTTCGACTGATTGAACCTGTGCAGCAGGGGGTCGTTAAAGGAAAACAGTTGTCGACAAAAGGCCCATCCATCTCTCCAGCCCCACCCAGTATTTCCAGTCTCACATCATAAAAGCTGTGCCCCTTTATGTTGCTTGTTTACGAAATACTTTTTAAATAACTTATATACAGATATTAAAGGTTACTTTCCACTTACAGTTACTATAACATATTGACTCTCTTCTCCCTATGGAATAGGACATCCTTACGCCTATTGTACACGCAGTAGCTTTGTGCCTTGGCCTCCCCCTCCTCTGTATTGCCCTCGTCCCTCCCCACTGGGAGCCACTAGTTTGTTCTCCTTATCTGGGAGTCTGCTTCTTTGTTGTACTTTTTAGATTCCAAGGGTAAGTGATATCATACAGTATTTGTCTTTCTCTGACTTATTTCAGTTAGCATAAAGCCCATCGAGTGCTTCCATGTTGCTGCAAATGGCAGTATTTTCATCCTTTTTTATGGCTTAGTAGTATTCCATTCGGGGAAGGCAATGGCACCCCACCCCAGTACTCTTGCCTGGAAAATCCAATGGACGGAGTAGCCTGGTGGGCTGCAGTCCATGGGGTCGCTAACAGTCGGACAGACTGAGCGACTTCACTTTCACTTTTCTCTTTCATGCATTGGAGAAGGAAATGGCAACCCACTCCAGTATTCTTGCCTGGAGAATCCCAGGGATGGGGGAGCCTGGTGGGCTGCCGTCTATGGGGTCACACAGAGTCGGACACGACTGAAGTGACTTAGCAGCAGCNACTTCACTTTCACTTTTCTCTTTCATGCATTGGAGAAGGAAATGGCAACCCACTCCAGTATTCTTGCCTGGAGAATCCCAGGGATGGGGGAGCCTGGTGAGCTGCCATCTATGGGGTCACACAGAGTCGGACACGACTGAAGTGACTTAGCAGCAGCAGCAGGATTCCATTATATGCATACAGTCTTTATCCATTCATAGCCAAGATATGCTTCCAAATCTTGGCTACTATAAATAACACATTTACTTTTTATTTGAAATATCTTTTTGCGTATCATCATATGCAAATGATACGACCAATAATGGGTTAATAGCCAACATATATACACAGCTAGTATAACTCGACATAAAAAAAATCAGTCTGACTAAATACATGGGCCAAAGAATTAAAATAGATATCTTTCCAAAGGGGAAACAGGTGGCCAACAGACCCTTGAAAAGATGCTCAGCATCACTAATTATCAGGGAAGCGCAAATCAGAAACATGATGAGACACCCCCTCACACCTGTCAGAATGGCCATCATCAAAAACAACACGGATAACAAATATTGGTGAGGATGTGGAGAAAAGGGAACCCTTCTACACTGTTGGTGTGAATGTGAATTGGTACAGCCACTGGACAACAGTATAGTAGTTTCTCAAAAAACTAAAAATAGAATCATTAGTAACAGGAAACAGAGACAGCCTGGAAAAAAATTTTGGTCTGACAATGTTTGCAAAAATGCTGATTTTTGATTAAGAAGCATTTGCAGGGTATGGTATACACTCTGGTAAGGGCCAGTGTGCCCAGTGGGAGAACTCGGTGTTTACTTGGGTGTCACCCCGGTCTGTGAGCTAGAGTTTATGAGTGCATGCTCAGTCGTGTCTGATTGTTTACGACCCCATGGACTGTAACCCGATTGGCTCCTCTGTCTGTAGGATTTCCCAGGCAAGAATACTGGATTGGGTTACCACTTCCTCATCCAGGGGATCTTCCCAACCCAGGGACTGAAGTGGTGTCTCTTGCATCTCCTGCATTGGCAAGCAGATTGTTTACCGCTGAGCTACCTGGGAAGCCCAAGCTAGAGTTCACTCTCCCAAAATAGCTAATATTCCTTGTTATATAGAGAAGAATTGGGACCAGCAAGGACTTGGATCCTTCATCTACAGTGAGACAAAAGTTACTGGCGTTTGCATGAAAACAAGCTGGAATTATTGCTGTTTAGTAAATTCTGTTTGCTTCATATTCCTCAGCCTGTTTTTTCTTTCTTTTCTTTAAATCATATGCTTTTTAGAAATATGCATGGAAAAAACTTTGCATCCTCTTTAATCCTTGAAACAAATTCATGCAATGCTAATTTTACATTTTTTTTTTTCTGGCCTATCAATTCTCCTATTCCAGAAATTGTAAAATAATTCCCTGAAGGGAACATGTCCTTCAGCCCTGATCGCAGTTGAAAAATGCTTGAGCAGGTGTACTGTATGTGAAGGAATCATTCCTCCTTAACTGATACAGTTGTGATTTAAACAAGTGAAGTGAAAATCCCATGATTTAAATAGGAAAAAAAAAAAAAAAAGGCACAGAATTATATGGAAATTTTGTTGTTGTTCAGTCACTAAGTCATGTCTGACTCTTTGTGATCCCATGAACTGCAGCGTGTCAGGAATCCCAGAGTTTGCTCAGATTCATGTCCATTGAGTCAGTGATGCTATATGGAAATTATAACAGTGTAAATTATGTGTGCCAAAAGAGGAAGGACTAAAAAGGGAAATATATCAAATGAATATAGTGAAGTATTAGAATGGTATTACATGAGGATATGGTGGTTTGTTTTATTTATTTTTTTCAATTTTTATTTATTTATTTGTCTGCACTGAGTCTTAGTTGTGGTATGTGCGATCTTTAGTTGCGTCATGCAAATTCTTAGTTGCAGCTTGTGGGATCTAGTTCCCTGACCAGGGATCAAACCCTGACTCCTGCAGTGAGAGCAAAGAGTATTAGCCACTGGACCACCAGGAAAGTCCCTGTTGTTTTTTTTTTTAATTGTATCTGATGGCATCATTTTTTAAAACAGAAAGCTTGTTTTAAAATGTGTTTTGTACATGATAGTATACATATTTCAATGCTATTCTCCCAAATCATCCCACCCTCTCCCTCTCCCTCTCCCTCTCCTTCTCCCTCAGAGTCCATAAGTCCGCTCTACACATCTGTGTCTCTTTTGCTGTCTTGCATACAGGGTCCTCATTACCATCTTTCTAAATTCCATATATATGTGTTAGTATACTGTATTGGTGTTTTTCTTTCTGGCTTTTGGACTCAGAGGGAGAGGGAGAGGGTGGGATGATTTGGGAGAATAGCATTGAAATATGTATACTATCATGTAAGAAATGAATCGCCAGTCTATGTTCAATGCAGGATGCAGGATGCTTGGGGGTGGTGTATGGGGATGATCCGGAAGGATGATGTGGGGTGGGAGGGGGGTTCATGTTTGGGAGTTCATGTACACCCGTGGCAGATTCATGTCAATGTATGCCAAAACCAATAGAGTACTGTAAAGTAAAAAATTAATTAATTAAATAAAATAAAATAAATAGGTATGGATTTTTCTGTGGAAATTTAAAAAAAAATAAAATGTGTTTTGTATAAAGTTCTATACTTAATAATTATCTGATAATGCAACAAGAAATTCTCAAAGTGAGTTTTAAATCATTTTATTGTGATTCACCCAAATAATTCCAATGACTGTCATTGAAGCATAATCTTTTCCTTAAAATCTTAATCTTGACTAAGAATACTGTAGTATTGACTTTTTGTTTTTCTGTTTTTAGGGGAGTTGCAATCATGTTCACAAATCTGGGCATATCTAAGTAGCAAGAACAGCAAAAATGTAAACCAGAAGGTTTTACAGAGACAGTGTTCAGAATATAGTGACTATCTGCAGCCTGCTTCCCTGGTGACACAGAGGAGAGACCAGCATTTATCTTTTCCTTGAAACCATGTGCTATCTGAGCAGGAAGAAAGTGCCTGCTCGCCAGAGGTCAGAGCAGGATGGATAAGGTTTGAGGGGGAGTATTCACTGTGAGGTTGTCCTCACCCCCTGTATTCATGGCAGATGTTGTTATTTCTAGTAGAGTGGGTGGAAATTGGGCAGACCCGGGTCTGCCTTGGTGCGTGAGGGGCGTTCACAGGAAGCCATGGCCAGGCATAGATGTCTCTGTGTGCTGGGCCGAGACGCACAGCAGTAGGGAGTGTAGGCCTTGACTAAGGACATGAACCGGTGGCACCTTGATGTCTACGGTCTGAAGCGGGCCCCGCGCAGCGAAGTTCTGGCGGCCATGTCGTGAGCTAAAGTCAGAGGACCTAATGAGGTTCAGTGTGAGACAGGAAGGGAGTAAAAGGGCCTGACAGATGCCTCTGAAACCCAAAGCGCAGTTGGTAAAAGTGGAAGAAGCACGTTTTCTGTGGACCTTTGAGGAATGGAACTCAGAACAGTGTGTAGAGATGGGGGAGACCTGTTCCAGCCCAATGTGAAGAAGGTGTTCCTATAGCTGGAGTGACCCTGTAGTGTAGTGGGGAGAATGATGCCTGGAGACTTTCAGGAGGGGCAGCTGGAGGGGGCTTTTCACACTGTGATCAGACTCGGAGAGACCTCTGCCACCTTCTGGGCTTGTGTGTCAGAAAGCTCTGCTTCAGTTCCCTCCTCCAGGATGGTAGTCCGTGGTGTGGCACCCTGGCACCCTGTACCTTTACATCCATTTGTCAGCCAACAGCAGCAGAGTTGTTTCCTTTCCATACGTGTCTCTAAACTGGAGATGGAGAAGCAAAATGCTGCTTGAATATCACTGCCCCTTCCACCTGTGTCACTTTCTTCTAAAACAGGTGGCCTCTCCTTCCTTCCATGCCCTCTTTAATGTTTACCTTATGGTCGCAAAGAGTCGGACGTGACTGAAACCAAAAGCACAAAAATGGCCCTTCTGTGTGTTTCTTAAAGTGAAAGTGAAAGTTGTTCAGTCGTGTCTGACTCTTTGCAACCCCATGGACTATAGAGTCCATGAAATTCTCCAGCCCAGAATACTGGAGTGGGTAGCCTTTCCCTTCTCCAGGGGATCTTCCCAACCCAGGGATCAAACCCAGGTCTCCTGCATTGCAGGTGGATTCTTTACCAGCTGAACCACAAGGGAAGCCCAAGAACACTGGAGTGGGTAGCCTATCCCTTCCCCAGCAGATCTTCCCACGTTGCAGGTGGATTCTCTACCAGCTGAGCTATCAGGGAAGCCCATGTGTTTCTTAATTTGTTCTAAAGTGTCTACTTTATTCTGGATGTGAGGTTCAGTATGACCCCTTCATCTTACTTTTGGAGGCATTCTCTCTGTTCCTATCTGTTTAAAGACAAATATATATCCCCTAGATACACAAATATGTGTCCCCAACCTTTTTGGCACCAGGGACCAGTGTCATGGAAGACAGTTTTTTCACAGACTGGGGGTGTGGGGATGATTTCAGGATGATTCAAGTACATTATGTTTATTGTGCACTTTATTTCTAGTCTGATGCCACCACCCGATCTGACAGGAGATACCAGTATGCAGCCCAGAGGGTGGAAACCCCTGCTCTAGAAGCTTATGCAACTCCCAGCTGGGAGCCTGAAGTGGATCAGGGCAGGAGATGGGTGGGGTGGGGGGTAACTGATAATCTCATCTGAAAGTCTCTAAAATTCTGTTTACCCACATGCAAGTCGATTTGGCAAAAGAGATTATTTCAGTAGAGACTCATCTTCATCAAATTAATGTATTTAAAAATTTTAGAGTTCCAATTTAGAAAGTAATTGATGTCTTCAAACATATATATCTGGACAGGATCACTGCTGTGGTCAAAGTAGGTACGTTTTAGCCTGATTTCTTAAGTGTTTTTTATCTGTGACATATATACTGGGTTGATGTTATTTTTCTAACATAAATTCAGAATTTGTCTTCTTTTATTGACTCCATGGGTCTTTTCCTCCTTGCAGGAATTGGAGGCCTTCAGGACTTCGTGCTGAAGTCGGCCACACTGTGTACCTCACCATCCTGCCCCCCGTTCATACCTCTCAACTTCGAAGCCACCCCTATTGTGAGGGTTGCTATTGAACCAAAACACCCAAGTAAGATGACCTTGTTTTTAAAAGCATGTGATGTTCGTTACATTTTTTAAATGCATGCATTTAATGCTTGGTTTCTCCCGGTACACTGGAGTGGGTAGCCTATCCCTTCCCCAGCAGATCTTCCCACGTTGCAGGTGGATTCTCTACCAGCTGAGCTATCAGGGAAGCCCATGTGTTTCTTAATTTGTTCTAAAGTGTCTACTTTATTCTGGATGTGAGGTTCAGTATGACCCCTTCATCTTACTTTTGGAGGCATTCTCTCTGTTCCTATCTGTTTAAAGACAAATATATATCCCCTAGATACACAAATATGTGTCCCCAACCTTTTTGGCACCAGGGACCAGTGTCATGGAAGACAGTTTTTTCACAGACTGGGGGTGTGGGGATGATTTCAGGATGATTCAAGTACATTATGTTTATTGTGCACTTTATTTCTAGTCTGATGCCACCACCCGATCTGACAGGAGATACCAGTATGCAGCCCAGAGGGTGGAAACCCCTGCTCTAGAAGCTTATGCAACTCCCAGCTGGGAGCCTGAAGTGGATCAGGGCAGGAGATGGGTGGGGTGGGGGGTAACTGATAATCTCATCTGAAAGTCTCTAAAATTCTGTTTACCCACATGCAAGTCGATTTGGCAAAAGAGATTATTTCAGTAGAGACTCATCTTCATCAAATTAATGTATTTAAAAATTTTAGAGTTCCAATTTAGAAAGTAATTGATGTCTTCAAACATATATATCTGGACAGGATCACTGCTGTGGTCAAAGTAGGTACGTTTTAGCCTGATTTCTTAAGTGTTTTTTATCTGTGACATATATACTGGGTTGATGTTATTTTTCTAACATAAATTCAGAATTTGTCTTCTTTTATTGACTCCATGGGTCTTTTCCTCCTTGCAGGAATTGGAGGCCTTCAGGACTTCGTGCTGAAGTCGGCCACACTGTGTACCTCACCATCCTGCCCCCCGTTCATACCTCTCAACTTCGAAGCCACCCCTATTGTGAGGGTTGCTATTGAACCAAAACACCCAAGTAAGATGACCTTGTTTTTAAAAGCATGTGATGTTCGTTACATTTTTTAAATGCATGCATTTAATGCTTGGTTTCTCCCGGTTTGTTTCAGTAGTAGACTGTGAATTTTCCTGGAGGTACATAACAGGGGTACATAACTTACACAGCCATAAGGCCATAGAGACCACCACCATTTCCAGGGGAATCTAACCTCTATCTTAGGAACCTGGCGTCTTAGGCACCTTTGCTATCCAGGGAGACTTTATCTTCTTTTTTATGGCAGAAACACGGTCGTCTTTGCATCCCTCAGAACCCTGGCACAGGGTTGTGTCTCAGCAAAGCTCATGTTTTATGTGACTGGTTCTTTAGAATCTTATCCAAGACTGCTTGATTCAGAATTCACATCTGCCCCCTCTGTGTGTGCGCTAGATCATCTGGCATTCCCTTTGTGTTTGGAAAGCACTCCCTGCCCCTTTCTGTCTGGCTGTGTGATACCCACACACACCAGGCCCTGTAGTATTAATAACTAATACTTAGTCTCCGGTTCCTACCATGTGCCTGGCCAATCCTCACTGACTCTTGTACTTTACTTCCTGTGACTGTCACTCCCCTCCTGTTCCCCGCGACTCTGCTGTTCCCCGCGTTCAGGGGTATAGCCAGTGAAGTATCTTCAGACTGCTCTAGGGGAACCAGAGAGCAAACGTGTGATTTGCTCACAAACACAGATTTCTGTTGGCGTGTATAGTAGCCTCACTGCCCCTGAAACCCCTCTCTGCTCAGAGCCGGGCCTTCAGAATCTTGTCTCTGCCCCAGGTTCTGAGACATATCCTAGCTACTGAGGATCCCGGAGACCCTCAACAGATATGTGTGATGGTACAGGGAACCCCAAATGAACTTTTCGGCCAGCCCAATCATTTGTGATTGTGGTTTATAATTCTGTTAGTTACCTAGGACTGCCTAACATGTTGCTCCAAAATTTGGTGACTTGAGAGAACAGTAACTACTCCTTTATTATTTTGGCGATTCTTCTGGTCAGGAGTTCTGGAAGGGTTCAGTTAGGGGGTCTTACGCAGTTGTAGTTGTGTGTGACCACAGGCCGCAGCCATCTGAAGGTGTACCTGGACTGGCAAGGTGGTTCACTCACAGGGTCTCACAAGTCGGTGCTCACTGAGGACCTGGGCTTCTCCCCAGGGACCTCTCCTCACGGCTGCTTGTTGATCCTGGAGTGCAGTGTGGTGACTGGCTTTCACCAGGAGTCCAGGACACTAAAGCAGAAGCCTTCTGTGACCTGCCGTAGGAGTCACATACCAGTTCTGCAGTATCGTGTTGGTCCGACGGGCCAGCCCGGTTCCCTGTGGGAGAGGACTGCGCTGGAGTGTGACTAGCAGAAGACCAGGGTGACTTGGGGCCATCTTGGAGTCTGCCTTCCACAATGAGGCTTCATTATTTTTTAAAACCTTACCATAACACTTTATAAGATAGCTGCACAGATCTGCTTCTGGGCTCCATTTATTGTAGCACTTGATTATAGTGACTGTTATTACTGAAAAATGCGCCTCACAAAGTTACACACAGTCCAATGGAAGACATGCGTCGTTGGCTTTACTAAGTCATGATATCAATTTTTACGGTCCCACTTACCAGTTACACAGATTTTGATGAAATGAAGGTGGTGATTTTTTTTTTCCTGACTTCCGTTTTTCTCATACTAATTAGAATACTGATTTTATAGTTTTATAGGTACTGTATGGAAAGAGTTCTGTTACATTTCTATCTATATATACATTTGTAATGTATTTTGATGATTTACAAGTATAATAATGGTAATTTATATCTGCTGAGAGTTTGAAGAAGTGGTATGGCTCAGCTTTGGAAGCCTTGATGATAAGTTTGTGACATGTGTCTCATGTTAGCTGTCTATACAAATAAATTATTAGAGGATAGTTTTCTTCACATTGCTATATTATTTGGAAAAACAAAGTAAACCATTATTGTAAAAGTTCATCGCATTATGCTTTTCCCTTCAGAATTTGTCATGAGTTTTCCATGGATGCTGTCTTTAGATTATGTTAGTCGTTACCTTGTATTTAATCAGTATTTCATTTTGTTAACCTAGGTGAAATGCCTCAACTCATCAAAGGAATGAAGCTGTTAAACCAAGCTGATCCTTGTGTCCAGATTTTAATTCAGGAAACAGGAGAGCATGTTTTAGTCACAGCAGGGGAAGTCCATCTTCAGCGCTGCCTGGATGACTTAAAAGAAAGGTTAGGTGATGACTGGGATGGACCCCCCAAATCAATGGGATATTTTAGTGTTTGCTAAACCCCTTGAACTTATACTATTGTTTGTTGTTGGAGAAAAATTAAGTGCCCTCAACTTAAACATGAATTGTTATTGTGTTATTGGATCATAGATTTAATTTTACTAATAGTATTCACTGCTCTGCTTGCATGATTTTGCATTTTTAGTGCAAGTCATAAAATATTTTCATAAATACGTATTTAAGCATATACACACACAGCATGTCAGGGCAACAAAACAAAATCATATTTTGTGAACTAGGCTGTAATTAGGATAGACTTCCTTCCTTATTGATGTCATCTCAGCAGTACAAACCTTCAGTAAATCTTAATATTTTTCTATCATAGTGATTTGTAAGTGTCATAAAATAGGCATAACTATTCCCAGATAACCTTTTGTGAGTTGCATTTTTCCTCTTTATTCCAAAGGTAATATATGTTTTTTATAGCAATTAGGAAAATACAGAAGAATAAAAAGAATCATTCAGTTACCATGCAGAAATAATTATGACCATTACATTTCGGTTGATAAATCCCTAGTCTGTTCTATGCATACTCAAATATCTACAGATAGCTATATATACAGCTCTGATTATTTGGTTCAGATAAACTGCTAACAACTGCTAACTCAGAAGGTGGCATATTATATTGCTGGCATATTTTTTAGGCTTATGATCCGTGTTATCCTTAAAGTCTGTACCAATTTACACTGTAATTAGCAAAATGTATTTGAACGTGTTCCTTTTCCCAAACTTTTGGCAGCCCTGTATATCATAATTTTTTTAAATTTCATCAGTCTGGAAGA
This sequence comes from Oreotragus oreotragus, assembly GCA_006410675.1. NCBI lineage: Eukaryota > Metazoa > Chordata > Mammalia > Artiodactyla > Bovidae > Oreotragus > Oreotragus oreotragus. Next base: position 131,880 of record SJYX01004903.1, on the reverse strand, counting down.
CAGATGTTTGTTCACTGTTAGTATATACTTTCTGTGCTTAGTAATGATACTGAAAGATTTTTTAATGTGTTTATTGATCATTTGTTTTTCTTTGATGAATGACTCTATAGTGGCCTTCCCTCCTTTTGTTTTTCAATTTTCTGGAACTTAAATAACCATAACCATTATAGTTAAATAATAATTATAAGTAATCAACATAATTACGTACTAAATATTACATAGCAGTCACTGTTAAAGTCTGCATGTCTCATTTAATTCTTAAAACAACCTAGTAAAATTGGTGGTGGTGGTATTGTAGTTCTGCTTTACTGCAACTATAACAGAGTAGCATGAGACGAGCTGCCTCTGCAGCAGCACCTGCTTGGGGTTTATATTCTCTCTCTGTTTCTCTCTCTCTCTTTCTGTCTCTCTCTCTCTTTCTCTCTCTCTCTCTCTGTCTCTCTCTCTCTTTCTCTTTCTCTCTCTCTGTGTGTGTGTGTGTGTGTGTGTGTGTGTGTGTGTGTGTGAGATTTTATTCACACACTTAGTTTTGGCTGTGCTGGGTCTTCTTGGCTGTGCTCGGGCTTTCTCTAGTTCTGAGAGCGGGGACTCCTCTCTAGCCGTGGTGCTTGGGTCTCTCATTGCAGTGGCTTCCCTTGTTGCAGAGCACGGGCTGTGGGTTGCCTGGGCTCAGTAGTTGTGGCGGACGGGCTTAGTTGCCGCAGGGCATGTGGGGTTTTAGTTCCCCAACCAGGGATCAAACCAGTGTTCCCCTGCATTAGCAGGTAGATTCTTAACCACTGAACCACCAGGAAAGTCCCCCAAAGGGTTTATTTTATTTTTTAAATAATATTGAAATGTTATTTTTTGGAGTTTTTGAACTATTTTCTTTCTTTTTGCACTTTTTGCTACCAAATTAAAACCCAGTGTTAAGTAACCTTACATTTCTCAGGTCATTAACTTGCCTTTAAAAATAATACTTTTTGGTACTTAGAATTCTACTTCAAGTCAGCAATTGGTGTTCTCTCCTGAGGTAGAAGATAGTTATTTCCTATAGCTTGGCAAATCCACTCTCGTTTCTATTCTATCTATGTGTAACACATAGTGGACAGATGTATCAAGAATATTCATAGCTTGATGTATGGCAGAAATGAAACCAATATTGTAAAGCAATTATCCTTCAATTAAAAAATAAATAAATTTTAAAAAGAATATTCATAGCAGTAACAGTTTTAATAGGCAAAAGCTGAAAAAAACTCGAAATGGATTAAAAAATTATGGAATTTTATAGAATAATCTCAAGATAACTACAGACATGGATGAATCTCACAGCATAATATTGAGCAAAAGAAGACAATTGAAAAAAATAAGTTTGATTCTATTTACATGAAGTCCAAGAAGCAGGCCAAACTGAACATATGTAGTATAGGGGTTACATGTTTAGGTGATAAAAAATAATTTACAATGGATTACAGTGAAAATCAAGATAGTGGTTACATTTCTGGGGTTGGAGGAACACGTGAGGGGCCCTTCTGAGGGTTAGTAATGCTTCTTGAGTAGTGGTTTACATGAGTGTTCCCACTGTGACAAGTCATAGATCAATGGAGTTTTGCTTTGTGTACTGTTCGATATGACTGTTCAAGTTTGCAGTTATACTTAGAATGAGAACATACAGAAAATTCTAAAGGTTTTTTTTTTTTAACCTCTCATACAACAGAACCTGCCTTCTAATATATAAGCCCTTTTGACTCTGACACACATGTTCAGGAATGCATTAGTGCAGGTGTGGGAGACAAGGGGGCTACCTGTGGTCTTTTGGCCAGCAAAACTGTCAGAGTTCTCACCATCCACCTCTCAAGGCAGTAATGCTCAGATATGACAGAAAGCCATGGAAAATTACTAATGTAGTCTGAGCCTCTGGCACTTGCTTTGAAACATTCACATGCTCTGCACTACCAGGGTTTAAAGAACCTGTAACTCTGAGACACTTTGTAGGTATGACAACCATACACACACCAACCTTTCCATGATGTGGAGTGATTCTAATTAATCTTACAAGTGATGACTGTGGGAGAATTCTTGGAAACCTTAGAAATTAGGACTAATGAGACTTTTAGCCCTTTGGACCTTATAGTACAAGGAAAATGGGATAGTGTCATAGATGGACTCACTCTCACAGTTTCAGTAGCTGTGCAACCTGTTTTCTTGAGTGTTCTCAGTATATGAACTTATTTTCTCTAAATAATGATAATTTTAAAAACATTTTCCTATTGCTAAAATTTCTAAGTGCTTTTCTTTTTAAAAAAACGGGAATAGATATTAAATTTTACTGAATGCCATTTACATTTGTAAAGATAGTTGAATAGATGACTAGATACCTTTAATGTGATATTTTAGCAGATGTCCTAATACAAATCAATTTTTATAACCTATAATAAAAACTACTTAGTATTGTAGTAAATTATTTCTTTAATATGCTGTTTAATTGGATTTTTCCAGATAGCATAATGGCTAAACACATTGATTGTGAGGTCAGACCTAGACTTGAAACCCAGCTTACTTGTTCTGTGACTTTGGAAAAATTATTTGATCTTTCTTACTTGGTTTTCTCCTCTGCAAAATGAGGATAGTAATACACCTACCAAGTAACACATGTAAACCATGTACCACAGTGCCTCGTTCATGATAAGTAATTAGTGGGAAGAACACACACACACATATATATACATCTTTTTTCATTGTTATTTTATCTTAAATGTTATATCTCAGGCTAAAGGTTCTTTAAACCCTGGCAGTGCAGAGCATGTGAATGTTTCAAAACAAGTGCCAGTTCTTAGGTAAGACTGAACTACAGTTTTGTCTGTGTCTGCCACCTTCACCAAGTTCAAGTGTCAGAGTAATAATAAAGTGTCAGGTAGTTATCCATCTTGTTGTATATTCTGCAACAATATATATATATATATATAGCATTGAAATAAACGGATCCTTGAAAGTAGACATACTCACTGGCAAGACCAAAATCTTCCTTGAAAGGGAATATTTTTTCAGAACATTTTAATTTTCTTCCATATTTTATGATTCTATTTGGGTTCTGTATTCTAAAACCACTTGTGGTAACATGATTTTCAGAAAACCATTTATTGAATTTTCAAATTTATCAAAAAGTATAAAATCAAATAAACCAAATACCTGCCCTATACCCACAAAATGTAGAAAGCAAAAACAAACCTAGAATCAAAAATAAGCATTTCAAAACGTTTTGCTTTCAGTATTTAATTTCCTTATTGAATCACATTTCCCAGGGAAAAAGCATTATTCCAGGATCCAGAGATATCTCATAGTATATATGTGTACATACATATGCGCTTATGTGTGTACATATATATGTACATTTATACGTATATCCTTCCACATTGCCAGTGCTGGACCAGACCAAAGCCTTAGTATTACCTGGGAATGAGGTAGACAGAAAATAAGAGAAAAAGAAAGATTGCCTTGTTTTATTTATCATCATCAGACTCAAACCATGCCAGTTTCCAGAATCTGCCCTTGGTGAACTTACAACTCATCTGGAAGAAAGTGCAGTGGGAAACTAAACTTGATGGCATGTGAGAAAAGGGGCTTTCCGAACTTGATGCCACACTTACAGTCAAGACTTCTGTGGTCCAATACAGTGGCCAGATATTAAAGTTGAATAAGATTGAAAATTCAGTCCCTCAGTCACAGTAGCCGCATTTCAGATGTTCAGTAGCTACATGTGGCTATTTAAATGTAATTAAAATTAAATAAAAACAAAACTTGATTTTCCTAGTTGTACTAGCTGCATTTCAAGTGCTCAGTAATCACAGTACAGATATGGAACATTCCCATCATTGCAGAAGGTCTTTAGGAGAGAGTCGCTCTAAACAAGCTCCTTGACCTTGGCCTCACTGTGAGCCTCATCAAAGCCAAGTACACTGTCAGGATTTGAGTGGATATCCTGATGTTCTGTGAATTTTTTCTTTCTCTATTATTAAGTTTTCATCATTGAGCTTTCCTTATCCAGATTCTTCAACTAGAAAATATTATTTTAAAGAATTAATATGTCAATCTTATTAAAACATTTATTCTCCACTCAAAACAGTCTTATCTAAATACATGGTTTATTTGTTTTGAGAATGAATGAACAATGCAATGAGATTCTGGTATATGCAAGGAACTCCCTGAAGATCTCTTCCCACTAGAGGTAGTCTTTCAATCTGAAATGAAAGCAGTTTTTGAATTCTGATAAATTATAAATCACCAGTATTTCCTAGTGAAATAATTTTTATATATCTGCATTTTTGCAGAATATTCATTATGTAATATTGTTCCATGGGAGTTCTGATGCCATTTTAATGATAACCTTGTGTTATTCCTCTCAACTTTGTAGATTTGCAAAGATTCAAATCAGTGTATCTGAACCCATCATTCCATTCAGAGAAACAATCACAAAACCCCCGAAAGTCGACATGGTCAATGAAGAAATTGGCAAACAACAGAAAGTTGCGGTCATCCACCAAACAAAGGAGGATCAGAGCAAAATCCCTGAAGGAATCCAGGTTGACTCCGATGGGCTCATCACCATGATGACTCCCAACAAACTTGCCACACTCAGTGTCCGAGCCCTGCCACTCCCAGAGGAGGTCACTCAGATTCTAGAAGAAAGCAGTGACCTGATTCGTTCAATGGAGCAGTTGACATCCTCTCTAAACGAGGGCAAAAATAATTCTCAGATGATCCATCAGAAGACCCAAGAGAAAATCTGGGAATTCAAAGGAAAGCTCGAGCACCACCTCACCGGGAGGAAGTGGAGGAACACGGTGGACCAAATCTGGTCATTTGGCCCAAGAAAATGTGGGCCCAACATACTAGTAAATAAAACTGAGGATTTTCAGAATTCAGTGTGGACAGGCCTCGATGGCAAAGCTTCAAAAGAAGCCAGTCGGTACCGAGACCTAGGCAACAGCATTGTGAGTGGCTTCCAGCTAGCCACCCTCTCCGGCCCCATGTGCGAGGAGCCGCTCATGGGTGTGTGTTTTGTCCTGGAAAAATGGGACCTGAGTAAGTTTGAAGAACAGACGGCAAGTAATAAACAGAATCAAGAACCGGGTGATCTGGCGAAGGAGGGACAGGAGGAAGGTGACACCCACTCAGGTGGAGACAAACAGCAGGAGCTGCAAGACGATGGCTCTGAGCCCTTTGAGAAAAGGGCTTCCCAGAGAGGAGAGTCTCCACTCACTGACTGCTACGGGCCCTTCTCGGGACAGCTCATAGCCACCATGAAGGAAATCTTCCTTGAAAGGGAATATTTTTTCAGAACATTTTAATTTTCTTCCATATTTTATGATTCTATTTGGGTTCTGTATTCTAAAACCACTTGTGGTAACATGATTTTCAGAAAACCATTTATTGAATTTTCAAATTTATCAAAAAGTATAAAATCAAATAAACCAAATACCTGCCCTATACCCACAAAATGTAGAAAGCAAAAACAAACCTAGAATCAAAAATAAGCATTTCAAAACGTTTTGCTTTCAGTATTTAATTTCCTTATTGAATCACATTTCCCAGGGAAAAAGCATTATTCCAGGATCCAGAGATATCTCATAGTATATATGTGTACATACATATGCGCTTATGTGTGTACATATATATGTACATTTATACGTATATCCTTCCACATTGCCAGTGCTGGACCAGACCAAAGCCTTAGTATTACCTGGGAATGAGGTAGACAGAAAATAAGAGAAAAAGAAAGATTGCCTTGTTTTATTTATCATCATCAGACTCAAACCATGCCAGTTTCCAGAATCTGCCCTTGGTGAACTTACAACTCATCTGGAAGAAAGTGCAGTGGGAAACTAAACTTGATGGCATGTGAGAAAAGGGGCTTTCCGAACTTGATGCCACACTTACAGTCAAGACTTCTGTGGTCCAATACAGTGGCCAGATATTAAAGTTGAATAAGATTGAAAATTCAGTCCCTCAGTCACAGTAGCCGCATTTCAGATGTTCAGTAGCTACATGTGGCTATTTAAATGTAATTAAAATTAAATAAAAACAAAACTTGATTTTCCTAGTTGTACTAGCTGCATTTCAAGTGCTCAGTAATCACAGTACAGATATGGAACATTCCCATCATTGCAGAAGGTCTTTAGGAGAGAGTCGCTCTAAACAAGCTCCTTGACCTTGGCCTCACTGTGAGCCTCATCAAAGCCAAGTACACTGTCAGGATTTGAGTGGATATCCTGATGTTCTGTGAATTTTTTCTTTCTCTATTATTAAGTTTTCATCATTGAGCTTTCCTTATCCAGATTCTTCAACTAGAAAATATTATTTTAAAGAATTAATATGTCAATCTTATTAAAACATTTATTCTCCACTCAAAACAGTCTTATCTAAATACATGGTTTATTTGTTTTGAGAATGAATGAACAATGCAATGAGATTCTGGTATATGCAAGGAACTCCCTGAAGATCTCTTCCCACTAGAGGTAGTCTTTCAATCTGAAATGAAAGCAGTTTTTGAATTCTGATAAATTATAAATCACCAGTATTTCCTAGTGAAATAATTTTTATATATCTGCATTTTTGCAGAATATTCATTATGTAATATTGTTCCATGGGAGTTCTGATGCCATTTTAATGATAACCTTGTGTTATTCCTCTCAACTTTGTAGATTTGCAAAGATTCAAATCAGTGTATCTGAACCCATCATTCCATTCAGAGAAACAATCACAAAACCCCCGAAAGTCGACATGGTCAATGAAGAAATTGGCAAACAACAGAAAGTTGCGGTCATCCACCAAACAAAGGAGGATCAGAGCAAAATCCCTGAAGGAATCCAGGTTGACTCCGATGGGCTCATCACCATGATGACTCCCAACAAACTTGCCACACTCAGTGTCCGAGCCCTGCCACTCCCAGAGGAGGTCACTCAGATTCTAGAAGAAAGCAGTGACCTGATTCGTTCAATGGAGCAGTTGACATCCTCTCTAAACGAGGGCAAAAATAATTCTCAGATGATCCATCAGAAGACCCAAGAGAAAATCTGGGAATTCAAAGGAAAGCTCGAGCACCACCTCACCGGGAGGAAGTGGAGGAACACGGTGGACCAAATCTGGTCATTTGGCCCAAGAAAATGTGGGCCCAACATACTAGTAAATAAAACTGAGGATTTTCAGAATTCAGTGTGGACAGGCCTCGATGGCAAAGCTTCAAAAGAAGCCAGTCGGTACCGAGACCTAGGCAACAGCATTGTGAGTGGCTTCCAGCTAGCCACCCTCTCCGGCCCCATGTGCGAGGAGCCGCTCATGGGTGTGTGTTTTGTCCTGGAAAAATGGGACCTGAGTAAGTTTGAAGAACAGACGGCAAGTAATAAACAGAATCAAGAACCGGGTGATCTGGCGAAGGAGGGACAGGAGGAAGGTGACACCCACTCAGGTGGAGACAAACAGCAGGAGCTGCAAGACGATGGCTCTGAGCCCTTTGAGAAAAGGGCTTCCCAGAGAGGAGAGTCTCCACTCACTGACTGCTACGGGCCCTTCTCGGGACAGCTCATAGCCACCATGAAGGAAGCCTGTCGCTACGCACTGCAGGTGAAGCCACAGCGACTGATGGCCGCGATGTACACATGTGATATCATGGCCACCAGTGATGTTCTCGGTAAGGTGGGAGAGGGAAGGACAGATGCCCTGAATAGAAGATTAGAAAACCAAACTCATTTAATATGTTTTCACAGAAGCTACATTGTTGTCTGATTTATCAAGGAACTAAGATCTTAGCCACCTCCCCGTGGGCCACCCTGCATGCATTAGTGCACAGCCCCAAACTTAGGCTCTGAGTCCCTCGAGGTAGGCCACGGTGGGGTGAAGAAGAAGGACCCTGGAGAGAATACTGGAGACTCCCCGAGCCAAAGGAAAGGTTAGCTCTCAGTTGAGGGGCCCAGGAGGGGCCAATACCATCCTTGTCACAGCTGCTGCTTTCTGTTTTATCAAGGTGTGGGGCTCCAGCCACATAGGATTCCTGCATCTTTTACCAACAGGAAAGCCAAGCCATTGGACTAGGAAATGGCAACCCACTCCAGCATTCTTGCCTGGAAAATTCTATGTACAGAGGATCCTGGTGGGCTATAGTCCCTGGGGTCACAAAGAGCCAGACACAACTGAGTGACTGAGCACGTGGCACAAGACCCAGGTGGCTCAGTGATAAAGAATCCTCTTGTCAGTGCAGGAGATGCAGGTTTGATCCCTGGGTTGGGAAGATGCTCTAGAGAAGGAAACAGCATCCCACTCCAGTATTCTTGCCTGGAGGATCCCAGGGACAAAGGAGCCTAGCAAGCTACAGTCCACAGGTTCACAAAGAGTCAGGCATGACTAAGCGACTAAACAACAGCAAGATCTTGGAAAGCCAGAGGCCTTAAATGTAAAATAAAAATCTTGGGGGCAAGGGAGTGGAAGTTGGACAACTAAGGATATTTTATTCTGCAAAAGTAGAAAGATTCATTTCTATAATGAGAGGTCCGGTAAATGAGGTTTAAACTGCTCATATACATTACCATCCAAACCTGTGCAGTAGTTTTTCACAAGGGAATCGCCATATCAATCTGGGTAAGCAAAGTTGTGATAACGATCAAAGAGTCAGACAACACTCTTGTGCCCCTAACACAAAGGGCTTCTGTGAATTCTGGGTCTCTTCTGAGGAGACTTGAGGACTTTATCCACTGCTAACATTATACCAAATGCTGCTCCTGATTTTTCTGTTTGGGAGAAGAATGTTTAGGATCTCTTTAGGAGACGTTGAGCCTGGGACTCAGTAGCTATTTTGACTTTTGAAGGATTTGACTTCACTGAGGCATATTTTCTTCACCTCTGAAAAAGGAAGGTAATAACTCATTGGAAGTTGTGGAGGGTAACATGAGCACACAGACACGGGCCCCAGAACCAGGCCTGGCACCCAGTGGTTCTCTTCCCCCCTGAGATCATGGAGCTGCTTTGCAGTGAGGAGGGCAGACAGGATCCTGCACTGGTCGAGCGAGTGGAACAAACTGCTGGATTTTCTCTAGCTTTAAGGTCTTTTGAGTCAGTATGTGCTTACTCTGCATTCCTTTTAGTTTGATTCTTTTGCTAATTAATTGCTACATGCATAAATCTAAGTTGTTGGGGTTCCCCCCCTCAAAAGAAATTTAGACTTGTGTCACAATAAAGTTCCTTTGAAAGGAATTGAGCACCCATAGCAGCATTTCAAAAACAGTTGAGCTAACAAAGGCATAGAGATTTGGTTATCCTTGGATGGCTTAAAGTCGGTGTGTGCCTCTCAATGTGGCCTGGAACATGCAGTGCTTCTCAGCCTACCCTGAGTACGGCATCCTGTTAATATCTCATGGAACCCACCGTTGAGTTCAGCGAACACTGGTCTAGACCGTTCCCAGATTTGCTTCACATTTCCATTGTTGTTATTGTCCAGTCAACAAGTCCTGTCCAGCTCTTGGCGCCCCCATGGACTGCAGCACGCCAGGCTCCTCTGTCCTTCACTGTCTCCTGGGATTTGCTTAGACTCACGTCCGTTGAGTCGGTGATGCTCTGTGACCATCTCATCTTCTGCTGCCCTCTTCTCACACCTTCAGTCTTTCCCAGCATCAGGATCTTCTGCAAGGAGCTGACTCCTCACATCAGGTGGCCCCAGTTTTGGAGCTTCAGCATCTGTCCTTCCAGTGAATATTCAGGGTCAGTTTCCTTTGGGATGGACTGGTTGGATCTCCTTGCAGTCCAAGGCACTCTCAAGAGTCTTCTCCAGCACCACAGTTCGAAAGCATCAATTCTTTGGCACTCAGCCTTCTTTCAGGTCCAACTCTCACATCCATACATGACTGCTGGAAAAAACCATAGCTTTAACTATATGGACTTTCATTGGCAAAGTGATATCTCGGCTTTTTAATATACTTTCTAGGTTTGTCATTGCTTTTCTTCCAAGGAGCAAGTGTCTTTTATCATGGCTGAAGTCCTTGTCTGCAGTGGTTTTGGAACCCAAGAAAAGAAAATTTGTCACTGTTTCTACTTTCTCCCCTTCTATTTGCCGTGAAATGATGGGGCCAGATGCCATGATCTTAGTTTGTTGGTTTTTTTTAATGTTGACTTTTAAGCCAGCTTAACTGTCTTAATTTAAAAGGTAAAGGTAGAATCAAGATAGTCTTGATTCCTTCAGATTTGAAGAAGACTTCAGAGGTATCCTCCTATCTCTGCTACCCTGACAGGTGCTGTTTGAATACTTCTGTGGATGAATAGCTCACAGCCAGTTCTGAGATTAAACAGTTTCTTTCTCATATTGAGCAAAAGTCTTGTTTCCTGCCAGTGTCTTGCCATTCATCCCACCATTGGTCCCTCTCACATGCATAGCACTTTATATGTTTGAGGGGAGCATTTATTTTCCAGTTTTACATCCAGGGGAAAACTCTCCATATCCTTCAGGTGGTTTTCAGGATATGAATTTTTTTTTTAATCCTTTCATCAATCCAGTTGCTGTCCTTTAGACATTATTTGGTCAGCCTCCTTCTTAAATTAAGCAACCTAAGATACTATCTCACCGGGACCAAACACAGACATGCTGTTACCTCCCACGGGTGGCACAGCATTCTTTTAACACAGTCTGAGCAGTTGCATCTTGTCATTAATTTGTGAGGAGTTAGGATCAACTTCATTTCTTTTTTAATAAATTTTTGTTGTTGTTGTTCCTATTTTGTTCCCCAAAAAGCTGGATTTAAATTTCAGTAACTGAAGTGATGTAGTCCCACTGGAGCCCCTGTATTTACATATGAGTAAACCAGGTCTATATATATATTTTTTTTTCTTAGATTGTGTGTGTGTGTGTGTGTGTGTGTGTGTGTAAAATAGTATAAACATTACAATAATGAAGGAAGTTTGGCGGTTTTAGCCAAGAAAATTCTCAACACTATATTCTTAACACATTGTTTCGTTTGTCAACTTTTTTTTTTTTTCAGGTGTTCTGGTGAGAAAGGAAGGTCACTAGGTATTGAATCAGGGACTTCCCTGGCATTCCAGTGATTAGGACTCCACACTTGCACTGCAGGGACTGCAGGTTCAATCCCTGGTCAGGCAACCAAGATCCTGCATGCCCCATGATGCAAAAAAAGAAAAGTAGTGAATCAGATGTTTTGATGAAGTTGAGGTCCTTTCTGTATATAGCATTCCCCTCATTACCAACTTATTAGCCATGTTAGAAGAAGAAATAAGCTTAGATTGATAACGACTTCGTGTTAGAAAGTCCATGTCTTCATTTAACTCATGCTTGTATAAATACATACAAATCTTTATAATGTTTTCTTAAAATTCTGTAAGAAATTAGCACATGATTTTCTAGTCTATAGTTTACCGAATCCAGTGCCTTTATCCTTAAGAAGTTTGTTACTTAGTGTGTAGTTTGGCAGCTACCCTGCTATGCATAAGTTCTGAAAAGGGCAGATTTCTTTAGGACCACAGGATACATTTCTGGTCTTGGAGACTTGAACTTGTTTGAGAAGGGTCAAGAAGGTTTAAAAAGTTGCTTGTCAACTTCTCAGCTGTCTTGAACTTCAGCATTTCCTCTATGAGGTTTGTTCTACTTGTTCTGGTTTCTTCTCCAGTCTCCTTGTTGGGGAAAATGGCGTTAACGTAGGTATGGAGAACCAGCTTCTGCTATCCCGCTGTTCTCTGTTAACATTACACAAGCCTCTCCACGCTGTAAGTGTATCTCATCCTTGTTTTGAAAGTCATGGAAAAGACCCTTTTGTTGCTTATAACTGTAGTTTTGGTCAGCTCACCTTATTCTAGTTTTCACCATCTGGGACATACTGTTCCCCCCTTCCCCCCAGTCTTGGTTGCCGTCTTCCTCTTCTTCTCCCATCTCCTGTGTGTGTCCTCTTAAAACAGGAGTCAGAGGCACAGCAGGTACCTCCTGTGACCTGACAGCTTTATTTTGGGTGAGGAGGATATTTCCTCCTTTTTTTTCTCATTGGGATCATTCATGATTGATATTTTCAGACTCCTATTACTCCCAAAAAGGAGTTTCATCTTAGGGTTTGTTGTCCTGAAAACTGTCTTGTTGGTTTTTTTTCTTTTCCTTTGCGTGTTTGAAATGATCTTTCCTGAAGTCCAGGCTCCACATAGGTCTGTGCCTGCCTGTCTCTCCACTGCACTCCCAGGGTAACGGGAACACATGTCTCCTCCGCAGATTGCCATCTCTCCTTGCATTATCCATTCGGAGCAGCATTTGACCTTTCTGAGAAGAGAGCTTTTTCAGCAGAGCCAATGAAGCCAGGATTAGCTGTTGGCATTTACCAGAAGTCCCCAGCAGACTGTTGAGTCGCCTTTGTGGAGTTGGTGCTCTGTGCCCGTGTGTTCGTTTGTGTTAGGAGATCACCACCAGGCCCCTGCACGTGCCCCACAGTCCTTGGAGCATCTCGTCATCCTGCTCTTTGATCTTCACCTGGCGCTTTCCACTTGGCCAGCAGAGTCAGTTCTGACATTTTCTAGGAAGAGATGCTTATCTCAGCCCTCAGGGTTCTTTGCCGTCCTCTTCCGTCAAAGCAGAACACATCTTTGCCTTGCCTTATCTAGGTACAAATCTCAACTGTGACCATGGAGAAGGGTTGGTACAGTTGATCCGTGAACAGCACGGGGGTTTTGGACACTGACTGACTGTGCAGCTGATCATCCGTGTACTACTTTAGAGTTGGCCTTCCCTGTGTGTGGATTCAGATGCAGGTTGCGTAGCACTGTAGGATGTGCTTGGGCTTCCCAGGTGGCTCAGTGGTAAAGGATCTGCCTGCCAAAGCAGGAGACGTAAGAGACGCAGGTTCGATCCCTGGGTTGGGAAGATCCTGGAGAAGGAAATGGCACCCACTCCAGTATTCTTGCCTGGAGAATCCCATGGACAGAGGAGCCTGGCGGGCTACAGCCCATGGGGTCATAAAGAGTCGGACACAACTGAGTGGCTAAACAGCAACAGCATAGCATGCACTTAGAAAAATCCATGTATAAAGTGGGTGTATAAGTGGACCCACACAGTTCAGACCTGTGTTGTTCAAGGGTCCACTGTACACAGTTTGTACCGGTGTTACTGGTTTGGCCTTCATAACATTTCTCAGAGACCAACTGACTCCCCTACCCGCTGCCTTACAAAAAACTGGGTTTAGATTTGATCTGGAATTTTTTTTTTTTTAATTGGTTTGAAGCCTTCTTAAACTAGAAAATTGCCTCCTAAACCTGTTTTCTCTTGTTTGGGGGATGCTTTGGTTGTGATAACCGGTTTTTAGTATCGGAGGTCTGTCAGGGTAGTCAGCTCTTGTGTTCTCTTACGTTTTGCTTTTTCTTTTTAAATCACCACCTATGACTGGAGAAAGAAATGAGGAGATCTCTATATTCCTGAGACTTTTTGCTTCCTACATGGATGGTCAGCGATCTTCCAGGAGAACTTCAGCCTGGAGACTGAATCCTCATCTCCTGCATTGCAGGCAGATTCTTTACCACTGAGCCACCAGGGAAGCCTGCCAGTCGCTTTAACTCTCCAAGAATTGGCAAAAATTGACAAAAGGACGAGTTCGGGCCTTTTTTATTTAGTAAGATGAGTGAGTCTCTTAAAACTTTTTTCTACACAAATTGCTGAAATTAGAAATCCTTTTATAAATGTGTAGAATTGCTTATGGTCAAAATGGGAAATATTATAGAAAAACTAGTCATCTTAAAATTGTTTTGTCTGGGGAAATAATACCAAGAAAGTGATCTTCTTTGCTTGCAAAATCTACTTTCCTAGCAGTGTAGTTTTATTAGAATTTTTTTGACCCATGAAAAAATTTTTAATGGGCTTGAATAGACATCAGAATTGGTTTGTGTTTTTAATTGATCATCATGTAACTAGTAAATTGTCTCTCTTCATATTTCTTCTTCCAACTGTTTACATCTGTCATTCATGCTCTTGTTTTTTATCTTTGGGTGAGAACTTCACATATAAAAAATGACTTTTCTGTTAGATAGTATTAGTTTTAATCACATCTACAATTATTGTAGTTCTATCTTATTTTAGGGATAAATGCTTATACTATTATAAATATATGTATTTTAATGTATCAGAAGCCTACTTAGTATTACTGTTTACTTTTATAAGCCTGTTTTTATTTTACAGTTGTAGTTCTTTTTATATTTCACCAGCATCTCATAATTCAGTGCAACAAAAATTCATTGAGCTGTATATGCCAGTGCTGTGTTAAGCATGGTTCCTGCTTTGAGAGATGAGTTAAGGTGACAAGAGCTTGATTATGTAAAACAATTAGTAAAATACAATTGAATTTAGTGAATAAGTATAAATTTTTGGCAAAATTTTATGAGACATTTGGATAGCAAAATTCAAAGGCAGGTAAGTCTTTTGAAAGTGAACTTTGAAATAAGCTTTGACAGATGGAGTAATTTTGTGTTTATCAACGAGACAGTAAATTGTCTTTGTCCACAGCAACAGAAACTTCTGTTGAACTTAAATGCCTTTCTAGTTGGTTTTCTAGGAACTGCTCTGCAGCATTAATGGGGCTTCCTCAGTGGTAAAGAATTTGACTGTCAATGCAGGAGATGCAGGTTCTATCCCTGATCTGGAAAGATACCCTGGAAACGGAAATGGCAACCTACTCCAGTATTCTTGCCTGGAGAATCCCATGGACACAGGAGCTTGGTGGGCTCCATTCCGTGGGGTCGTAAAGAGTTGGACATGACTGAATGACTAATCACCAACAATAGCAAGTGCAGCCCTATATTTCTAATCCTGGCCACTGGTTGACTGAACCCAAGAGTAAAACCTTGCGTTTACCCACACTGTGTCTTGTTAAATTGGGTTCTTAGATAGTGATCCTAATCCTGTCGAAGTATTTATTACCTTTGCCAACTTCAACTTGGGATTTGATCCCATGCCTTCTGGGTTTTTAAGTAGCTGATTATCATAGTAAGGACAGAGCTGTGAGCAGAGCACTGATCCTTCTAAACTCGGGACATCCATCCTGGGTGGGAGTGAGGGTTAACATCCATTTCCTATAGACTTGTGGCTGAATCCATCTATCTTATAGCTGCCAGCCCACACTCCCCATTGTGTCCACAGTGCACTTTATCTCATGTTTGTTTGAAGACCATCTGCATCCTGTCAACCGCACTGGCTTGATTTAGCAGTCTGGGTGTTCTGTGACAAAAGGAAGAGAAGTTAGTGTAGTAGGAATAAGAAGTGCCCACCGATTTCTGTGTGTGTGTGTCTGTTTAGTTGAAGTTAAACCACAAGTGTCACCAACAGTAACAGAAACCATAAGATGAAAGAAAAATCTTCCTTCTTGGAAATCAACCCATCATTTTTCATTTTCTTATACAATCCTTGTCCACAGTAGTACATTTTGCATAGCTGTTTTTGTATTATGCTAGGTGTTTTGTTTTTTACATTTATTATTTACTTTATAAACACACTTCCATTTGGCTACTTAGTAGTCATAATTTGCATTTTAACCTCTGCATAATACCCTATCTGATATGGTATAGTTTACTTCCCATCATCCCCACATTGGAAATTCACGTTGTTTCCTATTTGTTTCCTATTAGAGAAAATATTGCTATGAACCACTGCCTCCTTTGCTAATTCAAAAGAAAAGGAAAAAAAAAGTCAACTTTATTTGCCAAACTTTAGCTCTAAAGATTGTAGAATCTGCAGACCAATCTTACTGCCTAGCGTGGAAGAAGAAAATATGTATTGATACATAAGAATCTATAATGCCACAAAAGAACAGGTGAGGCCCAAATGGTGAAGAGATTATTTTGATCCTAGGATCTCACAGAGTGCTTCGTGGAACAAGTTGTGTTTGAATGGGCTTTAAACAATGGAAAGGATTTGACTGTAAAGTTGGGCTGAGTGTGCTCTGAGTTGGAGAAACTGAGCTCAGAGTGGAAAAACCTCAAACGTGTCCTGTGGGCAGTGCACGGTGTATCTTGGCTAACAGTGTAGGGTCTGTGCACTAAGGTCTGGCCGTGAAAGGAGCTGGGGAGTTGGGTTCCCACCAGGTTATAAAGGGCCTGGAGTACAGGCTGAGACACTTATAGTGTGGTCATTAAAACTGGAGTCCTGATCACAACCAGTCCAGCAATTAACCTTTCTTTTGCTGGCGTCCATCCTGGAGAATGCCTGTCCCCTGCTGCCTTGCATACACTTGGGCGCACAGTGCGCTTCCTTAGAGAGTGAACGAACGACTCTGGGGGATGGAGCAGATGCCCAGTCAGGAGGGCATCAGAGTATTCCCAGTCAGGGGCCACAGGCTCACGAATCCGAATCCTCGTTGATGCGGCTGCATTTGTGTCCCAGCCGAAAGGCGGCTGTAGAGAGGGTCCCTGAGTGCTCTCGAGCATTGGACACGCCTGTCATGAGCCACCAAGTGTATCCGGAAGGGGTTTTTTTTTTATTGTGGCTGTTTTCCTTTGTTCAGTAATCCATCATTGTGTCCCAGTTTTTTAGTTTTAGTAGAATTAGGATGGAATGGGCCAAATTTACATGATTTATTACATTCAGTTTCAGTTACAATTATTGATCCCATGAAGGAAGAGGAGGAGCTTCTAACCTCTGCAGTGGGATGGAGTAAGGCGGCTCATCCCCACTGGCCCACCTCTTCATGGTGCATTTGCCCCAGTTTACTCATTCTTTCTCCCGCCCTACCCGCTTGTTTTGGCTATACTTCCATAAACTACCTTAAAACTTCCTTTAGAATGAGGTGGCAGAGTAAATAAAGATGATTAGTTCACTGGCTGGCTAATTCCAGTGAATTTTTTTCCCTCATACGAATTTCAGGCAAATCTTACACAGCCCAGAGGGGAATCGTTAATAAAGACACTAATTGTTCTGCTTTTTTCAAGAGCTTTTCACACTGTATCTAAAATATTGCTTTCAGTTCTAGATACTGTGTTCTAAAAGCTATGTAAATAGGTTGTATTAATAGTAGTTCAAACAGGAGAGAGGTCAGGATGCAAGAGGAAAGGAAGGTCATGTCAGAGAAAGACTGGAGGAGAGAAGGCTGATGCTGTCTTCAAGCGGCTTAAAGGCCCATGGGGTTGTAGGACACGACCGGAGTGACTTAGCACACCCTCCACCATGGAGATGCCCTGAGGGCCACAGTCTCACTAAATGTGGGATCAGAGGTCAAGTGAGAGGCCTGGCTAAGAAATAGAGTCCCAGGCATCCCAGACATAAAGTTAATCATTTAAACCACACCATTGAGAAATGAAGGGGCTCTCTGAAGGGAAAGTTGGTTTGGAGAAGAGCTTGGAGCCTCAAGAATACTCTTAGGAAGAAATCATACCCTTAAGAATTATTTTCGTAGACAGTAGAGTGATGGTCAGAGGGCCAGGGGTCAGGGGGAAGTAGCCCTAAGATTGTTGAGGTTTGTCAGAGTGTTGATCAGTAGTTACAGAAACTGCAGAGAAGTCACAGAGTGAGGACTGAGGAAAAGACACTCAGGTTGATGATGATGTGTGTGTTGCTCAGCCATGTCCAACTCTCTGCAACCCCACGGACTACAGCCTGCCAGGCTCCTCTGCCCAGGGGATTTCCCAGGAAAGGATACTGGAATGGGTTGCCATTTCCTTCTCCAGGGGATCTTCCCAACCCAGGGATCAAATACGTCTTCTTGTGGTGGCAGGGAGTTCTTTACCACTGTGCCACCTGGGGGAATATGAAAATGGCTGAAATTGAAAAGAAGCAGTTTTANCCAGGGGATTTCCCAGGAAAGGATACTGGAATGGGTTGCCATTTCCTTCTCCAGGGGATCTTCCCAACCCAGGGATCAAATACGTCTTCTTGTGGTGGCAGGGAGTTCTTTACCACTGTGCCACCTGGGGGAATATGAAAATGGCTGAAATTGAAAAGAAGCAGTTTTAATAGAGCCCAGGGCAGCTGGTCGAGTTCGGCTGCTGAAGACAGAGCACATAGTGAAGAAGCCAGTGTCAGCCCCTTTGGGCACATGGGGAGGGCGGTGCCAGGGCTGGGGGGTCCCGTTCCACGGGTTAGAAAAGAGGACAGGTGTCCTTGTCATCACTGTGGGCATTTTTAATTTGTTTTTCTGCTAAGCCTGGAGATAGGAAGGCCCTTCAGAGTTTTTAAGCGTTCGTTTGTTTGTTTGTTGGAGCCTGTGACACAGTGGGTTTCCTGCCGTTGGTTTTCCTTTCTCCTTCCTCATCGCCACCACCAGGGGGAAATCTGAGTCAGAGAGAAAAGTTTGCCAGTTCAGACAGTTTTGCTCTGTGCACTGTTTCTAGTCTAAAGAGTAAACTGTAAGCCAGAGTGGGCGACCTCCACACCAGCTCCCTGCCCAGTTGTTGAGGAGGACAGGGTCCAGGACTGGTAGTCCCAGGAGACTTGGGCTCTGCTTCAGTGCGATATGAGTTCTCCAGGATAACGTGTTTGTAGACTATGCTGTCCTTAGAAGCGTTTTGTCTAAGTGGCAGCTGAAGGCGTCCCCGCACTTGAGCAAGTTCCTCGCCACTGTCCGTGGTTTTTGGTTTATCTCTGCTCTTTCCAGTTTGTTCTGCTTACTGATTGGAGGGGTAGCTGGAGCACCCAGTGGTGCTCATGCAGAGGCCAGTCAGAGGGGAGGTTGTCTCCCTTCTGCGGGGACGGCAGAATTATGCCTGAAGTTGAAATAAAGGTGTTAACCAAGAGGATTTGCTAGAATTCCTGTGACGTGGTGCTAAAACTTGTGTGTACTCAGTCATGTCTGACTCTGTGCCTCCATGGACTGTAGCCCGCCAGGCTCCTCTCTCCATGGGATTTCCCAGGCAAGAATACTGGAGTGGGGTGCCATTTCCTTCTCCAGGGGATCTTTCCAACCCAGGGACTGAACACAGGTCTCCTGCCATAGCAGGGGGGTTCTTCACCACTGAGCCATCAGGAAGCCCAGAAGCCAAAAATTCTTACCAGATGGTAAAGATTCCAACACAGTTTGCGGGGAATAAAACTCATATTCTTATTCCACTGAAATACTATCAGCTTAAATATGAGCAATATATATATATATATAAATGGCTTTAATTTTTGTATAAAAATGTCATTGTGCTAGTTGCTTGCTTCAGTTCAGTTCAGTTGCTCAGTCGTGTCCGACTCTTTGCAACCCCATGAATCGCAGCACACCAGGCCTCCCTATCCATCACCAACTTCCGGAGTTCACTCAGATTCACGTCTTTCGTGTCAGTGATGCCATCCAGCCATCTCATCCTCTGTCGTCCCCTTCTCCTGCCCCCAATCCCTCCCAGCATCAGTCTTTTCCAATGAGTCAGCTCTTCACATGAGGTGGCCAAAGTACTGGAGTTTCAGCTTTAGCATCATTCCTTCCAAAGAAATCCCAGGGTTGATCTCCTTGCAGTCCAAGGGACTCTCAAGAGTCTTCTCCAGCACCACAGTTCAAAAGCATCGATTCTTCGGCACTCAGCTTTCTTCACAGTCCAACTCTCACATCCATACGTGACCACAGGAAAAACCATAGCCTTGACTAGAAGGACTTTAGTTGGCAAAGTAATGTCTCTGCTTTTGAATATGCTGTCTAGGTTGGTCACAACTTTTCTTCCAAGGAGTAAGTGTCTTTTAATTTCNGCTCTTCACATGAGGTGGCCAAAGTACTGGAGTTTCAGCTTTAGCATCATTCCTTCCAAAGAAATCCCAGGGTTGATCTCCTTGCAGTCCAAGGGACTCTCAAGAGTCTTCTCCAGCACCACAGTTCAAAAGCATCGATTCTTCGGCACTCAGCTTTCTTCACAGTCCAACTCTCACATCCATACGTGACCACAGGAAAAACCATAGCCTTGACTAGAAGGACTTTAGTTGGCAAAGTAATGTCTCTGCTTTTGAATATGCTGTCTAGGTTGGTCACAACTTTTCTTCCAAGGAGTAAGTGTCTTTTAATTTCATGGCTGCAGTCACCATCTGCAGTGATTTTGGAGCCCAAAAAATAAAGTCTGACACTGTTTCCACTGTTACCCCATCTATTTCCCATGAAGTGATGGGACCGGATGCCATGATCTTCGTTTTCTGAATGTTGAGCTTTAAGCCAACTTTTTCACTCTCCTCTTTCACTTTCATCAAGAGGGTTTTTAGTTCCTCCTCACTTTCTGCCTTAAGGGTGGTGTCATCTGCATATCTGAGGTTATTCATATTTCTCCCTGCAATCTTGATTCCAGCCTGTGTTTCTTCCAGTCCAGCGTTTCTCATGATGTACTCTGCATATAGGTTAAATAAGCAGGGAGACAATATACAGCCCTGACGCACTCCTTTTCCTGTTTGGAACCAGTCTGTTGGTCCTACTAAGGCCCAAATAGCTTGTCATCATTATAATTATCATCACATTAATAATGTCTTGTAATTGTGAAAATACTTTTAACATTTATAAAGCCCAGTTACACTAACTCATTGGATTTCAAAGACAGCTGCTAGTGACAGTGTACCCAGGGTCCTTTTAAAGGTCTCCCTCTTTCCATGCTGTGTGGAGGGGATTGCACTTTGGGGTGATTTCACCTTTTGTTACTTGTTTCTAATTTTTCGGTGATTGTCACGCTTATCCTTTTAAATAAATGCTTGGATATTTCCCATGCCTTTGTAAGCCAGAATTACTGGGATCAAATTTAATCGTTAGTAGAGTGTTAACAGGGTGTAGGAACAGTCGCATCTCGGTGCAGCTCAAGACATGTAACCGGTCAGTGAATTTAAAAGATGTGCGGCTTTGCAGGTCGGGTCTACGCGGTCCTGTCAAAGAGGGAAGGACGAGTGCTGCAGGAGGAGATGAAAGAGGGGACAGACATGTTCATCATCAAGGCTGTGCTGCCCGTGGCCGAGAGCTTTGGCTTTGCTGATGAGATCCGGAAAAGGACCAGTGGCCTGGCCAGCCCACAGCTGGTGTTCAGCCACTGGGAGGTAAGAAGCCAATCCTTCCTTGTCATCTCAAGCTATGCTTCCCCACAGGGGGCGCCCCCAGGAGCCAACCACTCCTGTCATCTCAAGCTATGCTTCCCCACAGGGGACGCCCCCAGGAGCCAACCACTTCCCAGGCCAGTTGGTCTTGCCTGGTCCTGCTTGGTCAAAGCAGATGGCACTTTTTCACCCAGACTGGAAGACCTGAGATTATATGTGCTTTGTAATACACACACACACACACACACACGTACTCATTTTTTTTTCATTTGATGTAAAATTTAAAACAGAACTTTTAATCCTTTTTTCCCCCTTCCAAAGATATATTGTAGGTAAGAAAACCACAGATATTTTTAAAATGGAACTTTAATGTTTCTTCTGGGGAAAAAGCACTTCTAACATTTAAAGGCAAATAGTTATGCTTCTTACAAGAGAGAACTTTGAATTATTGCGTGTTTCATGTTCTTCAGTCCTCCTTATGGAGACTCAGGGCTCCTGTGGGCTTCAGGTGTTGTAGCACAAAATGACTCATCAAAACGCGTACACTTGGAGGACAGACTTATGGTTACCGGAGGGGAAGGGGTAGTCAGGGAGTTTGAGATGGACATGTATGCACTGCTGTATTTAAAATGGATAGCCAACAAGCATCTACTGTGTAGCACAAGGAATTCAACTTCAAACAAATAATCCCGATTTTTCCTTAAACAATTTAAACAAAGCTCATGGTTTAGGTTCTGTGCTAAGCTCTTCTCACTTCTTTTACTCTCTTGAGCCAACTGGGTCCCTCCTCTGGAACACTTCAAATGAACAGTTTAAATTTAGACCATACAGGGGAGTGGAAATAACTGAGGGAGAGCTTTCTCTTTAACATGAATTCTGTGGTCAGGTGAATCTGGCAAAATAAAGAATGGTGACACTTTAGGAAAATAACCTTGGACAGGGCAATCTGATTTCCATTGAGCAAGTTCATATCATCTAAACACCCAGTTGTGTCTGCTTCTTAAAAAAAGAAAGTTACATTTTTTGTGCTTGATAGAACTAAAGTTAATATTGTTCCAATTTAGGTTACATTTTTTTGGTTGTTGGTACAAGCTACGTTTTAACAGTGATTTCCTATGAGATTTTTCTTGCATTTTTGTCTCGAAACTCAGTGATGTTTCTATGACTCTGTTGGCTTATGTCTGAGTAGATACCATTGCCAGACTTCATTATGTAGAAAACAGTAGCACAAGACATGGAAGTTATTTGTTAGTCCCCATGCTTATGGGTAATAATATCCCACTTATCCAGACTTTGGGCTTTTTGGTTTTGGTTTTTGGCACTCAACTTTTACATAAGAGCACAAACCAGTAAAAAATAGAAGGGATGGATTCATAAAGGCAGTTTCTGAAGAACTATGTCTATGAAGAAGAGAAAGTGTTAATCAGTCGAGTCTGACTCTTCGCAACCCCATGGACTGAAGTCCACCAGGCTCCTCTGTCCGTGGGATTCTCCAGGCAACCATACTGGAGCAGGATAAATATACTACTGACATTCCTAATGAAAAACAGCATTGTCTCACACACGTTCCAGCAACCAGATGTGTGATTATAGGACAGTGCAGCAAAGTGATACTTAGAACAGAAAACTTACTCCACTTCAGAGTAATGACCTTGAGAAATGCAACACTTCTTCACTTGTGCTACCACTGCTGAAAACAGCCTTCAGAACTTAGAGCTCGTGCTTCTGAATGTCTTAAGAGATGACAAGTCCATCTCATTAAGAAGACCTGGATCAACCCTGGTGCAATAAACTGGGTGACAGGATGTTTGGTCAGAACAGAGTGTAGGTTGACTGACCAGTGGGATCCTCTGTAGATGCAGATGGAAGACGCATATTCAGAGCTCTTGAAATGACATCATCACTGAAAGAATTCTATATTGGAATTCGTTTATTCTATTGTTTGTTTAAAATACTTCATCACCTTATAGTCACTCTTATCCTTGAAAGTGATTCTATAATGCACTTTTTTTTTTTTTAATCTATAAAACTTCTCATCCTTTCCCATCTGGCAAATACATTGTGTATGAAACTGAAAAGGCTGCTCTGTGGAAAGAATCCCAAAGCAGAGTGGCTCAGCTAAAGCAGAAGGTTCTCTCGAGTCCACGGCTGCCTCTCTCAGCACTCAGCGTCCACAATGGTCTGGCCATTCCACCCCCTCCCACCTCCCCTGTGTTCCAGGCAGTAAGAGCCAGAAATAGGCAGAGGGCACACTCCAGCATTATAAGAGGATGCTGCCCAAGTCACTCCCCTTCATCCCACTGCCTGAAACAACTCATCCAGCACGTCAAGCAAGGCTCCACCTGACAAAGAGGCTAACAGTGTGGTCTTAGCCGGGTCATATTGAGTCTGACTCTTTGCAACACCATGGACTGTAGCCCACCAGGCTCCTCTGTCCATGAGATTCTCCAGGCAAGAATACTGGAGTGGGTTGCCATTTCCTCCTCCAGGGGATCTTCCCCACACAGGGATCGAACCCGTATCTCTTGCGTCTCCTGCCTTGGCAGGTGGTTTCTTTGGCACTAGCACCAGGAGTCAGCAGATGCTGACCCATTACTTGTTTTGGTAAATATAACCACACCCCTTCATTTGCATAGCTTACGGGGCTGCTTTCAAGTGGACTCTGTCAGAGACCATGTGGCCCTCAGTCTGTTTTACCTACTGTCTTGGGCTTTAGAGGAAAGGTGTGACTCTCTGCCCCTCCCCCCAGAACCTCGCTCCTCTGCATGCCCACCCAAAATACCTATTGCCGAAGAAAAAGAGGAGAATTGGTATTTAGGAACAGTTAATATAAAACAGCAAATTTTGACCAAATATGCAGTTTTTGTCGGTACAAAAATCAGGATGGTTTCTTCAGTCTTATTTCTCTCTCAAAATGTGAAAAAAGAGGTGGGGGGTTGAAAGTTAATCTTATATACTTAATAGTAGTTTTTTAAAAGGTACTAGTTTGGGGCTTAGTTGTAGCTTGTTATTACAAGCCGATCCTTCAGTAAACAACTGTAGGGGAAGTGCAGTCAAGGAAAGTTGGCTGCAGTTTTGCACCATCCCCCTGTCATCCCCTTGCCACCTGCCATGGTCCCATTCCCCAAAGCTTCACATCTTTGGGGACAGGACAGAGGAAGTCTTGAAAATCCATTACACTTAAGTGTCACTGATCTGATATTTTCTGGCTGTCTCGGTTTTTTCCCACCACCCCCTCCATAGTTAGGTTCAGAAATAACACAGTTGTTGAGATCTGGCTTCTCACTCCAAGGCACTGTTTTTCATTTGTATTCTACCACACCATATAATTTACAATCAAGAGCTTTTGAGAGAAAGTGCTTCAGAAAAATAGAGAAAATAAAATTACAGGCATTTTCCACGAGGAAACCTTTGAAGTCAGCAGTCTCATAATTTCTCTTTCTATGTTTTACCCTTCTGCAAAAAAAAAAAGGAAGAAAAGGAGCTAATAAGGGACATAGAAAGAAATATTACCAGTCAGTGCTGTTCTACATATATGTCAGCATAACCTCGAGTCTCACTGTTTTAATACTGAGATTCCCCCCGGGGTGTGCTAAAGGCCGTGCAGGATAAGGAAGAAGTGTTGCAGTAGCACCGAAAACATGTAATGGACATGGTATTTCCCACCTGCCAGCTGTAATCATAGGGAGAATTGGGCAAAGTATTGAAACAGAGCTCCCAAACCTTTTTTATTTTCTAGTTTTTTTTTTTTTTTTTTTTTTTTTTTAATGCTCAGGGCAACAACTAGCACTTGGGTGCCTTCTTTCCTGTGAGTTAG
The DNA here is from genome assembly GCA_006410675.1 of Oreotragus oreotragus. Classification (NCBI taxonomy): domain Eukaryota; kingdom Metazoa; phylum Chordata; class Mammalia; order Artiodactyla; family Bovidae; genus Oreotragus; species Oreotragus oreotragus. The sequence goes on along the minus strand of SJYX01004903.1, from coordinate 107,107 downwards.
ATGAAGTCCTCTTTAGATTCTGAAGGTGCAAAAAATATCCTCCCCACAGGCACATGAATTCTGGGTGAGGCTGTTAGAAGAAAGCACCTTTTCTTCAATACTGATAGCAAGCTCTGCTCTCCTGCCTCAGAGATGCTTTTCTGTGAACATCACCTGTACTGTCTGGGGTCACCTTATCATCGCCCGCAAAGAAAATTCATAATGACCCTGATGCAGTGAGATGGGGCTGAGCCAGGCTAGCCTCTTCCTGACAAAGAGTACTCCATCTCCCCTCTCCTGAGAGTTTGTTCGACATGTCAAGGCAAGAACCTAGATACAGGAGGGGTGCAGGTGAAGACAGCAGCTGCCCGTGCAGGACAGAGGAAGTGCAGGCAACTGGGCCTGTGTCAGGCGAGTCCCTGGGCAGCAGGAGATGAACACAGGCAGCGGCCCCAGAGTCTCAGGAAGCAGGCTGAGCAAACTTCAGAAGTATGTGCCGAGGGAAAACGGGGCCCTTCTGAAGCTCCTGGGTCCTGCAGTCTTGAAAAAAGGACTCTCTGGTCTTAAACTGGCTAGTCTGAGTCCGCTGTCTCCCAACCAGCCCCTCACTTAGTGCTAGAAAAGATTGAGGGCAGGAGGAGAGGGGAGTGGCAGAGGATGAGATTCATGGCATCACCGACTCAATGGACATGAATTTGAGCAAACTCCAGGAGAGAGTAAAGGACCGGGGAGCCTGACGTGCCACCGTACATAGGGTCGAAAAGAATTGGACACGACTTAGCAACTGAACAATGACAAAAATGCATTCGCTGCTACCACTGAGACCTGCTAAGAACATGTGGCTTCTTTATATTCCACGATGCGTTTATCATCCAACTAGTCAGAGGGGGACACTAATGACTGGCTTAGAACTAGTCTCCTACAAGTACAGGGTTTGTGGATGACCACCCAAGTAAATGGTCCATTTCCTGACCTTCTTCCCCTTCCCCTTCCAAGAAAGAGGGCCTTCTGTGGGGAGAAGGTGAGGACCTCAGCTTCAGCACGGTGCCCACTGGCCTTATCCAGGAAGTGGCTTGCCTGGTCTGGTCCCCTCTAGCTGCTAGAGCCAGTATGGTAGCACCAAACAGTCTCAGGAGTCTTTCCAACAGCCACTGATCTCTGTAAGTCCCCACCAGCAGCTGCCTTTGTCCTGCGCCCAGGCCGCTACCAACCTCTTGGCCACTCCACGCCCTCTCACATGTGGGGACTTCCAGATCAGCAGCATCACCCCTTGCACTCCTCTGCTACCTTGTCAGATGAAACCTGGAGTGGGCAGGACTCCAGCAACTTGCCAGTCCTAAAAGAAAGTCAACCTTGAGTATTCATTGAAAGGACTGATGCCGAAGCTCCAGCACTCCGACCACCTGATGTGAAGAGGCCACTCATTGGAAAAGACCCTGATGCGGGGAAAGATTGAAGGCAGGAGGAGAAGTGGGCAGTGGAGGATGAGATGGCTGGATGGCATCATCAACTAAGTGGACGTAAATTTCAGCAAACTCTGGGAGATAGTGGAGGACAGGGGAGCCTGGCATGCTGCAGTCCTTGGGGTCACAACGAGTTGGACACGACTTAGTGACTGGCTGAACAATAACAACCTCCTGCCGGTCCTTTGCTAATGGCACCCTTGGAGATGTTGCTGATGCTCTGTGGACCTGAGGATATATACCGTGAGGAACCTGAATCCTCATGTCTAGTACTTCAGCCTAAGGGCACTGTTCTGTGCTTTTACACACTTACGAGACTGTGACGTGTGGTCTAGTTCTTTTTCACAACTGCCTACTGTTTTATGACTGCTGTTCCCCACCCCCATCTCCTTTATTTCTTGGAGGAGGATTTTTACATGAACTGTCTAGAACTTTGTCTTCAGATTGCCTTGTTATCTCTCTCTCTGACTGTTCATTCTCCTTTTGTTGAGTCTGGCGCCTGTCTTTCATGGTGCTTGATTTCCTCTTGTCCTCGGAGAGTCACACTGGCAGGGTCACTTGCAGCGGGGCTTCTCTCCTCCTCTGCCCTCCTGAGGGCCGAGGCTCAGGTCAGTGCCTTCCCCGGTGTGGATGGTGCAGGACCACAGACTCTGCACGGGCTGAGCCTCATCTTGAGAAGGTGATGGCTTTTCTCATGACCTACTAGTCACTTCTAGCCACAGCCCCAGGCAGACACAGTTACTCCACCTCCCAAGAAGACTGGGGGATCCTGGTCCCCACCTGCCTGGGGTATGTGGCTTTGGGCCCGTCCATCCTCAGTGGGCAGTAAGAGTCTGGCCCTCATGACCACTCCTGTCTTGGCTCCCTGGGGGAAGTGGATGGGGCTTGTACCTCTGTTTATCACTGTGGGCTCTCTTCTCTCCCTTCCTGGTCCACAGAAATTTCCTACTGTTGTACTGAAGAGTGACTATTATAAAATAAATTCTTCTTTAATTTCTGTGTCTTAAACCGAAGAGTATTGGGATTTGAGACCACTTGAGACATAACACCTCTTTCTGCCCAGTTGGAAAATAAGAAAAAAAACAACAACAAAAAGAACAAGACATATGAAAGTCAGAATTTCACTGTCCTTACTGGTAAAGCCAATTTTATAGAATGTGGTCAGCATGTTGGCAATACTGACCTCCTAATATTGCACTGAATTTTGGGGCAAAAACTCAGAATAAAGAATAGACCCATGTGTTGATCTGTGCTGAGGACAAAGGAAAATTAGTGAAATAACATCTCTACCCAGGGGTATCGTAGTGTAGGGGAGAGTTTGTCCTATTATTCAAAAGTAATAGCTTTCTTACTTCCTTAGTGTTCTATAAAGACTCTAAGAGTAAAGACTAATGTGTATATTACAAGTTTCATTGAATCTGCCTCCATTTGTTCATGGTTGTTTATTACCATTTCTAGCAAGCTTACCTCTTCATTGCTTAGCATTCGTTTCTTAAGCTAAGACTCTATGAACTGGCATTGGGAATAAAAGTATAGTTGTCTAATCTAGCACATTCTGTCACCTTCCTTTACAAGATCATCCCCAGTGACCCCTTCTGGGTACCAACCACCGAGGAGGAGTACCTGCACTTTGGGGAAAAGGCCGATTCCGAGAACCAGGCCCGGAAGTACATGAATGCAGTGCGGAAGCGGAAGGGTCTCTATGTGGAAGAGAAGATTGTGGAGCACGCAGAAAAGCAGAGAACCCTCAGCAAGAATAAGTAACTGCCCCTGCTGGCTGATCCTTCGCTTTGTAATAAATGTGGAAAGGTCACCCAGGCTTTGATACTGGGAAAATTTCTTTATGCTGCGTCATCTCTTGCATTCACTTTGAATAAAGTTGATCTGTATAATATTTTACATAGGGCCTTCCAGAATTTTTTTGTAATTGATTCTGCTACAAAGCAAGATGTTATTATAAGCATTGCAGTGGACCTTTCTCCCTTTGTGTGTGCTTCAGTCATGTCTGACTCTTTGTGACCCCATGAACTGTAGCTTGCCAGGCTCCTCTGTCCATGGTATTCTCCAGGCAAGAATCCGGGAGTGGGTTGCCATGCCCTCCTGCTCTCTACCCTGTGTGTAACTGCCCCCAGCAGTAAAACTCAGGCTATGATGAGGGCAGTCTGCTCAGCGCTGAGGGCAGGGTGTGGAGGCTGCATCCTCTACACTGAGCAGCCCACCCCTGCCTGTGGTCAGCATCACTCTTCCAACTACATCCTCCACTTAAACATATTTTATATGTAATCTTTGGTTAACAGCATTTAACATCCTTTGAGGAGACCACAAACTTGCAAGACGAGCTACCGTTAGATTAAACCAAGTCACTTTTACAGCTGATTCATCTTAAGGTTTATTTGTCCATCCAAACAATGTTTTGATATAATGTTCAATTGTTGGCCTTTAAACCTTCTGTTTTCACATTCCTTCATATATTGCATCACTCATATTTAAATAAATGTTAATTAAATTAATAGACTGGTTCCAAATCGGGAAAGGAGTACGACAAGGCTGTATATTGTCACCCCGCTTATTTAACTTATATGCAGAGTACATCATGAGAAACGCTGGGCTGGATGAAGCACAAGCTGGAATCAGGATTGCTGGGAGAAATATCAATACCTCAGATATGCAGATGACACCACCCTTATGGCAGAAAGCAAAGAAGAACTAAAGAGCCTCCTGATGGAAGTGAAAGAGGAGAGTGAAAAAGTTGTCTTAAAACTCAACATTCAGAGAACTAAGATCATGGCATCTGCTCCCATCACTTCAAGACAAATAGATGGGGAAGCAATGGAAACAGTGACAAATTTTTATTTTGAGGGGCTCCAAAATCACTGCAGATGGTGACTGCAGCCATAAAATTAAAAGACACTTGCTCCTTGGAAGAAAAGTTGTGACCAACCTAGACAGCATGTTAAAACCAGAGACATTACTTTGCCAACAAAGGTCCATCTAGTCAAAGCTATGGTTTTTCCAGTGGTCATGTATGGATGTGAGAGTTGGACTATAAAGAAAGCTGAGCACCGAAGAACTGATGCTTTTGAACTGTGGTGTTGGAGAAGACTCTTGAGAGTCCCTTGGACTGCAAGGAGATCCAACCAGTCCATCCTAAAGGAAATCAGTCCTGAATATTCATTGGAAAGGCTGATGCTGAAGCTGAAACTCCAATACATTGGCCACCTGATTCGAAGAACTGACTCATTGGAAAATACCCTGAATGCTGGGAAGGATTGAAGGCAGGAGAAGGGAACAACAGAGGATGAGATGATTGGATGGCATCACTGACTCGATGGACATGAGTTTGAATAAACTGGGATTTGGTGATGGACAGGGAGTCTTGGCATGCTGCAGTCCATGGGGTTGCAAAGAGTCGGACATGACTGAGTGACTGAACTGAACTGAACTGATATTTTTCTTTTAAAAAAGTAAATTTCTGTAATTCTCTTGGCTGTTTCCTCTTAGCCTTACTGAAGGGTATTATCTTATATGATGAGATTATTGCCTTTATTGTAAGTGTCTTCCCTAAATCTCCTCAGTTGCCTCATTCAGGGAGATCCCCATATAAGGGACAAATGAATCCAGTCAAAAATAGATTTTGTAATTTTTGATGTTTCCCTAATACCTTGTATAGCCACTTAAAAGGATTCTTTTTCAAAATGCATAAAATTATAAGACCAGACCTGAAATGCTTTTAATGTTTTTTTTGTTTATTTAGGTTTTTTTTAAATTTGTTTTGTTTTGTTTTAATATACACTAGGTCACTCTTAACACTAGAGCCCTGGCAAATCTGGCCAAGTCCGATTGACCCTGCCTTTGGGGAAGGTTTAGCTAGATATTTCACTGTCTGTCCAAGTTGAACAGATACTGATAATCTGAATTAATTGAGAGTTCCACCACATACTGGTTTATCTAAAAATTTGGATAACACAGGAAGAGCTAACACATCGATTTATAGCATTTGTGAATAACATCATTCAAACTGCCAGATGTACCATATAAAGTATTCTTAGACTCTCCACTTTATCAGCAAACGCTGCATTTAATAGAAAAGAGGCACAGCCCCAAGAAAGCTGGAGCGCTCACTGCGTTCTGGGCCCTGCCAGATGGGCTGGTGTGGGGGAGGCTGTCAGCCTGGTGGACGGCCGCTCTTCCTTCTCCATGTTTGGGGAGGCAGCAACGAGCAGGGAGGTGACCGCAGGCCACAGGCTGCAGCCAGTCCGTCACGTGAGTCGTCTGCCATGGCTGCGTAGCTGGCGAAGGGGCCACTTCGTGTCCCTGGGCCACGCTCAGACCCTCACATGCACGTATGAAATGCAGTGAAAGTGAACCTGGAAGCTGTGATGCTCAGTCATGCACAAGTCTTGTGACACCCCACAGACTGTAGCCCGCCAGGCTCCTTTGTCCACGGGATTTCCCAGGCAAGAATACTGGAGTGGGTGGCCATTTCCTCCGCCGGGGGATCTTCCCCACCCAGGAATCGAACCTGTGTCTCCTGCATTTTCTGGTAGATTCTTTACCCCTGGGACACCTGGGAAGCCTGAACCAAGTATTTAACCTGTCCCAAAGTGGGATGGGGGTGTTGCTGTTCTTACATTGGGCTTGGTCTCTGGCAGTCATTTATAGACGGGAGGCAGTGAGGATGCCACAAAACCAAGACCCTCGCTCCTGGAGGATCCTTGGCGTTGAGGTGCTGAGGTCTCAGAGGACAGACATAGGCAACATCAGTCTCTTGCCTGTCCTAAGACAACCCCAGGGCAAAGGTGGGCAAGGGGCGGCGAATCTGGGTGGGTGAGACTTTTCAGTGTGCCCAGTTGCACCATCGTGTCTGTCCGACTTTTTGCAACCCCATGGACTATAGCCTGCAGGCTCCTCTGTCCATGGGATTTTCCAGGCAGGAACACGAGTGGGTTGCCATTTCCTTCTCCAGGGGATCTTCTGACCCAGAGATCGAGCCCACGTCTCCTGCGTTGGCCAGTGGATTCTTTACCACCAGCACTCCTTGGCTTGAGAACAAATACCCATCTGTTACGACCCCAGGGGTATGGGGGTGTGTGTTGGGGTGCGAGGAGATAGAGGGAGAGAGATCCTCACTGGATCCTCACGTGTGCTGTATGAGAGGACCTGGAAGAGGTCGTGTGGCCCAGGTCCCGTATCTCATGCAGCTGCACCTCCTCCTTGGAGTACATCACAAAAGGATTCCAGGGACTGTGGCCTGATTAGCGTCAGGTTCAGAGAACATCCACAGGCCTCTATAACAGAGGACAAGAGGAAGATCTTCATATTTATGACATTTTTGTCCTGTGCCTCAAACTTAGGTAAACCTACCAGTGTCCAAGATTCAAAAATCGTTACCTATGTTTCTCAGATTTATGGCCAGTGAGTTTAGAGAAATAATTGATTTCAGATATTAGGTTAACCCATGCCCTTAAAACTGGGTAAGAAATATTCCTTCCCTCGAGATGGTTGGATGACATCACTGAGTCAATGGACATGAGTTTGAGCAAACTCCAGGAGATGGTGAAGGACAGGGAAGCCTGGCGTGCTGCAGTCCATGTGGTCGCCAAGAGTCAGACACGACTGAGCGACTGAACCTGTCTTAAGTAAGGCCCAGAGCTCTCCAGCTGAACAGACAATTNGAGTCAATGGACATGAGTTTGAGCAAACTCCAGGAGATGGTGAAGGACAGGGAAGCCTGGCGTGCTGCAGTCCATGTGGTCGCCAAGAGTCAGACACGACTGAGCGACTGAACCTGTCTTAAGTAAGGCCCAGAGCTCTCCAGCTGAACAGACAATTAAATCCAAGAATAAGAAGGTGTATCCTCGTGAAGCAATCCAAGTAATTCTTTCTTTTTAAGGCAAAAAGCACTTGAGACTTCCGAAACTGAAGGGGTGGGGTAGGGGGTGGGGAATAAAAATAATAAAAGCCAAGCATTTAGATCAGATTCTAAAAACAGAGGATTCTGAATGTCAGCCAATACACAAACTGGACTGTGGACATTGAGAAGATTTTCCTTTATCCTCTTCCACAGATAGAGCCTGGGGCACAGACAGCATCTCTCAATTCAGGATGAGCCATGGAGAGGCCTGTGTGCCCTGCAGTTCACGAGAGAGTCACATGCCATGGACTCCAAGAAAGGAAGAGGCAGGACATACAGAAGGGCTCCCTGCAAGGGCAGAAGTGAAGGGACCAAGACCCTCCCAACCTGGCCAATCCTGGCCCAGGGCTGGAGAGCCAGAGACTTGATCTTGAGTCATGAGGATCACTGAAGACAGTCCCTGTCCTTCACCATCTCCTGGAGTTAACTCCAACTCATGTCTGTTGAATTGGTTATCCCAGTGAGTCGGCTTTTTGCATCAGGCGGCCAAAGGATTGGAGCTTCAGCTTCAGCATCAGTCCTCCTAGTGAATATTCAGGGTTGATTGCCTTTAGGATTGATTGGTTTGATCTCCTTGCAGTCCAAGGGACTCTCAAGAGTCTTCTCCAACACTGCAAGTTGAAAACATCAATTCTTCGGCACTCAGCCTTCTTCATGATCCAAGTCTCATATCTGTACATGACTAGTGGAAAAATCACAGTTTTGACTAGATGGACCTTTGTCAGTAAAGTGATATCTCTGCTTTTTAATACACTGTCTAGGTTTGTCATAGCTTGTGGGACATGCAAAGTCTCAGCCCTCATCTAAGACTTCCTCTGTCAAACTGAGGTGAACTCAGTATGCTGTTTTAACAAAGCCTCCAAGTAATTCTGATGCATACTTAAGTTTGAAAGCAACTGCCATAGAGATTTTAATGACCAGTTATTTAAAAGTATACTTTCGGGACTTCCTTGGTGGCCCAGTTGTTCTGCACGCTCAATGCAGGGGACCCCAGTTTGATCCCTGGTCAGGGAAGTAGATCCCACATGCCTCAGCTAAAAATCCCCCGTGCTGCACCTAAAACCCAGCACAATTAAATGAATTAAAAGTAATAATAAAGCTATACTTTGCACTTTTTGAAAATTTTCTTAACTGCTTCGTGATTTGCAAGCAAAAATGTGCACTATACCTCTTAGGTCTAATTTTAAGTAACATTTGCAAGGCTTCATTTGGATAATTAACTTTCTTCCACCCCATGGTAGATATGGAAACTCTTAAGTCTTTTCAAATGTGTACACTGTTATTTTAGGATTGGGAGGCTAAAGGTCAAAGGAGAGAACTAACCAAAAATAATTCAGTTTGAAAAAGAGCATCCATATGGTGTTCATTCTGGACAGAACATTGATGGAGGAAGAAGTTATTTGCCTTTCAAACCTGGTAAGAGCAAAGAAAGGGAGGAACAGGCTCAAAGATTTGGGGCACTTATAAAATGTACTCTTAAGGCAAGGAGAATGGATCAAACTGAAAGGTTGTTTGAACATCAGATTTAGATGTTTCTTTTTTTATGTGCCCTAATTCAAAAAAGAAAAAAAGAAGTGACCTTATGAGATGTCTAGTTATGAATGTTTACTCCCCTTCTTTTATCTTTCTTTTTAAGAGCAGCTAGAAAAATCAGAGCTAGGGGAATTTTTCTGTCCAGCAAAGCACATGAGATCATTGAAAATGCACACTTTTAATTTTATAGCCTATCCTTTCCAAATATATTTTCCTTTATTAAAACAACTGCACTTTTGAGAATGTCAATGAGAGGTGAATTCATTTGGCTGTTGTCAGAGGCTTTGAAACATTTTAAAATTGCCACCACCACCACACCTTCAACCCTTCAGGATAAACAGAATTTAGCCTTTGAGATGGAATTTGATATAGAAAAAGCGGTGCTTCCTGGTCAAATATTTTTCCAAAGAAGGTAAAAATATCCTCAAATCTGAGACTTTGCCTGGGCTTCTCTCTTGCAGTGATAACTCCCTTCCCTGGAAAGGTTAATATTTTACTGGAGGATATCTGCTTTACAATATTGTGTCAGTTTCTGCCATGCAGCAACATGAATCAGCCATAGGTATACGTATGTCCCCTCCCACATGAACCGCCCTCCCACCACCACCCCCATCCCACCCTTCTAGATTGTCACGGAGCACCGGCTCTGAACTCCCTGCATCACACAGCGAGTTCCCGCTGGCTGGCTATTTTACATATGTATGCGTGTTTCAGTGCTACTCTCTCAAGTCGTCCCACACTCTTCTTCCCCTCCGGGTCTGTTCTCTATGTCTGCCTCTCCATTGCTGCCCAGCATGTAGGTTCATCAGGACCATCTTTCTAGATTCCATATATATGCGGTGCTATACTTAGTCACTCAGTCATGTCCGACTCTTGGCAACCCCATGAACTGTGGCCCACATATGCGTTAATATATGACATTTGTTTTTCTCTTTCTGACTCACTTTACTTTGCATAATAGGCTCTAGGTTCATCCACCTTATTAGAACTGAGTCAAATGAGTTCCTTTTTATGGCTGAGTAGCAGTCCGTGGGGTCGCAAGGGTCAGACACGACTTAGCCACGAAACCACCCACCACCCACCACCACCAATATTCCATTGCATATATGTACCACAGCTTCCTTACCCATTCACCTTCCGTGACCTGGCTATTGTAAATAGTACTGCGATGAACATTGGGGTGCATGTTGTCTTTTTCAGTTATGATTTAGGAAAGGTTAATATTTCTTAAGCGATGTGCTGCCTTCAGCCAGGCGGGATGGATTACTGTGCTGAGTGCCCTCTTCCTTTTCGTGGTGTTGTATCCAAAAGGCTTCAAAGAGGTGGGCCCTGGTGTCCTGGCGGAGAAGGCAATGGCACCCCACTCCAGGACTATTGCCTGGAGAATCCTATGGACGGAGGAGGCTGGTGTGCTGTAGTCCGTGGGGTCATGAAGAGTCGGACATGACTGAATGACTTCCCTTTCACTTTTCACTTTCATGCATTGGAGAAGGAAATGGCAACCCACTCCAGTGTTCTTGCCAGGAGAATCCCAGGGACAGGGGAGCCTGGTGGGCTGCCGTCTATGGGGTCGCACAGAATCAGACTGAAGCGACTTAGCAGCAGCAGCAGCTGGTGTTCTGGAGTTTATGGAGTTTTGAGTGAATGGGCTCCTTGGCACCTTGTTCTCCATAGCACCAGACAGGCGCTCCCGAGCTGTAGCTTGGGATGCACTCAGATGGCTGTCACTAGCTCTACTCTGGGCTTCCTTGGTGGCTCAGACAGTAAAGAATCCGCTTGCCAATATGGGAGAGCCAGGTTCGATCCCTGCATTCGAAAGCTCCCCTGGAGAAGGGAATGGCATGCTACTCCGGTATTCTTGACTGGAAAATTCCATGGACAGAGGAGCCTGGTGGATCCTACAGTCCATAGGATCTCAAAGAGTCAGACACAACTGAAGCAATTTAGCACACATGCCCTTGACAATGGCAAGGAAAGAAGACAGGAACAACTCTGAATTCACTGAGGATCTGCATTTCAGATTTGTCCCCCTGAACCCACTGCAGCCTTTGAGTGAACACTGGAAAAGCTGATTTGCTAAATCTCTGATTCCCCCAGAGAGATAAGACTGCACAATTTCCTTCCTCCTGGCCCAAAGGGCAGCTGAGGAGAGAGCAAAGACACCTCTCCCACTAACGCCCCTGACACAGCTTAGTCTCAAAACCCAGAGGGCTCGAGGGAGCACAGCTCCATGTTCACAGTGCAAGGGGCCACCTCAGAGACACTCTCGGGGAACTTCAAGAAAAAGCTAGGGGCCTCCTTTTTAAGAGCTACAGGTCGTGTAATGGCAGGTGGGTGAGAGGCAGCGGGGTGGGATTGCATCTGTTTTCCTGTGATGGTGGTCTGAAGAAGCTCCGCTTTGCCGTAAATGGTATATTTTCCAAATCTTATGGGCTCTGGGAAAACTCGCACACACAGTGATCACTCATTCTTTCATTAAATGGAGTGAACTTTCATCACCCTTCCTCTGGGTCTTAGCATTATTTACATACAAAAATTAAGGTCTTAGAAAGCAGATGCCCTCAGGACTTCCCTGGTGGTCCAGTGGCTGAGACTCCGAGCTCCCAGTGCGAGGGGCCTGGGGTTCGATCCTTGGTCAAGGAGCTATATTCCACTGCCCCATCTAAAAAAAATCCCAGGTGCTGCGATTAAAGATCCTGTGGGCTGCAACTAACACCTGGTGTAGCCAATGAAGAAATACATAAAATTTTAAAAAAGAATGCAGACCTCATATTCCCAAACCCTGCCTCCCAACTGACTCAGGGACATGGTAGTCATTTCTCCATTGACAGATGTTGATCTAAAGTGCCTTGAACTTGGATAAACCCCATAAGGTCACACAGCTAATAAGTAGTTGCAACAGAGCCTCAGACTCAGCCCTTCCAGCTCCTGGGCCTTGGCTCTCAACACGGCCCCCCCGGGGCGTTGGCTCACAGTTCCCCTGATGGAAATGAGAGCCAGAAAATGCCAGAAAGCACACAGCTCGCAAGGCGCAGTCTGGCAGACCAGGAAGAAGCTGCTGAGAAACTTTCAACTTCATCTCTTTCGTAAGAAGCACATTGTTTCCAAGAAATTCATCCAGTCTATTGTTCAGCGGAAAGACTCAAGCCGTTCTGAAAGGCTTTCGATAACAGCTATGGAATCCACCCCCTGTGTTCTCGTGGTCAGCTCAGAGCGGCTGTGGAGGCACAAATGCCCACTTCTGACGTGCGAGTTTGGCTGGGCGTGGGGCGTGGGGCTAAGGGAACGGCGGTTAAAAGAGTTCACCTCTAGTAGACCCTTTGATGTGGGGTGTGGGTAGAGAGGGAGGAAAGAGAGAGATCAGGATGCAGTCCACTGAGAATGAAGGACTGGAGGTGAGATTCATCCAATGAGCAACATTTACTGGGTCCCAACCACGTGCTAAAAGCTGAGCCAGGCACTCTGGACATATTGGTGGTCCTAGTTGTGGGGGATGACATTCCATTTCTCTAGGGTAAGTGTCTTGGAAGGAAGGGATGTAAGCCAAAGCAACCTGACCTCCTGGGGAACCAGAAAAAAAGGTTATATTGAGAAAGTGACCTTGGAGCACATCTTGGACATGAAATTAAGATTCTTGCTCCTTGGAAGCAAAGTTATTAAAAACAGAGATGTCACCTTGCTGACAAAGTCCGTATAGTCAAAACTACAATTTTTCCAATAGTTATGTCTGCATGTGAGAGTTGGACCATAAAGAAGGCTGAGCATTGAAGAATTGATGCTTTCGAATTGTGGTGCTGGAGAAGACTCTTGAGAGTCCCTTGGACTGCATGGAGATCAAACCAGTCCATCCTAAAGGAAATCAATCCTGAATATTCCTTGGAAGGACTGATGCTGAAGCTGAAGCTCCAGTCCTTTGGCCACCTGATGCGAAGAGCCGACTCATTGGAACAGCCCTTCATGCTGGGAAAGATCGAGGGCAGGAGGAGAAGGGGACAACAGAGGATGAGATGGTTGGATGGCATCACTGATTCAGTGGACATGAGTTTGAGCAAACTCCAGGAGATGGTGAAGGATAGAGCAAACTGGCGTGCTGCAGGCCATGGGGTCACGAAGAGTCAGACAGGACTGAGCGACTGAACGATAGCAACAAGGCCAGGATGCGTGAGGAAATCATGTTCCAGATCCAGCAGTGTTCAAAGGCCCTGTGGCGGGGGGAATACTTGTAGGTCTGAAGACTCTAGACGAAGCAGCTTGGCCAGAGCAGGGAGAGCGGGGCGGGAAGTGATGCCAGGCCCAAAAGGCCATTTGAGGAGTTCCATCTTTCCCCGAGAGGCAATCAAAACCTTGGAGGATTCTGGATGGAGTGACATGAGCTGACCTACATTTGTTTTCACAAGCGGTCACTCTGGCAGCTCTGTAGAAGTCAGATGGGAAGGACTGTGGTGCTTCGGGCAGAAGGTGACAGGGGTCTGACCTGGGCGGCAACTGTGACTATGGAGAGAAGGTCATATTTGAAACAGAGCAAGTCCCCTGATGGCCTTTGCTTCATCTGGTTTTGCTCTTTAGTGACAGAGGAAGGAAGATCCTCCTGAGAAGTGCATCTGGAGATGATTCTGGTGTCCTGGGAGCAGCAGTGAGGATGGGGTCATGGAAGACGGAAGAGGGGCTGGTGGCAGATTGGCAGCAGCTCAGAGAGCTTGGGGACCGGAAGGGCTCGGTGACCTGTACAGCAGCGTCAAATCGGCAAATTTCCAGGTGGGTGAGACAGGCAGAGGGCAGAGCAGAGCTGAGCCGGCAGGCTCGAGGACTCAGGTGAACCGCCTCAAGGACGGGTGAGTTTGGGCTCCTTGGAGATGGTCAGAGAAAGGACTGAAGCCCGAAGAGGCCTGAGAGATGGAGACCCGGAGGCCCAGACCTCCCAGTGAGGTTGGGAGGCGGGTTTGGTGGCAGAAGGGACCAGGCGAGGCAGGAGGACCAGCAGCGAACTGTTGCCTGGATCCTGAGGATGCTGACCTCCTCTGGAGGATCCTCAGCAGAAGCAACAAACAGCCACACACTCACGGGTGAGCCTAGCACCACAGTCCCTCTGTGGAAGGAGGAGGGGGGTGTGGTGGACGTGCCGACAGGTCAAGACCGTCAAGCCCCTGCAGAGGATGGCAGAGCGGGTAAAATGGCCAGCGGAGTCGTACAGTCCAGCCTTTACGTCAGAGTCCGTGGGGGGAGCCGGGACTGCACGTGGCCCCTTGGCCCCATCCCAGGGGCTCCTCCTCCGCCAGGCGCTCCCATGGTCCTCAGCCCTCCTCTCTCAGGGTCACCCAGCAGGGGCTGCCCGAGGATCCACTTCCCCCTGACCTCCTGTGTCTTTTCCCTGGTCCCCTCGGACCCCTCATCCTTTTATTCCCGCCCTTCTTCTCCTGAGTTGGCTGTCAGACCTCGGCTGCATCCAGACACTCCATCTACCCCCTTCTCACCAGCCCAGGCCAGGTGAAGAGGGAAGCAGGAGGGAGACAAGCTTCCTTCTGGACACATTAGAGCTCCCAGGTTTGCCAGACACCATGCTCAGAAGTTTCCCCCATCACCGGAGTTCTCCTGTTGACCTGGTGTGCACAGTTCTGGAACTTTCCTGGCTTTTTAAACAAGTCTCTGTTTAGGACCTAAACCAGGGATTTTCCACCGAGGATGGTTTAGGCCCCCAGAGGACATTGGGCAATGTCTGGAAGCGCTCCTGGCCTCTCATGGGTAGAGGCCGGGCCTCTGCTGAACACCCCCTCCATCTCCCAGCACAGGCCTTGCCTTAGAGGAGCGTCTGCACCAATGGGGCAGGAGGGGACAGTGAGCCAGGAGTCTCTTCCATCATTTTTTGTTTGTTTGTTTGTTAAATTTTGTTGGAGTATAGATGCTTTTGGCTTCCCAGGTGGTGCTAGTGGTAAAGAACCTGTCTGCCAATGCAGGACACTTAAGAGACTCAGGTTTGATCCCCGGGTAGGGAAGATCTTCTGGAGGTGAGCATGGCAACCCACTCCAGTATTATTGCCTGGAGAACCCCATGAACAGAGGAGCCTGGCGGGCTACAGTCCATGGGGCCGCAAAGAGCTGGACAGGACTGAGTGACGCATATCCTCTCATGTAGAGGCAAGGAATCCAAGGGTAGGGGGCAGGGGAGGCTGTACCCCAACGCCCCCAAAGGAACGAGGTGTAAGCTGGAGACCTAAGAGAGTCATCTGCAGGACACTTCAGATGCCTTATCCCCAGGCAATGTGAAAACCACAAAACTCCCATCAAGATGGAAAAAAAAATCTCACTGGCACAGCCAAGCCCTGTGTCCACCCCCCAGCTCAACTCCCAGGCATTCTGGTGACACGCCCGTCTGCAGCCCCTCTGGCCGACCTCAGGCTGGCTTCGCTGGGGCTGGGAGCCAGAGAAAGTGCCTTGTCTCTTAAGTGGGTGACTTTGCAAGGGTCGACCTCACCACCGCCGCCCGCCCCCCCCCAGGATTCGCCTGGGGGCAGCACCTTCCTTCAGAAGAGGGTGGCAAGATTTCCCAGGCGGGTGTGGCAAGTTTGGAAAAAGAAAATACTTCCCATCTGGCTCATCTCTCTGCTCCTCTGCCTTGCATGATGCTTCTCCTGGGTTAGGGGGAGCACTGTGGGTCCCTCCCCCCAGGGACCTGGGCTCTGTGGCGATTCCTCCCTGGACTGGCAAGGCTGTCCAGGAATGGATGAGAAGGAAGAAGGACCGAGGATGCCGGTGTATAAATGGAAGACATCTGGTTCCACACTGGTCAGCATATGGTCTGAATTAAGACAATTGAGATGGTTTTCAAAACATGCTGCTCTGGGCAAGAACTTCATTTGGCTCTAGGAAAACCAAGTGTAGAAGACATTTTGGAGCCCAGTGGGGGGAAATCTGAACAAGGCCCGAGTGTGAGATGATAGTAAGAAACTCCTGATCATCCTATTATGGATCAACCCAATCCATATTTGGGTTATGCAGGGAAGTGTCCTTCTCTTTTAAAATTTATTTACTTATTTTAAAATGGAACAAAGGTGAATATTTTTAAAGATGAAAGGTACTATTCACAAAGAAGATAGACATCATAAACCATTAGACCCCTAACAATAGACACAAAGATACATAAAGCAAAGATGAAAATTGAAGTCTTGACAGAAAATTGTCATGATAGCTGTAATTTGCTTTATTTTTCTAAATATCATTTTGTTCCTGTTGTCCTGTCATAAACTTGTTTAAGGAGCTGCACTTCACAGCATGTGGGATCTTAGTTTCTCGACCAAGTTTCGAACCCACGCCCCCTGCAGCGTAAGAGCGGAGTCTTAAACACTGGACCGCCAGGGAAGTGCCCCTAATTTACTTTAAAATATTTCTTCTCCAATGGATATTACACTGTCCTTCTCGCTTTTCTCGTCTGCTGAAAATTTTCATAATGGGAAGTAAATGCAAAACCAAAGTGAAAGTGAAAATGTGAGTCTCTCAGTCGTGTCTGACTCTTTGTAACCCCATGGACTGTAGCCCGCCAGGCTCCTCTGTCCAGGGGATCCTCCAGGCAAGAATACTGGAGTGGGTAGCCATTCCTTTCTCCAAAAGACCCTGCAAATTTACTCCTGACTGGAGGTGAAGGAAAAGCTGGCGTGATGTGGGAACAGGCTGCTTCTTCCAGGAGGGCAGGATCTGCCCCGCTTCTGACCCATCTCCCCCACCTTCTGTGCGGACATAGCTCCCTGATGACCTCTGTTCCTTCTTCCAAAAGTGGAAATGAAGTTGTTGCCACGTGTTCACTCGTTCAGCTGTGTGTCCGATCATTCAGCAAAGGTTGACTGAGGGTCTGTCCTTTGCCTGTGTTGGGTGCTGGGCACACAGTGATGGGTGAAAATAAAGATGGTCCCTGCCCCCAAGGAACTTGTCATCTTGAGGGGGCGGTGGGTGTTAATCCAAGACAGAGGCAGAACTGAGGTGGATGAACCTAGAGACTGTCGCACAGAGTGAAGTAAGTCAGAATGAGAAAAACCAGTATTGTGTATTACTGCATATATATGGAATCTAGAAAAATGGTACCAATAAACCTATTTGCAGGGCAGGAATAGAAAGATGTAGAAAACAGACTTGTGGACACAGAGACAGGGGAAGGAGAGGGTGGGACAAGTTGAAAGAGTAGTTGAAAGAGTAGCACTGAGACATCTACATTACCATATATAAAATGGTTAGAGTGGGAAGCTGCTGTATAGCACAGGGAGCGCCGCCTGGTGCTCTGTGACGACCTAGGGAGGAGGGATGGGGGTGATGGGATGGGGGGAGGCCCAAGAAGGAGGGGACAAACGTGTACTCATAGCTGATTCACTTTGTTGTACAATTAAAAATAAATTTTAAAAAAAGAGGCAAAATTACAAGTCAATAAAATGACAAGTGCTGTCATAAAAGAGAGCATGGAGAAGAAGATGACCGAGCCAGGAGGTTGAGTTTGGAGGGAGGAGAGTGGGGATGTGCAAAGGTCCTGTGGCTGGTGACAGCCTCCCAGCACTGGAACCTGAGAACATTGGTGTGAAGGGGTTGGGGGGGCGCAGCTGGAAGGCAGACACAGAGGCAGGGATGCCCACCCTCCCCGTAGGCTTCTTCTCCCGGGGTATGGACACTGACTCGAAGCCTGTGTTCTTATTGCGGTTGAAGTCTGGTTTTTCTCCCTGGCCAACTGTTCTCAGGATTGCAGAGCCTTCTGAATCTCAGACCCCTGCTAAATTGTGGATTCTGTAACCTTTACGGCGGGTCCCTCCCTCCATTTTTGGCTTTTCCCTCATCTTAACATCCAGCCCCACCACGTCTTGTGAGCTGGGCTGCAGCGGGGAGCCCATGACGCACGTGTCTGCTCCACTGTGTCTCCTCCTCTGTCTTCCTTCTGTGGTGCAATGGAGAGGAGAGAGCAGGATTTCCAAGTCTTCCTCTTACACAATGCCTCCTCCGTCCCCAGGCCCTAAAGCCTGTGACTGCTGGGCTGTCTTCTCTATCCTCCTCCGTCCCCAGGTTCTAAAGCCTGTGACTGCTGGGCTGTCTTCTCTATGCTCCAGAAGAATCTCTATGACCTGAGTATACTGGGTTTGACATTAGACATGACCACAGATAAAATAAATATTGGTTGGACTTCCCTGGCGGTCCAGTGGTTAAAATTCTGTGCTCCCAATACAGGGGCCACCGGTTTGATCCCTGGTGAAGGGAACTAAGACCCACATGCTGCAGCCTAAATATAGTCCAGAAGAAACCCTCTCAGATAGGGGAGTAACAGTAATAAGAGATGCTATTAATCAAATGTGCTGATATAATAAGAGTATTACTGGGGGGATCTTAAACTTCTATATATGTTTATAATATAAATATAAATAATATATAATATAAATATGTATTATATTTTAAAATATAAAGCACACGGCTTTATAGGCACATATTTATAGTATACATAATATAATTTGTATATTCATATTTATAAATAGATGAATATGCTTATGCTTTATAAATATAATAGACGTTTAAAGAACTACGTCCTCTTTAACCTAAGAGCCATGCTGGGCTCACCTCACCTAGGTCTGCGCCTCTAGCGTTTTCAGTCTGGTGACACAGCTCATTCTCCCTAAATCTTCAGTCCCTAATGACAGAGCCTGGGAGGGTCTCCAGCGGTTCTGCAGCCTCGTGTCTCCTTGCGCCTGAGGTCACCTGTGCAGACCCTGCCCGGTGGAGCCCGGTTCTCGGTTGCCCCCTGGTGGAGCCCTGTTGTACTGCCCTGCCTGCCTCTGGTTGATTTACCAGGCGGGATTCGCGGTCCAGCCCTTTGACCCTGTAAGAAAAAATGCAAGGGAGGGGAAAACCCCACAAGAGATGGGCTTTATCATTTAAAATGAAGACACCCCGAGGTGTTTTCATCTGTCATCTGTTGAAGGGGTGAAAATAAAGAAGAAGGGAAAGTATTTATTGATTGCCTGTTACGTGCCAAGCCCTTACCAAACACAGTGTGTTTTGTTTCAGGACGGACTTGTGAGGCAGGTAATAGTGCTGATGGAGCAGGGCAACGAGACTTTAAGAGCGTGAGCGGCAGTGCTGGGACGCTCAGTCTGCGCCGCCACTAAAATATAGAGGGGAGGTTGTTGTTTATGTCGCTAAGTAGTGTCCGACTCTGCAACCCCGTGGACTGAAGCCCACCCGGCTCCTCTAGTCCTAGAACTCTCCAGGATAGAATACTGGAGTGGGTAGCCATGCCCTTCTCCAGGGGATCTTGCCGAGCCAGGGATCAAACCCGCGTCTCCTGCACTGGCAGGTGAATTCTTTACCACCAAGCCACTAGGAAAGCCCAAAATATAGATCAGGCAAAGAGATGACTGAAGGAAATAGAAAATTCCTGCTTCCTTTCCAGAAGAAATCAGGATGGGGATGTCAGAAAGCCCTTTGCAGTTCCCAGAGTTCACAAGGAGACAGCTGTCCTCCAGTTCAGAAAAGGATGGTAGGTTCTAGCTAGGAACCTCCTGGCTCCACCTGCTCAATATCTGGACATCAACATGGCGCACCTCTAAGAGCAGCTATCGCCAGGTGAGTGAGAATCTGGCTCGGGAGCAAACAAAGTCTTCTGGGAAGGATACAACCCAGAACATAGCTGTTCCCACCTGTCTGGGTCCTAGTGCCTTGGTCACCCCATCCTAGGGCTTTAGGAGGACCGTATCCTATCCCTCATCCAGCCAGTCAGCTGACCAATGCCACACTCCACCCCTCCCCAATCCTTTGGCGGAAGCTGCTCCTAGGTGGGGCTGGGTCATATAGATGAGAGCACAGCGGCTCGCATGTCTGAAGACAATTGTCTTTCTCCTGCTCGAACAGTGCCAAGACCCAGACCGCACATCCTTGCCCCTCATACAGAATGCTGTCCCAACAGCACAGTGAACCAGTCTTCTGATTACGGAAGAAACGCTGTGAATGTGGTTTTCATTTCTGATGGGTTCCGCTGTGTTGCTTCCCCAAAGTGTATATCCATCCATGGTGTCACCAGCTCTGTGGGTACACATTTTACTAGTGCCTGATCTGCAATGGAACGGAATAATCGTTTTTTAAAAGTGTTACCTAATTTAGTAGGTGTAAATGGCACTCAGATAGTCACTGAATTGAATTTGTACAGTGATTACAGTCTGGGCATTTAGCTTTCTATTTTCTAGTGAGAATTGGATTTAATTAGGCAAATCTGGATTTAAATTCCAACTCTGCCTTTTTACCAGCTATAAGAACCAAGAAAACTTACTTAACCTCTCAGTACTTCAGTTTCAACATCTGTGAAAAATGACAATCACAATGTTTCAGAGCTCAAATGCCAGTTGTGAGGATTCAATGAGATAAAATATATAAAACACTTGTATAGTTCCCAGCACCTACTAAGTGCTCAATAAATGATCAGCTGTTGTGCTAGAATATAAGACCACTACTTTCTTAAGCTCAAGTTGTTTTTTAAACATATTTACAAGAAAGTAATCCATTTGATTTTATTTTCTTGGGCTCCAAAATCACTGCAGACAGTGACAGCAGCCACGAAATTAAAAGACGCTTGCTCCTTGAAAGAAAAGCAATGGCAAGCCTAAATAGCATATTAAAAAGCAAAGACATCACTTAACTGACAAAGGTCCCTATAGTCAGTTATGTTTTTTCCAGTCGTCATGTATGGGTGTGAGAGTTGGACCATAAAGAAGGCTGAGCACTGAAGAACTGATGCCCAGCACACTGAGGCTTTTGAACTGTGGTGTTGGAGGAGACTCTTGAGAGTCCCTTCGACTGCAAGGAGATCCAACCAGTCCATCCTAAAGGAGATCAGTCCCGAATATTCATTGGAAGGACTGATGCTGAAGCTGAAGCCACCTGATGCGAAGAACTGACTCCTTGGGAAAGATCCTGATGCTGGGAAAGATTGAAGGCAGGAGGAGAAGGGACAGTAGAAGATGAGATGGTTGGATGGAATCACTGTCGATGGACATGAGTTTGAGGAAACTCCGGGAGATAGTGAAGGACAGGCAAACCTGGAGTACTGTAGTCCATGGGGTCACAAATAGTCAGACACGGCTTAGTGACTGAACAACAGTAATCCATTTGAACTCATGATCACTTCTAATGCAAACATGTTTTGCACATAATTTTCTCCCTTTAAGTTTAGTTTGGTTATAATTCACTTTAAAAAGACTAGTTTCTCTGTTGTTGATTCCATTCTTTTCTGTTTTCTTTGATGACTTGAAATCTGAGAAAACATTCCCCCACAAGCCTGATACATCGCTATTTTATATTCTTTGCTTTGAAAGATAAAGTGATATAAGCGAGAAACTGGTGGACAAGGCTGGGAAATACGATTAGCTGGTTTTCCCAGCCACGTCATGGGGGCCTCAGCTGGCAGGTTTCTCTCTGGAGTTTTGAACATTCTTAGAATATTCTGAGAAACTTCTTTGAGTGACCAAATTCCATGAGATGTCTGAAAATTAATCACTGGACATACTGACCAGCTAATGATGAAAGATTCACTCACCAAATATTTATTAATAACCCACTCTATTATGCAAAGTCCCAGGCTTGTCATGGGTCCTGGGGGTCAATTCTGATATGGATGCTATACGCTAGGATTTCACAGAAGGGAAAGAAGCCATGTGCTGGAGACTCTCTCTTTGCCACCCCACCCCTCCCCCGGCCCAGGTCCACTCTCTAACCTTCTCCACCTGCTCTGGGCCCCCTGGAGGCTGACCTCTATGGGCTGGATCAACACTTTCCCTTGTCTCTGGTTTCTTGTTGGGTTCAGCCAATGGGCTTCCCTGGTGGCTCAGACAGTAAAGAATATGCCTGCAAGGTGGGAGACGGGGTTCAACCCCTGGTTGAGAAGATCCCCTGGATAAAGGAATGGCAACCCACTCCAGTATTCTTGCCTGTGAAATCCCTTGGACAGAGGAACCTGCTGGGCTACAGTCCATAGGATTCAAAAGTCAGACTCAGCTGAGCGAATTTTCAGCCAGTGGGTGGCACTGGCAGGACAGCAGAGGGCGCTGGAGAGAAAGGCGGGGCATTTGTTCCCCGGATGCCCTGCCTGCCGGGCTGCTCTCTAGCCATGTCTGTGCTCCTCTTCCCAAGCCCGGGGCTCTTCTCAGATGACCCTGCTCGGCCTCCAGGAACCATCCCCCCACCTTGTCCTTCACAGTGGTCATGGCTTCCAGCAATGGCCAGTCTTAGGATGCCTCAGCATACTTGTTAGTTTCCCTTAAACCTGCCAATGTCTTTCTAAATAGTCCCTTTGACTAAATAAACTCCCTCCAGGGGACTTTCCTGGTGGTCCAGTGGTTAAGACTTCGCCTTCCAATGCAGGTTCGATCCGTGGTGGCATTTGAGCTGGACTGTGAAGACAGAACTTGGGTGGGTCGAGAGACAGAAAGCATGAGCATTCTGGACAGAAGCAGAGGCTGGGGGCCAGGACCAGAGGTGAAGAGAAGTTGGTGGAGGGTGGAGGTTCTCTGAGTGTGGGCCCCAGCCCAGCTGCAGCAGCAGTCTCATCTAGAATAGATGCAAATCCTGCAGCCCACTATCCAGACCAACTGAATCAAAACCTCTGGGGAAGGAGCCCAGGAACCACAGTTTTAACAAGTCCTCCAGGAGATTCTGGTGCAGAATCAGCAGGGTGAGGACTTTAGTCCAGAGACTGGAGAGAGATGAGGACACAAAAATGAAAAGACGAGTGTGTGCTGAATCACTTCAGTCGTGTCTGACTCTCTGCGACCCCATGAAACTGTAGCTGCCAGGTTTCTCTGTCCATGGGTTTCTCCAGGCAAGAATACTGGCGTGGGTTGCCAGGTCCTCCTCCAGGGGATCCTTCCGACTCAGGGATCAAACGTGTATCTCTTAGACCTTGTGCACCGGCAATCGGGTTCTTAAAGATAAGTAAGTGTGCAGGGCTTAAACAGTTGTTGGAGTTTGGACTGTGGGTGATGAGTGCTGTGAACAGTGTGTGTGTGTGTGTGTGTGTGTGCGTGTGTGCACTTGTGGCATGAACAAAGCTGCTTCTAAGCTGTGATTGAGTTCTGTATTATGTGTCTGAATTTTTGTGTGTGCAATATATGTTTGACTTAAGCCTTCTTAGAAAATAAAATAAGCTTCTAAGAATGAGTGGATGGACTTCCCTGGTGGTCCAGTGGTTAAGAATCCTCCTTCCGATGCAGGGGGCAGGGGTTCCCTCCCTGGTCAGGGAACTAAGATCCTACACACCTCCGGGCAATTAAACCCTCATGCCACGGCTACAGAGGAGCTGAGGGGCAGCAACAAAGATCCTGTGTGCCAGAACCAAGACCCCAGGCAGCTAGATAATTAAAAATAAATATTGAAAACCAAAAGGGAATGAGATTGGAGGGAGAGAGGCCGTCGAGAAGGTGACTGATCACCAGGGAGAGGAAGCCTCGAGCAGGGTTTTTCTACCTCAGTATGATGGACATTTGGGGCCAGGTCACCTGGTTGTGGGGTGTCTGTCCTGTGCATTGAAGGATGTCTAGCACCATCCACATTTCTATCTCCACTAGAGGCCATTAGATCATTCAGTTGTGACAATCAGAAATGTCCCTGGATATCGTCAAATGTCTGCTGGATGGTGACGCTGCCCCAGTTAGGAACCACTGGCCTAGGTGTAACAGTGGGATGGAACACCGGGGTAACACGGTGGTAACGTCAGCCACACCTGGCCACTGGCTGGAGCACGAGGCCTGCCGTGGCAACCGCGGTCAGACCGAGAATCTAATTGAAAGCTGCTCATTAGAAATTAAACATTGATCTGTTCGGGCAAACTGCTTGCAGGAATTTTCCCCAGCAGTCAGTTTGTTCAGGTGACACTGTTCCTGAATACAGGCACTTGGGGGAGCTCTAAAAACAGTGAGTGAGGACTTCCTGGTGTTCCAGTGGCTAAGACTCCTCGCTGCCAGTGCAGGCCGCACGGGTGATCCCTGATCAGGGAACTAGATCCTACATGCCACAGCTGAAAGATCCTGCGTGCCACAACAAAGACCCTGAACAGCCATGTAAGTAAATATTTAAGAAACAAACAAACAAAAAGCAAGTCAGTGAGTGAGCTGGACAAGGGCAGGCTGCTTCAGTGGGAAGTGATCACTTAACACAGGCTCCAGCTTGCCTGCTCTCTCTGCCTTTCTCACCATCTGGTTTCACCCACTTCCCCTAATATCTTTTCAGTGTAGTCCTAACAATCTCCATTTTATCTTAAATAGCAATCACTAACTAGATGCCCCTTTTGGAAAATGAGCCCCCTGCCTCTCCCCTCCATCAAGGTCACCTCCTTTGGAGGCTGTGGGGGCCGCAGGACCACAGCCTGTTGCTGAGAATTGCCTGACCACCAGGTCCCATGCTAGATGTGGGGAAAAGAGTGAAAAAGTCATATACTATTGCTTTTGAGGAGTTCAGTGTTCCAGAAAAATCCACATCTTGAGGGATACAAAAATTCTTTTTTTTTAATATGTTTGTTTATTTTAATTGGAGGCTAATTATTTTACAATATTATATTGGTTTTGCCATACATCAACATGAATCCGCCACGCGTGTACACGTGTTCCCCATCCTGAACCCCCCTCCTACCTCCCTCCCCGTACAAATTCTTAAACTTGACCCTGACTCAGCATCACCTGTGCTTGCATGCTAAGTCACTTCAGTTGTGCGAGCCCATGAACTGTAGCCCACCAGGCTCCTCTGTCCATGGGATTCTCCAGTCAAGAATACTGGAGTGGGCTGCCATTTCCTCCCCCAGGGAATCTTCTCAACCCAGGGATCCAACCCGCATCTCTTACGTCTCCTGTGTTTACCACTAGCATCACATAGGAAGCCTCACAACCTCCTGTAGGCCTTGCTAAACACAGAGTTCTGGGACTCACAGTCAGAGCTGCTGAGTTAGTGGGCCAGGGGCCAGGGGATCTGTGTTTGTAATATGTCCCCCAGGGGCCATCCCCACTCCCTGAGAACCTGCTGGCTTAGACTCATGAAGCTAAGAACAGCCAGGTGACACCCTAAGCAAAGTTTAGGATCTGGCCCAGGACACCCAATCCAGCTCTGCCCTTCATGCGCTGCAAAATCTTGGGAGAGGTTTCAGGGTTCCCACTGATTAAACGATGGGTATAGTGACAGGCTGGTCTTCCCAGGTGGCTCAGTGGTAAAGAATCCGCCTGCCAATGCAGGAGACTCAGGTTTCAATCTTCGGGTCGGAAAGATCCCTTGGAGAAGAAAATGGCAGCCCACTCCAGTATTCTTGCCTAGGAAATCCCATGGACAGAGGAGCCTGGCGGGCTACAGACCATGGGGTGGTAAAGAGTCAGACACGACTTGGCGAATAAACAACAGCAGCATCCTTTCATGCCAGACTCTCTGTGCTGACGCTTCTGACAAATTCTTGAGGTGGGGTATGAGTCATGCTCTAAAAATCTTAGGATTGAAGCTCCAGTCCGCTACTGTTGCAGTCCGGTAAGACAGGAGACCCTCACTGACCTCATGGCCACAGGTGACATTCAGGAGAGCTAAAGGAGGTGTCAGAGCTTCAGGGAGTGCAGAGCACTGGGAGCCCAGATCAGAAATGCCCTGGGTGCATGAGCTGTGATTTGGTTGATCATGGAGTAAGTTAGGGTTGTTGCTTGAGCTCCCTGACCCCAGTTCCTCCTACCCCAACACATATGTCTGAAAAAGGACATGGAAGAGAGTTAAGAGGTTTCGAGGAGGTAATTGCTGCTGATACTCCTGAAAAAGGGGCAGAGGAGGAAGTGGGGACCACCATCGGCTTCTGGGGGTTCATCTGAGGAGTGTTGACTGGGGCCGCCTGGGCCAAGGGCCAGCCGTGGGCTCAGCAGTCGTCTCGGCTGAAGGCTTTTCTCCTGGCCCCTTCGGCGTGCCTGGGACTAGAGGAGAACTCTGTCATTTCCTTTCTTTGCCATCAAACTACAGGATTGTGGCCGGGTAATTAGAAACTTCATTGTTTTTCTTTTCCCTCTGCTGGACCACAGGGTGGCCGTGCACCAGCCAGATTGCTCCCTTTCTGAGCGTGGGTCGCTCCCAAGTTCTGAAATGTTACATATTTGTCTGTGCCATGATAGCATTTGCGGTGGTGAGGGTGCAGCTCTCTGTGAAGGACTCACATGATTTTCTTGAAATTTCCATCGTGAGGCTGGAAAGAATTCCACCCTCCCTACCGACAACTGCATAGCTGGGGTCTGACAAGCACTGGGTTAGTGGAGCCATCATAGGAAACCTGGCTTCTGGGGGGGACCGGCAACTGGGAGCTTCTACCGAGGCACTTAGCGCGGGGCAGGCAGGTCAGATGATAAGAGGCTAAGCGGATGGAGGTCCTTTTGAACACCCTCGGGCATTCCTTCTCTGAGCAGTTTGCACACTGCGCTTTATATTTTGATTCCTGTGTGTAAATTTTGCAAAGGTGCGAGCTTCCAGGAAAAAGCAGTTCTATCAAATCTTTTATGATAAAATAGAATATTAGAGTTGAAAGCATGTTGTCCCCAAACCATGATTCATAGAGGAGCAAAGAGAAGTTCAGAGGGTAGTGGACCTGACCTGCCCAGTATCGTACAGCAGGTAATGAGCAGGACCAGACTGGGACCACGTTGCTGGTTCGCACTGTTACCCATCATCTGCTGTGTCCGTGAGGAATGGGGAGAGAGAGAGTGGGGGAAAGGGAAGCAGGTTGCCTTAGAGGAGCCCCTACTACGTACCAGGTACTGGGCTCAGTATTTTCCAAGTTCATTCGTCACTTAAGGGTTCCTAAGTATTAAAAAGCAGAGACATCACTTTGCCAACAAAGGTCTGTAGAGTCAAATCTGTGGTTTTTCCAGTAGTCATGTACAGATGTGAGAGTTGGACCATGAAGAATGCTCAGCGCTGAAGAATGGATGCTTTCGAATTGTAGTACTGGAGAAGACTCTTTAGAATTCCTTGGACAGCAAGGAGATCAAACCAGTCCATCCTAAAGTAAATCAGTCCTGAATATTCATGGGAAGGACTGATGCTGAAGCTGGAGCTCCAATCATTGGGCCACCGGATGCGAAGAGCTAACTCACTAGAAAAGAGTCTGATGCTGAAGGAGATGNCCTTGGACAGCAAGGAGATCAAACCAGTCCATCCTAAAGTAAATCAGTCCTGAATATTCATGGGAAGGACTGATGCTGAAGCTGGAGCTCCAATCATTGGGCCACCGGATGCGAAGAGCTAACTCACTAGAAAAGAGTCTGATGCTGAAGGAGATGGAAGGAGAAGAGCAATGACAGCAAAGCGCTCCTGACGAGGCTGAAACTCCAAGTCAGCCGCCTGCAGATGCACACACGTCCAGGGACCTTGAATAGCTGTTGAAAGTCACCAAGGGACCGGTGTCCACACAGCACAGAAAAGTAAACCCATCCAAATGACAGCCCCTTAGAGTTGGAGAGTTTGGGGTAGACAGGTACACTCTGCTATATTTAAAATGGATAACCAACAGAGACCTACTGTACAGTGCGGGGAACTCTGCTCAGTGTTATGCGGCAGCCTGGATGGGAGGGGAGTTTGGGGGAGAATGGATACAATCCCTTTGCTGTCCACCTGAAACTATCACTGTGTTGTTAATTCGCTATACTCCAATATAAACGTAAAAGTTAAAAAAATACTTAAAGAAAAATAATGACAACCCCTTAACCACTCAGAGGGCTTCCCTGGTGGCTCAGAGGGTGAATGATCTGCCTGCTAATGCAGGAGACCCCTGGGTCAGGGAGATCCCCTGGAGAAGGGAACGGCAACCCACTCCGATATTCTTGCCTGGGAAATCCCATGGACAGAGGAGCCTGGCGGGGTACAGTCCACGGGGTCCCAAAGAGTAGGACACGACTCGATGAGGAACACTTCAACACTTTCTCTAACCACTCAGGCTCCTTAACTCTGAGCCTGGAAAGGGTCGGTCAAGCAGGTCAGTGCAGGATGCTGCATGACAAGCACCCAGCCCCACCGAGAACGTCCCTGGAAGCCTCCCCTCTTGTCCTTTGCTGCTCCTTTTTGGACTCTGTCTGCTCGTCTCATCTCCTTTACACACTTCCTGGTGGATCAAAATCTCTTTGAACGCAGTCCTCAGTAGACTGGGTTACCATAACAAAGCATCCATTACAACCAACATTTACCGAGTGCCCAGTAGCAGGCATTTTACACACAATAATCCATTTAATCTTCACCACGACCCTATTATTATCTCCTAGTTTACAGTTGAGAAAATGGAGACCCACTGTGACTGACCCACCCAGAGTCACCCAGCGGAGCCAGGACTCAACAGCAGGTCAGCCTGACCCCGGGCTTCTAGGTCAGGTCACGTTCTTTCTTTCTTTCTTTCTTTTTTTTTTTTTTTTGGCTGTGTCGGATCTTAGTTGTATGCGGGATCTTTCATTGCCCACCCCGACCAGGGATTAAACCCACATTCCCTGCACTGGAAGGAGGATTCTTAACTACTGGGCCACTAGGGAAGTCCCTTGGTTGTGCTCTTTAACTAAACACCTAACTCCACAAATTACTCACCAGTGGAACAATTATTTACAACTACATTTACAAGTGTGTGAAACGATGACAACGTAAGTGCGTGTTCAGTTGCTCAGTTGTGTCCGACTCTTTGCCACCCCATGGACTGTAGCCCTCCAGGCTCCTCTGTCCATGGCATTCTGCAGGCAAGAATACTGGAGTGGGTGGCCATTTCCTTCTCCAGGAGGTCTTTCTGACCCAGGGATCGAATCTGAGCCACTAGGGAAGCCCAGAATTATTCGTAACCTTTGTCAACTCCAATTCTAGGAATTTACTCTCAGGAAGTAGTCTTTGATATAGAAAAGAATTATTTATAAAGAATATTCAGCATTGCATTGCTCATGGTAGGAGATATTTGGCAAAACATTAAAATTTGGCAAAATAATAGGAGTTGTAATAAGTAAATATGATATGACAGTGGAAAACGATGCATCTATTAGAATGATTCTGTATAAGAATATTTAAAGTATGCCAAACATTTGTAATCAATTGTTAAGTGAAAAATCAGTTTATAAAACAGTGTCCTCTAGTGCAACACAATTTCCTTAATATCTGACCGTCACTGGGTGAGAATGTTAACATCACTGACAGCAAGGTAAGTCCGTTTCATATGCACCGTGATAAGACACAGTGAAGACTCATTACTTCTGGGGCATTTGTAACCAAAATACTGTATAACCTGAATGGGTTGTACATGAGGAAACATCAGGTTACCCCTAACTGAGGGGCTTCCTATAAATTAACTGGCCTGTATTTTAAAATATCAAGGTCATGGAAGGTGAAGACTGAGGAACCCTTATAGATTAGGGGGACTAAAGAGACACGAAAATTAAATGGGTTGTGATGTTCTGGGCTGGTTGCTGATCTGGGGGCGGGGCACTACTATAAAGAAGATTATTAGGGGACTTCCCTGGTAGTCCAGTGGTTAGGAATCCACCTTCCAATGCAGAGAACTTGCGTTTGATCCCTGGTCAGGAAACAAGATCCCATGTGCCTCAGGACAACTAAGCCTGCATGCCACACTTCGAGAAAATCCTGTGCCACAGGGAAAACCAATATAGCCAAAATAAAATAAACCTAAAAGAAGATGATTAGGACAACTGATATCACTTGAATACAGACTGTGGCTTACATAATAGCATTAATACTAAGTTTCCTGATTTTGATACTGGCACTGTGGGTCGGAAAGAGCCTTATTCTTAGGAAACAGACGCTAAAGTATTTAGGGATAAAGGGCTTGGTATCTCTAATTTCATCTCAAACAGTTCAGAAATTGTCTAAATTACATGAGTACATTGCTAAAATTTATTATTTTTTAATAGTCACAATAACTTTTAATATATTTATAAAGATATTAGAATGTACTTAGCATATTATAAAAATAATTGGATATATCAATACACACACACACACACACACACACACACACACACATATAATCTCCAGGGGAAAAAGAGGAAAAAGGAAGAATAAAGGGAGAAAAATCAAGCAAATGAGGCAAAATGTGAACAATTAGTGAATCTGGGTGGAGAGTACAGGGGAATACCTTATCTTGCAACATTTCTGCAATTTTGACATTAAGTCAAAATAAGAAGTTACAAAGAAACTGCATCAAAACAGCTGATTTTTATGTCCATCTTTCTCCAGACAAATGTTTTCTAAACTTGCCCACATGAACATCTGTACCTATGTAACTGGTTTACCAAACAGTTTGAACTTAAGGGGGTATAGACATGAAACAGTAAAATATCCCCACTTCAGCTGTGCAGCTCTTTTCATTCTTTTTAATGTCATCCCAGAAACATAAACTTACTAGTCACGCATAAGCATTACGAAGTCTGGTCCACATGGGGAATGCACATGTGGACACAGAAGGGAAAGGGGAGGGGGACAGACTGAGAGAAGAGCGCTGCCATACACACACCACCATGTGTAAAGCAGAACGCTCGTGGGGAGCTGCTGTGTAGCACAGGGAGCTCAGCTCGGGGCTCTGATGGCCTAGAGGGGCGGGATGGAGCGGGAGGGAGGCTCGACGGGAAGGGGACATATGTACACATACAGCTGATTCATTTTATTGTGCAACAGAAACCAGCACAACATTGTGAAGCAATCATATTCCAATTAAGAAAATAAAAATAAGGATTCTGGTCCAGGAGAAAAGATCTCACATCCAACCACAAGCTCATCCTCCTGTGTCCAGCATCAGAGGTGACGTTCTAAAGCTTATCCTTTGCCAGAACCCAAGGGCTTTCCAGGTGGCTCAGACGGTAAAGAACCCGTTGCAATATGGGAGATCCGGGTTCAATCCCTGGGTCAGGAAGATCCCCTGGAGAAGGGAATGGCAACCCACTCCAGTATTCTTGCCTGGAGAACCCCATGGACAGAGGAGCCCAGGGGGCTACACAGTCTGTGGGGTCACAAAGAGTCAGACATGGCTGAGCGACTAACACACTGTCCCCTNCAGGAAGATCCCCTGGAGAAGGGAATGGCAACCCACTCCAGTATTCTTGCCTGGAGAACCCCATGGACAGAGGAGCCCAGGGGGCTACACAGTCTGTGGGGTCACAAAGAGTCAGACATGGCTGAGCGACTAACACACTGTCCCCTTCACTCTAACACCAGAGACGGATGCTCACCCCCTACCATCGCAACCCTTCAGTGGCTCCCGACAACAGTAACAACCACAGCCAACCACAGCCACCACGTACTGAAAGCCTAACCCACGCCAGCTATTCTATGCCAGGCAGCAAGCTGCGGCCGGTCGGGGAGATTTTAAATAGAGTCACTCTTGGCTGCCTGCCTGCTGTCCCACCCTGCACCCCGCCAACACACACACACACACACACAGACAGCTTAGATCCTCGGTGATTTCTATTTCCAAATGCCAACCAGAAAGAAGAAAAACAGATGTTTTCTGGGGGTGTTAGTTAGTGAATGGTGTGTTCGTCATTACCCACCAGAGATGACTGTCAGCAACGAAGCAAACACACGCCCGGTGGAAGGAGCGGCGCTGCCCTGTGCTCTTGTGGTGCAGGCAGGCTGGTGTGCCCTTTAAGCAAAGCTTCACTGGAGAGGGAACTAGGTGTGCAGGGCTCCGCGGAGTGAGCTGAGTCTGCAAGTTCTGGGTGCCTGTCTTCCCTAGGAAGGGCCCCAGGCATACCTTCTTGGACATATGAACCCAGCCATTCTGTCCACATGGACCTGGTCACCGTGGCAAGTCCTCCAACACTGAGAAAGTACTGCAGAGAGCCCAGTTGTCAGCGGGCATCTCCCAGCCCATGGAGGTCCAGGAGATCCTGGCTGACACCTTGTTCCATGTAGCCCCTCCCCAAAGGATGTAAGCAAGGCTCAACTCTCCCCAAGATGCCTGGGGTTCCCTGGGGGCCTCCATCCCCACAGTCACCTCCATACCCAGTGTTGCACATCTACTGAATTATCTGACACTCTGTTCCCTGAACTTTCCTCTATATCTCCACCCAAGTGATGACCCACAGAAACTCTCCACCTTCTTTCTCTTCCAGGAAATCAACTGGGGATGTCCCAGCCATTGCTTTTGGAGCATCTATGGATGAGCTGTGGGTCACCAAGGAAGTTCATGTGGTGGATTTGAGTGCAAGCATCTTAAAACAGCACGCTTGACATTCCTGTTATAAAAGTCCTTCTGACCGACCTACAGGAGGGCTTCTCACTGGCCCTTTCACCCTGCAGAGCCCTCGGCCTTCTGCCACTCTGCTGGTTCTTCTCCATCTCTTCTCTTCCTCCCTCTGCCTTTCATCCCCTTCCAGAGTCAGCTCCAGGCGGGTCTGCATTCATAGAGGTGCTTGGCAGAACACAAATCTTTGTGGGCCAGAGCACCCCTTCCTTAGAGGGCTATTGTGGTTATAAACAGCAAAGACATTTTCCCCCTTTGCAGAATCAAGTTTCAAGAACCAGAAATTCCCCACCTTGGGTGTTTCTACTGCCTTGCAGGCACACGGACAGCCCTGGACTCAGGTCCCTGATGCCAGTTCCTCCCCCTGCCTCACCCTGGAGGTTTGTCCATCCCCCTGAAACTTTGGGGGGTATGAGGATACCCCACTTTCCCCTCTTCTGAGCCACCCTCACCTCCTCTGCCGACCATACCCTCTCTCAGTCAGCTCTTTATGGAGGCATGTACTAAAATTATCTTCCCTCCTGTCCTCCTCCTCCTTCTTTACATTAATAGACTCTACTTTTTGAGCATAGAAGAGTTATAGACTTATAGAAACATTGAGTAGATTGTACAGACTGTTCTCCTACACACCCCCGCCCCCCGACAAAGTTTCTCCTATTATAGTCACCTTACCTACCAGTGTGGTACACTTGTAAGAATTAGTGGAATAGTGGTCCATTATTGTTTATTTTTATTGGAGTATAATTGCTTTATAATGTTGTGTTAGTTTCTGCTGTACAACAAAGTGAATCAGATATATATGTATGTATGTATGTATGTATATATATATCCCTTCCTTTTTGGATTTCCTTCCCATTTGGGCTTCCCTGGTAGCTCAGACAGTAAAGTGTCTGCCTGCAGTGCAGGAAACCCGGGTTCAATCCCAGGGTTGGGAAGATCCCCAAGAGAAGGAAATGGCAACCCACTCCAGTACTCTTGCCTGGAAGATTCCATGGACTGAGGAGCCTGGTAGGCTATAGTCCACAGGGTCACAAAGAGTCGGACACAACTGAGCAACTTCCCTTTTACTTCCTTTCACTAGGTCACCACAGAGCATCAGGTACAGGTTCCCTGTCCTATACAGAGATTTCTCATTAGTCATCTNGGAAATGGCAACCCACTCCAGTACTCTTGCCTGGAAGATTCCATGGACTGAGGAGCCTGGTAGGCTATAGTCCACAGGGTCACAAAGAGTCGGACACAACTGAGCAACTTCCCTTTTACTTCCTTTCACTAGGTCACCACAGAGCATCAGGTACAGGTTCCCTGTCCTATACAGAGATTTCTCATTAGTCATCTGTTTTACACATAGTATCAATACTGTATACATGTCAGTCCCAGTTTCCCAACCCATCCCACCCTGCTCTCCCCACTTGATGTCCATACATTTGTTCTCTATGCCTGTATCTCTATTTCTGCTTGCAAACAGTACCAGTTTCCTAGATCCCACATACATGCATTAAATATACAATATTTGTCCTTCTCTTTCTGACTTCCTTCACTCGTATGACATTCTCTGGGTCCATCCACATCTCTGCAAATGGCACCATTTTGTTCCTTTTCATGGCTGAATACTATTCCACTGTGTATGTAAACCATATCATCTTTATCCATTCCTCTGTCGATGAGCATTTAGGTTGCTTCCATGCCCTGGCTATCATCAATAGTGATGCCACGAACACTGGGGTGTATGCCTCTTTTTGAATTATGGTTTTCTCTGGATATATGCCCAGTGGTCCCTTACTGTTAATTAAAGCCCACTGTTTATCTGGATTCTCTTGGTTTTTCCCTGTGTGCTCTCTCTGTGCCAGGATCCCACTGAGGAAAGCGCATTACATTTAGTCTTTGCATCACCTTAGGTTCCTCTTGGCTGACAGTTCATGAAACTTTCCTTGGTTTTGGTGGCCTAGACTGTTTTCAGGAATTCTGGTCAGGTACTTTGTAGGATGTCCCTCTTTTGGAATAGATCTGATGAGTTACCCGTGATTAGACGGGGGGTTATGGGTTTTTGCAAGAACGATACTATGACCCCGACATCAATAGTGAGTACTCTCAACGGGAAACATGGCTGCCCACATTGGCCTTGATCACGTGGGAGACGCAGTGTTTGTCAGCTTCTGCACATAAAGCTACTCTATTTCTTTTTTTTTTTTTTTAAGTCTTTTTTGATATGGGTCATTTTTAAAGTCTTTACTGAATTTGTAACAATATTGCTTCTGTTTTATGTTTTGGTTTTTGGGCCCTGAGGCACGTGGGATCTTAGCTTCCCCAGAGATCGAACCAGCACCCCCTACATAGGAAGGTGAAGTCCTAGCCACTGGACGGCCAGGGAAGGCCCAAAGCTACTCTTTTTGCCCCTTTCCCCGCTTTTCCATCCTCTGGTCTTTTGAAGGAAGCCAGGACACATGGCCCACACATAAGGAATGGGGAGTTATGCCCAACTCCTGGAAGGGTCAGCGTAAACAGGAATGATTTAGGATTCTCCTGCATGGGGCACTGGTCTCTTCTCTCTCACTTAGTTATTTCTATCAGTGTGAGGCAGGGGTGTTTATTTTATGTTGTTGTTGTGTAGTCACTCATCACTCTGTCGTTTCCCACTCTTTTGCAACCCCATGGACTGTAGCTCACCAGGCTCCTCTGTCCATGGGGATTCTGCAGGCAAAAATACTGGAGTGGGTTGCCATGCCCTCCTCCAGGGGATCTTCCCCACCCAGGGATTGAACTTACATCTCCTGCGTCTCCTGCATTGCAGATGGATTCTTTATCACTGTGCCACCAGCGAAGCCCATTTATTTGGTTTATAATCCAATGTCCCTTAATTGTGTTACTCAGATCGGTCCAGCTCTGGCCGTAAGTAGTGGGGGCTCTTTCATCCTTCCTGTGGTCCTTTGACAAACTCCTGTCCATACCTGTGCTGGGTGTTTAATCACTTTTTACTTTCGGGCACTGCAAGATGCTCTCTTCTTGTCTTGTCATCCCCACTCTTGGCTATTCTTGGTCTTGTTCTTAATTCTTTTTTCTCCTGAAACAAATGCTTCCACTGCCAGAGCACCAAACATGCCCAGCCCTCTCCTGTAGGTGACCCAGGGACTGCCCACATATCTTCCTGGCTGAGCAGGCATGTTTTCAGTTAGTCACCCCAGCACACCTCTGCATCAGCACCATCCGGTTCCTCTTCGAGTGAGTCAGGGACGTGAAGGAATTGGGCCAGAACCATGCAGAGAGGCAGTGGGACCTGAACCCGAGGCTTCTCTTACACAACACAGTGGCCTTGACTTGGAGATGTTCCCTTAGCTTCTTCTTGGAGCAAGCACAGTCCTAGCACCTCTTTGAGGGGGACACGGACCTCCAAGTCTTCCCCACTTCTCCTTTCTTTGAAACATTCCTTGTGGACCCTTCAACACCCATCCCTTTCAGGCCATGCCCATCCCTCATCTCTGCTTGGGGGTCAGGAAACACGCCTCTGTGCGAGGTAATGGAAATGGGTGACTGGATGACTATTTAATCAACAAATCATGCCTCTGTAAGCAGCTTGAAGATCCATTCCCTGGATTAACAGTTGTTTCTGGCGACTTTCCTGGTGTCCAATAGCTAAGACTCTGTAATGCCAGTGCAAAGGGGGTGGGTTCCATCCTTGGTCTGGGAACTAAGATCCCACGTGGCCAAATGAATAAAATGGCTAATAATAAATAATGCCTAAAAAAATTGTCTCCATCAGTAGGGGAGGGGCATGACCCACTGACTCTACTTCCCACAAGATGGCTTTTGGTGGATTTTCAATGACACTTAACACATGAAGGGAAAAAAATAAGCATAAGTCGAAACCACTCTATTTTTATGAGAGGGTATGCATATTTATACATCAGTCTCATATTTAAATGTTCCAGTTTGGGCTATGGTTTTTCCGAAAAAGTACTGTTTTTTTTTTTTCCTTTTTATAGAAACACAGTTCACTTTGAATTGTGGCAGATTTAAGGCTACATTTGAACTTTAGAACTCAAAGAGTGGTCCGTAGCAACCACAGGAACAAGATTTCACGAAATCCTCAGGGGCCCTACCAGGAATGGGACAGCGGGGCCGTCAGCTGGCTTGCTCACAGTTAAGCGCCATCGTCGCTGGGGTCTGTGGTCCCGACCGCGAGCATGTGACGAGGGGCTCGGGTGAAGCAGCTGGGCTGAGTCAGAACTCCTGCTTGCCCTGGCACCCTCTCGGCGGAAGGCGGTTCCCACAGAGATGCTTCCCCCGGCGCTCCCTGGGCCCGCCCCCGCCGGCGCTGGCCACGCCCCCGCCCGCGCTGGCCACGCCCCTGCCTGAGGCCCCGGTTCTCGGCACTGCTGCCAGGGCATCCCCACTCCTGGGCGTGGCTCCACCCGGCCGGCTCCAAGAAGGGAGGACCGCGCAGGAAGGGAGGAGCAAGAGGGGCTGGGAAGTGTGGACCGAGTCGCTGAGCCCAGCGGGTCCACAGAGGAGCCTGGCTATGTCCGCCAGGCGAGGGGTGTTGTCTGCTGTCTCAGCTAAGTCAGGCTCACCAGGAGGGTGGGTTTTAAATTCCCCTTCGAATCCTAGTTGGGGGCCAGATTGTGGTCTGCATGAAGCTTTGAAGGGAGGATGAACTCAGCTTTTTTGATCCAGAGAAATTCACATTCCTTTGACCAGCTCCTTCTGTCGTAGGGGCAGGGTCCACTCTAGTCCCTCATGTTTTGTTTTGTTTTGTTTTAATGCAGATCTTTTTTTTTTAAGTCTTTAATTTATTACAATATGGCTTCTGTTTTATGCGTTTTTTGGCCTTGAGGCATGTGGGATTTTAGCTCCTTGACCAGGGATCAAACCTTCTGCCCCTGCATTGGAAGGCAAAGTCTAACCACTACACCGCCAGGGACGTCCCATTAGTCCCTTTATTAAGTCATGGTGGCAATTTTGGGGCTTTAGCATCAGGTGCAGTGTGAAGTGTGTTACAGGTGTGCTTTATCTCAGTTTTGTCCTTCAGCATCCCTGTGAGAAGATAGAATCCTTATCCTCAAGTTGCAAATGACTAAGCAGAGGCTCAGAGATGTGAGCAGGTAGGAGAGTATGAAGTCAAACCAACCCCACTCCAGTGCTCTTGCCTGGAAAATCCCACGGACGGAGGAGCCTGGTAGGCCGCAGTCCATGGGGTCGCTAAGAGTCAGACATGACTGAGCGACTTCACTTTGACTTTTCACTTTCATGCATTGGAGAAGGAAATGGCAACCCACTCTAGTATTCTTGCCTGGAGAATCCCAGGGACGGGGGAGCCTGTGGGCTGCCGTCTATGGGGTCGCACAGAGTCGGACACGACTGAAGCGACTTAGCAGCAGCAGCAGCAAGTCCATGGACGGACCACTGCGTGAAACTCCCTGCCTGGATCTGACCCAAGTATCAAAAGACCTGGAACCTGATGTTTGTTTGTCCCTAATCGGCTGGGTCACCTTGAGTAAGTCACTCTCCATCTCTGATCCCAGGTTCATTATGAGTCAAATGGAGCTCATTCTAGGACT
Organism: Oreotragus oreotragus; assembly: GCA_006410675.1. NCBI lineage: Eukaryota > Metazoa > Chordata > Mammalia > Artiodactyla > Bovidae > Oreotragus > Oreotragus oreotragus. The sequence goes on along the minus strand of SJYX01004903.1, from coordinate 69,433 downwards.
CACCTATCAAGGTGTTCTGAAGAAATGTGTTTCCTGTAGCAAGTGACAAGAACGTCTCCATATAAATTCCCCTCTCCCTCCACCCCCGCTGAGTTTCGAGGCATCTGCTTCATTCTTATGGCACCCTATGCTCATGTTGTTCTTCAGCTGCTTGGTCGGGCATGACTCTGTGCCACTGCGTGAACTGTAGCCAGCCAGGCTCCTCTGTCCAGGAGATTCTCCAGCAAGAATACTGGAGTGGGTTGTCATTTCCTCCTCCAGGGAAGCTTCCAGTCCCAGGGAGCGAACGTGAGTCTCCTGCATTGGCAGGTGGATTCCGTACCACTGAGTCACCAGGGAAGCCCTTCTTTTGTCTTTAGACCTGTGGGGCAGCAGAAGAGAGGAAATAGTCTTCCCAGAGCCCAAATCTGACCGAGGGTTCTCTGTGATGACCACGAAACCCCTCGCTCGCAGAAACTCTTTGGACTCATCTTTCCCCTGCACAGAATGGGAGGCTAGGACAGAGTCACTCAGTTCCAAACCAGGTCTTCCTCCAGGCTCCTGATACCCATCACCCACCAGTGGTTATTGGTTTATCCCTTCGGCAGCTTGTGTACCTGCCTCGTCATCTCCAGTGTCTTGGTTAGTCTACGTTCGGGCTGTACTTCCTAGGTTGTTGCCTGACCACTGAGTGGCCCTGCTCTAAAGCTGTGCTCTACCTAGCCAGTCACACAGATCTTTGGCCCTTCCTTGCTTAAAAAAATGGGACTTTCCAGGTGGCTAAGTGGTAAAGAATCCACCTGCCAATGCAGGAGACTCAGGAGACATGGGCTTGTTTGCTGGGTTGGGAAGATCCATTGGAGGAGGAAATAGTAAACCACTCCAGTATTCTTGCTTGGAAAATCCCATGGACAAAGGAGTCTGGCAGGCTATAGTCCATGGAATCTGAAAGAGTCTGACACAACTGAGCAACTAATACTTTCTCTATTCTTAGCTCTGGGGGAAATCCTCACCCCTGGCCAAGATAGAAATAGAAGAAACCAGCTTTAAACAACAAAAAAAATCACTCTTTTCCCTTGGGGGCAGAAAACCACCAGAGCCCACCACATTGACTTTGTCTAAAAACAAGGGATCTGCTTAAAACAAAACAGAGAAAAATGTGTCTCTCCTGTGTCTGGAGTTGGAGCATATAATGCACAGACTGGGGGTTTTGCACCCCTCCAACAGGAATCCCTCTCTTAAAGCTGCAGCGCCCACAACCTGAATACGACTGGGGTTAACCTAAGGAAGGGGAGGGGACAGGCAGGGCTGCAACACCTTCTGCATCTACCTGTCATTTGTCTCACAGGGAAATCTGCCCAGAAATTCTGTGGACATTTGCTATCAGCAAATAATTCTCCCATTTCCTACCACAGAGTTATATGCAATATAAATATAAATACTGGTAGGTAGGAGCAAGGCCCAAGTGATTTCATAGACAGAAATGCGATTCTTTGTGAATGAAAACAAACTCAGCAAAATTCTCTACGGTCTAGAATCTTCTGGGATGGTGCAGTCCTAAATTACAGAGTCTCTTTCTTGAGATGAAACTTTATGCCTCAAGATGTAATTATTCTTTTAACCATTTTGAAAGGAAATTATTCTCCCTGAAGGTTGAGCTTCTTGAAGGCAGAGCTGTGTGTTAATCTCTGCATCACCCATGGTGTCCAGCTGTGAGAAATATCTTCCCAGCATCTCTTTCTTTCCTCCCTCTGTATTGTATTGAGCTGTAGTAAAAATCTACATTTCCCATTCTCCCTGCACATAGAGATGGCCAATGAAATACAAATAAAATTGGGTAAAGTTTCCATTAAAGCTGTTTTGAAAGAGGTTGATTCAGATGGAAAATATGCCTTTACTGCCATTTCCCTGTCCTCTTCCCTGCTGACTGGAATTTAGCTGTGATGACTGGAATTGCAGCAGTCATATTGTGATCATTAGGCAACTTTTAGACTGTAAACCAGAATGGTGAAAAAAAGGTAAAGCAGAAACATAGAATGTTATTAATGAAATAGGATGCCACCATACAAGCCTTAGACTCCCTACTTCTGGGATTTCTGTTATGTGAGAGAAAAATATCCACTATATCTTGTTTGGCTCCCTATAACTAGCAGCCAAAAATAATAGCTAACTAATATACTAGAAGAGGGCTTGGCATACAGTAAGGGGCTTGGTGAAAGACTGAATGAATGCATGGTATGGTCTTGTAATAAGTCCTCAAAGTCTTGATGTGTGCATGCTAAGTTGCTTCAATTGTGTCCAACCCTTTGCAACCCTATGGACTGTATCCCACCAGGCTCCACTGTCCATGGGATTTCCCAGGCAAGAATACTAAGTTGGTTGCCATTTCTTTCTCCAGGGTATCTTCCTGACCCAGAAATTGAACATGCATCTCCTGTATTGGCATGCAGGTTCTTTACCACTGAGCCACCAGGGAAGCCCTTCCATGTGGATACATATTTATTTAACTCATTCCTTTTTATTAGCTCCATCATATTCCATTGTATGATGTTTTATAATTTGCCAAGTTATCCTTTGGCAAAAAACATTTTTTGGAATCTTTTCCAGTGTTCCACTATTGCCAAAAAAATTTAAAAAGTGCTGAACTGAATGGGCATTCCTGTAAGATAAAGTTCTAGAGTGGGGCTGCAGGGTCAGAAAGTATCTCATCTCTAATTGATCATCAGGTGGTGTCCAAATTCCCTCTTCAGAGTCTCTGGGCTCTTTTTCTAATAAGTAAACTTAATGAGTACCAAGCACGTGTGCCTAAGTCACATGTATGCCAAATGCCTGTCTCCTCACCTCTGCTCATTATTAGCTGACAGCTTGATCTTTGTGGGGGCTTCCTAGGTTGTGCAAGTGGTAAAGAAGTCACCTGCCAATGGAGGAGATGAAAGAGATGTGGGTTCAATCCCTGGGTAGGGAAGATCCCCTGGAGATGGAAACGGCAACCCACTCCAGTATTCTTGCCTGGAAAATCCCATGGGCAGAGAAACTTACTGACCTTTGTTATTAACACCCCAAGTCACCCCATACTTGTTGGCATCTCCAAACAGGGCAGGCCCACCACTCCAGGTGGCATTCCACACTCTCTATTTCAATGTGATTTTGTGTGGAAAGCCCTTGCCATGCTGTCTGCCCTCAAACTCCTCCAGAACAGTGGCTGAGACGTCTCAGCAGGTCCTCACTCTTCTGCCTCTGCACTCCCTTACATCACTTTGTGCGTGAGTGCTAAGTCACTTCAGGAGTATCCGACTCTCTGCAACCCCACGGACTATAGCCTGGCAAGCTCCTCTGTCCGTGAGATCCTCCAGGCAAGAATACTGGAGTGGGTTGCCATTTCCTTCTCCAGGGGATCTTCCCCACTCAAGGACTGAACCTGTGTCTCTTGTGTCCCCTGCGTTGGCAGGTGGGTCCTTTACCACCGAGACACCAGGGAAGCCCCCGCATCACTTCACAATACCTGAAATTATTTGTTAGCGTATCTTCGTCCTTTTTTCTCCCAATGCATGAGGAATACTTAGACGTCAGGGACTGAGCAGTAGCTAATTATGCAGAGAATGTGCTCTTCGACAATCAAATGGTGATTTCTGATCATCTTTTGTTCCCGTTGGTTGCTTTCTGATAACTCCCCGGCCCCCGCCCCCGCTCCCCCTGAGCCTGGTAGGTGTTCAAGCAGTGCTGATTGCTGTGTTTGGTCATTGTCCAGAACTTTATGTGCCTACCAGTGATAAAGCTGCCCTAAGGGAGAAAAAGAAAAGTTATGACCAACCTAGATAGCATGTTGAAGAGCAGAGACATTACTTTGCCAACAAAGGTCCGTCTAGTCAAGGCTATGGTTTTCCCAGTGCTCATATATGGATGTGAGAGTTGGACTGTGAAGAAAGCTGAGTGCCGAAGAATCGATGCTTTTGAACTGTGGTGTTGGAGAAGACTCTTGAGAGTCCCTTAGACTGCAAGGAGATCCAACCAGTCCATTCTGAAAGAGATCAGCCCTGGAATTTCTTTGGAAGGAATGATGCTAAAGCTGAAACTCCAGTACTTTGGCCACCTCACACAAAGAGTTGACTCATTGGAAAAGACTCTGCTGCTGGGAGGGATTGGGGGCAGGAGGAGAAGGGGACGACAGAGGATGAGATGGCTGGATGGCATCACGGACTCGATGGATGTGAGTCTGAGTGAACTCCGGGAGTTGGTGATGGACAGGGAGGCCTGGCGTGCTGTGATTCATGGGGTCACAAAGAGTCAGGCACGACTGAGCGACTGAACTGAACTGAAGGGATAAATGGGGCAATGGAAATTGGCAAGCTAAGGAGGTAATAACTGGGACTTGCCAACAGGGAGTGATGAAGATTGAATCTTTGTGAGTGTGTAGGTTCTGTGGAGGGCATAGGAGGAAAGATCCCAGGGAATGGATGAAGAGAGAGAGAAGCAGCCCTAGAGGAAAGGTGCACCTGAAAGAGAGGTCAGAGGTCAAGGGGATAGACTTCCTGCATAGCTCTGTGTGTGTGTGTGTGTGTGTGTGTGCACGCGCGCTTAGCTGCTCAGTCATGTCCAACTCTTTGCGTCCCCATGGTAGCCAGTCAGACTTCGCTGTCCATGGGATTCTCCAGGCAAGAATACTGGAGTGGGTTGCCATTCCCTTCTCCAGGGAATCTTCCAGATCCAGGGATTAACCTGGGTCTCCTGCATTATAGGTGGATTCTTTACCATGTGAGCCACCAGAGAAACCCTCCTGTATAGCCAGGGGGAACATAAGCAGGGGAGGCTTCCTAGAGGAAGGGAACTCCCAGGGGAAATCAGGGGGGGGCTTCCTAGAGGAAGGGAACTCCCAGGGGAAATCAGGGGGGGGCTTCCTGGAGGAAGGGAACTCCCAGGGGCAGACTTGAGTCCTAGCTTTGCCACTTATAAACGTGTGACCCTTGAGCTTGATAATTCATAAGCATCTTTCTCATGTGTCAAGTGAGAATAATAAGACTGATCTGCTGGAGTTATCCTAAGGACTAAATGAAATCATGCCTCTAGCATGGTTCCCCTAGCATCTCATTTCTCTGCTCAGTGACTCATTCAGAACAATGAACCACATAGCTGAAAGGCCTATTTGATTCTCTCCCGATAAGGTGACCTTCAAGCGATCTGTGGAGATCCATCAGTACCGCCAATACTTTTTCTCCAGACTCAGTGCTCCTAGCCCATGACATCCTGATCCTGCTGCTCTGAACCCCTTTCCTAAGAAAGCACTTGGAGGTGAATGCTGTGTTCAGCATTGGGGGCACTCTTAGCCACCCCCACTCAGTCCATATCATTCATGAGAGCATTGACATTTTTATTTTTAATATCCCAATTATTGTGCTGCCTTATAATGAGCTTGTGGTTATCTGAAACTCTTAGGCATTTACTTTTAGAAATTAACTTTTGCCATCAAATAAACTCTTTTGTTGCCAGAGTTTATCCTTATTTGTTGAGATCTACCTCATCACAATGTCAGCCTGATGGCATATTTTGAATCTTTATCCTTCTGTCTAGAGAAATGTCAGCCAATATGGTTTCTAGTAGCCAAAGGCAATGGTTGTGCATGCGTGTGTGTGTGTGTGTGTACACTCAGTCGTCTTCAACTCTTTGGGACCCCGTGGACTTTAGCCCACAGGCTCCTTGGTCCATGGGATTCTCCAGACAAGAACAGTGGCATGGCTTGCCATTCCCTCCTCCAGGGGATCTTCCCAACCCAGGGATCAAACTCATGTCTCCTGTGTCTCCTGCGTTGGCAGGTGGATTCTTTACCATTCAGCCACCTAGGAAGGCAATGCTTCCTCATCATCTTTGCCACTTTCATCAGGACCTGTGCCCTAGACAATTCCCCAGGGTGTTGCCCCGAGTTCGGGACTGATGTGTGCTTCCCAGGGCCAAACAGAGTGGGACACTCACTTTTCTTTTTAATGATATATTCTTTTTCTTTTTTTTTGCCATGCCCCTTGTGGCGTGCAAGACTTCCCTGACCAGCAAGAGAACTTGTGCCCCCAGCATGGGAAGCCAGGAGTCTTAACCACTAGCGAACCTGGGAAGTCTGACACTTTCTTGATATAAAGGTCCCTTTCTGTATGTCCAGCCTAAGATGGTGACAATCTGTGCTCTACATGGCATTTGTTGTTCAGTAGCATTCTGAGATCCCTTTCATATAAAAAATCTTCCATTCATAGAAGCTGCTGCCTGGAAGATTGTGGGCAGTTTTGAATTTTTATTAAGAATCCAGTGATCGCCCCAGGGATTTCCCTGTCGCGTACAGTAACCATTGCTTATTGTTTCCATAAAGGAAATGGGGGAGTTTGGCAGTGTCTGAGCACAGCCCTAACTGGCTGAAGGGGACTGTCATCCCCGTGGCCAGGCATCTCTCCCGAAGCAGCGGACCTTCAGAAGGTGATGGATGAGCAGAGCTTAAGATCAAGCCCCAGGGATAAATGCACAGCACACTTGAAAATGCCCCAGCAAGCATTGCTCAACAAAGAGTGTTTTGGAATCTGCAGGGAACGCGTGCACTCCACGAGGGCTTTCTGGGCAGGCATTTGTGGTTACAGCGTGCTGCTCGCTGAAGGTTTGCTTTTTGGCCTCTTCCCAGCCTTAAATAAATAAAGATGATTTATCATGTGAGACATGGGAGTTTCCCTTTATAAATCGAAAGTATAGAGTAATGGGAATATCATGGAACGCTTGTTATCTGGGAAAGAAATGAAATCCCATCTAACATCGTGGCAGTTGGGTGTCTCCTTGCACTTTGACCTCTAAGAGGGTTTGAAGTAGGGAGTGGAAGGCACACCCTTTTATTTCCTCTAGAACCTCTTCTTCCTTCCATCAAAAGCAGGGAGTCGTACCTATCTGGTAGTGACTCAGCTAAGTCTCTCCGAGGGAGATGACCCTCCTCATAACTCCACTGGAGAGCCCCTGTAATCCCGTGGGATATGTGTATGTGTATGCAATGCACATAAGAGTCTGGACCAGTGCCAAAAGCACTTTCTGCCATAATGGAAATTTTCTACAATCTGTGATGTCTGATACCATAGTCACCAACCACATGTGGCTATTAAGCACTTGAGATGTGGCCAGCGTGGTGGAGAAACTGAGTTTTTATTGCATTTCATTGTAATGAATCTTAAGTGGCCACATGTGGCTGCCATATAGCATAGGTCTATACCCCAGAGCTGTAGGTTCAAGTCATTTATTCACCTACTCACTCTCTGTCTCACTTATTTACTCAGCAGAAGTTTTCCTAGCATCTTCTACCTGCCACGTGCTAAGCTGACAGTCTTACAGAGGTCATAAGCCACCGCTCCACACTACAGAGAGCTTACTGTCTCATGGGGACAGAGAAGAAGTGAAAAGATAATTCAGGTGCAGTGTGGAAAGGAGGTGTCTACAAAGTAGCATTCAGGAAGGCATGGGAAGTTCTGTGTCTGAAGGACATTTGGAAAATGTTTGCAAAAGAAATAAGGTTGAACAATCTGTTCAGATAATTGTTTCTAAAGTCCTGGACTTGGCACTTGTTTTCAGAAGGAATTTAGAAGTTCCTTCTCTAGCCCAGCCTCAATTTTACCGCCTAACATGGTTTTTCAGCAACTCCTGGCAACAACACCCATGGAAACACTTTTCTCTGTTTTGGTATCTCAACAAATCTGTTAATCAACCAGTGAATACCACTAGGAAATGTGCTTTCGACATAGATCAACAGTCCCACAAGTTCATGACAGTCATCTAGTCCAGTGACTTTTTAATCAGAGAACCAATGTTCAGAAAGGAGAGCAAGTTAGGAGAGAGCAAAGATGAGGTACTGCTCGGGGGCTGGTGAAGAAGGTGGGGCTTCAAAACAGAAGATTTTCCTTCTTGAAGACAACTTTTTGTCTATCCTTCTTAATTTAGAAATTAATCCAAAGCATGAGAACCTATAAAAAACAAACATTTTGTTTCAGATTTTTTTCTTTTATTTTTTAAACTTTTTACGTTGTATTAGGTTATAGAGCTAATTAACAATTTTGTTATAGTTTCAGGTGAAAACTATCCACCTGAAAGGAACTATCCATAGCAAAGGATAGTTAACAAAAAAGGATAGTTTTGCTACCCATGGCAAAGGAGCTCAGCCATACATATACCTGTATCCATTCTCCCCCAAACTCCCCTCCCATCCAGGCTGTCACATAACACTGAGCAGAGTTCCCTGCACAGTACAGTAGGTCCTTGCTAGTTATCCGTTTTAAATATAGCAGTGTGTACATCCCAAACTTCCTAACTGTCCCATCCCCCAGGCAACTATAAGTTCATTCTCTAACTGTCTCTTTCTGACAAAGCAAACATTTTTGGCTATCAGGGTTAAAGAACATTTAGCACAAAACTGAAATTTAGAATCGTATTTGTGTACTGCCCAATGCTCTGATTCCTAAGGAAGGCTAATGTTTTCATCAAAACTGAATGTAAGCTTAACCTAATGTCTGTATCAGTTAAAGTGGAAGAAATCTTCTCTATCAGTTCCCTGACTTCCAGCTGTCACCACTCCTCCTTTTCACCACCATCAGTGAAGGATCTCATGGAAAATAAACTGCCTTTGTACCTCTGAGTAAGCTTCGATCACACACACTCATCAGTTCAGTTCAGTTCAGTCGCTCAGTCGTGTCCGACTCTTTGTGACCCCATGAATCTCTGACAGATGGAGGATGATTGCTTGAAGCAATACAAAACCTAGGTAATGTAATTGCATGTGAAAAATAAAAGGAGTGCAATATTGGAAAGAGAGACAAGGATGTCATCATTTTAAGAAGACATAATAACATACAGTACTAGATGCCAGGTAACTGTAGCTGAAGGAGCATTCTTGAACACATTCTTAAAAAGGAAATTGTCCTTTTGAATTTAATACAATTATTTTGTTACAAGGGAATAAAACAATTGAAATATTATAATCTTTTTTTTATTATGAAATACTTCAGTTCAGTTGCTCAGTCATGGCTGACTCCTTGAGACCCCATAGACTCCAGCACTCCAGGCTTCCCTGTCCATCACAAACTCTCATGGAGCTTGCTCAAACTCATGTCCATCAAATCAGTGATGCCATCAAACTGTCTCACCCTCTGTCATCCCCTTCTTCTTCTGCCTTCAATCTTTCCCAGCACCAGGGTCTTTTCCAAGGAGTCAGATATTCCCATCAGAGGGCCAAAATATTGGAGTTTCAGCTTCAGAATCAGTCCTTCCAGTGAACACTCAGGACTGATTTCCTTTAGAATGGACTGGTTGGATCTCCTTGCAGTTCAAGGGACTCTCAAGTGTCTTCTCCAACACCACAGTTCAAAAGCATCAGTTCTTCGGTGCTCAGTTTTCTTTACAGTCCAACGCTCATATTCATACATGACCACTGGAAAAACCATAGCCTTGACTAGATGGACCTTTGTTGGCAAAGTAATGTCTCTGCTTTTGTGTAAAAAGGAGCAGGCGTCTTTTAATTTCATGGCTGCAGTCACCATCTGCAGTGATTTTGAAGCCCCAAAAATAAAATCTGTCACTGTTTCCATTGTTTCCCCGTCTATTTCCCATGAAGTGATGGGACTGGATGCCATGATCTTAGTTTTCTGAATGTTGAGTTTTAAGCCAACATTTTTACTCTCCTCTTTCACTTTCATCAAGAGACTCTTAGTTCTTCTTCGCTTTCTTCCATAAGGGTGGTGTCATCTGCATATCCAAGGTTATTGCTATTTCTCCCAGCAATCTTGATTCCAGCTTGTGCATCTTCCAGCCCAGCGTTTCTCATGATGTACTCTGCATGTAAGTTAAATAATCAGGGTGACAACATACAGCCTTGATGTACTCCTTTCCTGATCTGGAACCAGTCTGTTGTTCTATGTCCAGTTCTAACTGTTGCTTCTAGACCTGCATACAGATTTCTCAGGAGGCAGGTAGGTGGTCTGGTATTCCCATCTCTTGAAGAATCTCCACTGTTTGTGGTGATCCATATATTCAAAGGCTTTGAGGGTAGTCAATATAGCAGAAGTAGATGTTTTTCTGAAACTCTCTTGCTTTTTCAATGATCCAGCAGATGTTGGCAATTTGATCTCTGGTTCCACTGCCTTTTCTAAATCCAGCTTGAACATCTGGAGGTTCACGGTTCATGTACTGTTGAAGCCTGGCTTGGAGAATTTTGAGCATTACTTTGCTAGCATGTGACGTGAGAGCAATCATGCGGTAGTTTGAGCATTCTTTGGCACTGCCTTTCTTTGGGATTGGAATGAAAACTGACATTTTTCAGCCCTGTGGCCACTGCTGAGTTTTCCAAATTTGCTGGCATATTGAGTGAAGCACTTTCACAGCATCATCTTTCAGGATTTGAAATAGCTCAACTGGAATTCTATCACCTCCACAAGCTCTGTTCCTAGTGATGCTTCCTAAGGCCCACTTGACTTCACATTCCAGGATGTCTGGCTCTAGGTGAGTGATCAAACCATCATGGTTATCTGGGTCATGAAGATCTTTTTTGTACAGTTCTTCTGTGTATTCTTGCCACCTCTTCTTAATCTCTTCTGCTTCTGTTAGGTCCACACAATAATTGAATATATATATATACACATGAAGCAAGATATATATACACGTTAGTTGGTCAGTTGTGTCCGACTTTACAACCTCATGGATTGTAGCCTGCCTGGCTCCTCTGCCCATGGACTTCTCCAGGCAAAAATACTGAAGCGGGTTGCCATTTTCTACTCCAGGAGATCTTCCTGACCCAGGGATCAAACCCATGTCTCCTGCATTGCAGGCAGATTCTTTACTGACTGAGCCACCAGGGAATTACAAAGCAAAATAATGAAAGTGGTAGTTCACAGTACCCAGTTTATGAAGCACATAATATCTAAAGAGAAAACAATATATAAAATATTCTTGGAAGATGTGTATAAGAGACAGGCCTTGGCGCCCTTCAGGTCCAGCTTGGGCCCCTTGATGTCCACCTGCGGGGCCTTGATGTCCACCTTGGGCAGCTTGACGCTGGGCATCTGCACCTTGGGCAGGTGGGCCTTGATTCCGACGCCCGCCGCCCCTTCCTTGAGCTCGGCTTCGGGCAGGTGGCCCTCCGGCAGCTTGACGCCCACCTCGGCGCCCTTGACCTCCAGGTCGGCCGAGGGCAGCTCCACGCGGACCTCACTGGTCTTGACGTCGGCCTGCACCGAGGGCAGGGTCACCTCGGCCTGGGCCTTGGGCAGGGACACGTCCACGGCGGCCTCGATGGCCTTGCTGGGCGCCGACACGCCGAAGGACGGCATCTTGAACTTGGGCATTTTGAACTTGCTGTCCCTGGCGGCCACCTCCTTGTCCCCCAGGGTCAGGTCGGCCTCCAGCTTGGCGCCCGGGGCCTGGCTCTCCACCTCCACGCTGGGCAGCGACACCTCCACGTCGGGGGCGGCCACCTCGGCCTTGGCGCCCTTCAGGTCCAGCTTGGGCCCCTTGATGTCCACCTGCGGGGCCTTGATGTCCACCTTGGGCAGCTTGACGCTGGGCATCTGCACCTTGGGCAGGTGGGCCTTGATTCCGACGCCCGCCGCCCCTTCCTTGAGCTCGGCTTCGGGCAGGTGGCCCTCCGGCAGCTTGACGCCCACCTCGGCGCCCTTGACCTCCAGGTCGGCCGAGGGCAGCTCCACGCGGACCTCACTGGTCTTGACGTCGGCCTGCACCGAGGGCAGGGTCACCTCGGCCTGGGCCTTGGGCAGGGACACGTCCACGGCGGCCTCGATGGCCTTGCTGGGCGCCGACACGCCGAAGGACGGCATCTTGAACTTGGGCATTTTGAACTTGCTGTCCCTGGCGGCCACCTCCTTGTCCCCCAGGGTCAGGTCGGCCTCCAGCTTGGCGCCCGGGGCCTGGCTCTCCACCTCCACGCTGGGCAGCGACACCTCCACGTCGGGGGCGGCCACCTCGGCCTTGGCGCCCTTCAGGTCCAGCTTGGGCCCCTTGATGTCCACCTGCGGGGCCTTGATGTCCACCTTGGGCAGCTTGACGCTGGGCATCTGCACCTTGGGCAGGTGGGCCTTGATTCCGACGCCCGCCGCCCCTTCCTTGAGCTCGGCTTCGGGCAGGTGGCCCTCCGGCAGCTTGACGCCCACCTCGGCGCCCTTGACCTCCAGGTCGGCCGAGGGCAGCTCCACGCGGACCTCACTGGTCTTGACGTCGGCCTGCACCGAGGGCAGGGTCACCTCGGCCTGGGCCTTGGGCAGGGACACGTCCACGGCGGCCTCGATGGCCTTGCTGGGCGCCGAAACGCCGAAGGACGGCATCTTGAACTTGGGTGTTTTGAACTTGCTGTCTCTGCCTTGTGCTTCTCTCCACTTTCCGTCAGCGTCTGCAGCCCCTACTGTGACGCTAGTTGATTTATCTGTTTCCTGGGTTTGTGTGGTTCTGTCTCCTTTTCCTTCCTTGGCTGGTGACCACCCGAAGGACGGCAGCTTGAACTTCAGGATTCTTGTCTTTCCCTCCGTCTCCTCCGTGTCTCGGTCTCCTTCCTTGCCGGCCTCTGCGCTCTTCTCCACCTCATCCTCCTGTCCTGCTTCCTGTTGTCTTGTCAGCTGTGTTGCCTGTGGTTTTTTTGTCTTCTGTGACTCTGTGTCCCCTTCGTCATCCCCCGTGGCCCTGGAGTCGTCGGTGGAGACCTGTGTCCACCAGGGTCCCCAGCGCACCGGGGCCGTGCCCTCTGCGTCCTCCGGTACTGTTTCTCTGGCAACGCTGAACTTGGGTGTCTTTAAGCTGGGTATGCGGATGCGGAATTCTGGCTGGCCGTTCTGGTGGGTGCCCTGGTCTGTGGAGCCCTGCAGAGTCAGCCTGGCAGCGCCCAGCTGTGACCCCTGAGTGTCCTCTGCGGCTCCCTCCCTGGTCTGGCCCGGGGCTGTCCCCACCTCTCTGTGCTCCTCCGCCGGAGTCTCCTCCGGGCCCCTGGCCTGTGTTTTCTTCCTTCGCAGTCTGGGTGCTGGCCCCTCGCCGGGCAGAGCAGGCTCCGTGGGGGCCTCAGCCTCCTCGGGCCGTCCTGCTCTCACGACCCCTGTCTCACCACGTCCGGCCGCTCTGCTGGCCTCTTGTTCGGCCTCCGAGGGCCCTGCCTCCTCCAGCAGCTCAGCTGGGCCTGCCCCGCCACGGTCGGCCCTGCCTGACGGGCCCTTCCCTGAGCCCACTCTGAACCTCAGGCTGGGGAACCTTCTCCTCCGCTGGCTGCCCGGCTCCTCCTCCTGGGCCTGCTCCTCCGCTGGGAGCCGGGCCTCCGTGTCTGTGCTTGTGGGCGACAGGTCAGGCCCCCGGCCCCGCTCATAGGCCTCTGAGGAGCTGTGGGACCTCCGGGGCCCTCGCCTGCCCTTCAGGGCTTGGAACTTGGGCCACGAAAGCCGCTCCCGCTGGGCGCGCCGGCCCCTGCCCTCCGTGGGTGTGGGGAGGAGCCTCTGCTGGTCTCCGTCTCCCTGCGGCGTCTTCGTGGGGGTCTCCGTGCACCCATCAGGAACATCCTGGTCCTGGAACAGGGAGAGCGAACCTGTTGGCCCTGAACAGGGAGGCGGAGGCCCTGGGCTCCGGAGACTGGAAGGGGCGGGGAGAAGGCAGCAGGGGCTGAGCCCTGGGGGCTGGGGCGCTCACCTGCTCCTCGCTGACCCTCGGGCCAGGCTCGGCACTGCCAGCCGGGTCATCCTCGGCCGCTCCAGCAGGAAGCTTCCGTCTGATTTTGAACTGAACCTTGTAGGGCTCTGAGTACTGAAGGATTTTGAGAGCATCTTCATATTTAATGTTGTCGAAGAATATCGTTGCACTGAGGAGTTGATCCCCTGGACAAGGAGAGAGTGGCCTGGCGCCTTAGTGCCCCGCCCTCTGGAGCCTCACAAGAGGGGCCTCACAGGAGGGGCCTCGGCGGGAGTGAGCAGAAGGCTGCCCACCCCTTCCGTTTACGGAGCCCCTCATTTTCAGGCAGAGAGCTCAGCACAGAGAGGCCCCAGCCTGGACATGGCTGAGAGGTCTCCAGGGGCCATCCTGCATCCACTGGGGCCCGTCCCCAATGAGACAATGGGGACACTCCCAGGGCCCAGCCTGTGTCCACTGGGGCCCGTCCCCCGATGGGACCGTGGGGTCACTCCCAGGGGCCACCCTGCGTCTACCGGGACCCATCCCTCTCCCCCGATGGGACTGTAGGGAACTGGGGATGGGCCCGAGGCACCTTCTCTCAGGCTGAAGAGCTTGGCCGCTGACGAGTCCTTCAGCACTTGCTTGACAAAGATGCCCCGGTGCCCACCGCCCGTGACGCTGTAGCCGCTGGCTCCAGCTTCCACCTCCGTCTTCAGTGTTACTTCAGTCCCATCCTGCGTGGACTGAGCGAAAGCACAGCAGGCCCTTAGTGAGCATGCGTGTGGGTGCTGGGGGCTGCCTCCCCTGAAGCCCGGGGACCCCAGGGCACACCTGGGCCACTGTGCCCGGCTCTGAGGGAGGCCGGCGACTGCCACCTCTGCTGACAGCAGCCTCCCCGCATCCCTGCCCCTGCTTGCCAGGGCTCAGGGGTCCCGTGCCCGGCTGTCCAGGACCAGCAGGGCTTGCTGAGCAGAGGAAGAGGCTTCGCTAGGACACGGCCAAGCCTTTCTCCACGGGCTTCCGGTTCATCATCACCCTCCTCCCCAGTGCCGATCACTTACAAGGTGACACTCAGCTGGTACTCAGGCCAAGGAGGGTCATTTGTTGTTGCTGTTCAATCACTCAGTCATGTCCGACTTTGCGACTCCATGGACTGCAGCACGCCAGGCCTCCCTGTCCTTCACCATCTCCCAGAGCCTGCTCAAACTCATGTCCATTAAGTCGGTGATGCCATCCAACCAGATCATCCTCTGTCATCCCCTTCTCCTCCTGCCTTTTATCGCTTCCAGCATCAGCATCTTTTCCAATGAGTCAATTCTTCGCATCAGCTGGCCAAAGTATTGGAGTTTCAGCTTCAGCATCACTCCTTCCAAAGAATATTCAGGACTGATTTCCTTTAGGATAGACTGGTTTGATCTCCTTGCAGTCCAAGGGATTCTCAAGAGTCTTCTCCAACACCACAGTTCAAAGGCATCAATTCTTCAGGAGTCAGCCTTTTTTACTGTCCAGCTCGCACATCCATCCATGACTATTGGAAAAACCATAGCTTTGACTATACAGACTTTGTCAGCAAAGTAATGCCTCTGCTTTTTAATATGCTGTCTAGGTTGGTCACAGCTTTTCTTCCAAGGAGTAAGCGTCTTTTAATTTCACTGCTGCAGTCACCATCTGCAGTGATTTTAGAGCCCCCCAAAATAAAGTTTCTCACTGTTTCCGTTGTTTCCCCATCTATTTGTCACGAAGAGATGGGACTGGATGCCATGATCTTTGTTTTCAGAAGGTTGAGCTTTAAGCTTTTTCACTCTCCTCTTTCACTTTCATCAAGAGGCTTTTTAGCTCCTCTTCACTTTCTGCCATAAGGGTGGTGTCATCTGCATATCTGAGGTTACTGATATTTCTCCCGGCAATCTTGATTCCAGCTTGTGTTTCTCCCAGCCCAGCGTTTCTCGTGATGTACTCTGCATAGAAGTTACATTAGCAGGGAGACAGTATACAGCCTTGACGTGCTCCTTTCCCGATTTGAAGCCAGTTCATGATTCCATGCCTGGTTCTAACTGTTGCTTCTTGACCTGCTTACGGGTTTCTCAGGAGGCACATAAGATGGTCTGGTATTCCCATCTCTCTAAAAATTTTCCACAGTTTGTTGTGATCCACATGGTCAAAGGCTTTGGCATAGTCAATAAAGCGGAAGTACACAGTTTTCTGGAACTCTCTTGCTTTTTCCATGATCCAGTGGATGTTGACAATTTGAACTCTGGTTCCTCTGCCTTTTCTAAATCCAGCTTGAACATCAGGAAGTTCACGGTTCACATACTGCTGAAGCCTGGCTTGGAGAATTTTGAGCATTACTTTGCTAGTGTGTGAGGTGAGTGCAACTGTGCGGTAGTTTGAGCATTCTTTTGCGCTGCACTTGTTTGGGACTGGAATGAAAACTGACCTTTTCCACTCCTATGGCCACTGCCGAGTTTCCCGAATTTGGTAGCGTATTGAGTGCCAGCATCATCTTTCAGGATTTGAAATAACTCAATTGGAATTCCATCACCTCCACTAGTTTGCTCATAGTGATGCTTCCTAAGGTCCACTTGACTTCACACTCCAGGATGTCTGGCTCTAGGTGAGTGATCACACCACAATCATTATCTGGGTCTTTAAGATCTTTTCTGTACAGTTCTTCTGTGTATTCTTGCCCCCTCTTCTTAATACCCTCTGCTTCTGTTAGGTCCATTCTGTGTTTGTCCTTCATTGTGCCTAACTTGGCATGAAATGTTCCCTTGGTATCTCTAATTTTCTTGAAGAGATCTCTAGTCTTTCCCTTTCTATTGCTTTCCTTTTTTTTTTTTTGCGTTGTTTGCTTAAAAAAGCTTTCTTATCTCTCCTTGCTATTCTTGGAACTCTGCATTCAGATGGTATATCTTTCCTTTTCTCCTTTGCCTTCAGCTTGTCTTCTTTCCTCAGCTATTTGTAAGGCCTCCTCAGACAGCCATTTTGCCTTTTTGCGTTTCTTTTTGGGGGTGGTTTTGATCACCACCTCCTGTACAGTGCCCGGGAGATGCCAAAATCAGCGTGACAAGCCTGAGCTCAGAGATGACGGGTCCTCGGGGTCGGGGGAGCCCTGGCACTGCCAGTGACAGTAGAGGCTGCCAGGCGGTGGTGTGCCTGGCTCCCCAGGAGCCCACAGAACCCAGCTCTTCCTGCGGCCTTGGATGCGACAGGCTGCAGCCAGACCCACTGCACAGGTGGGAACACTGAGGTCTGGGCACCTGGATCCACCTGGTCAGTGGTCTGGACCCTTCCTCCTGAGTCTTGGGAGGCCTGGACCAGCGTCCTGGAGCCCCGCCCCCTGGCCTGATGAAGGAGTGGCACACCCTTTCCCAAAGCACGGGGGTGCCCTGCCAGCTTTCCTGCTCCTCGACATCTCACTCTGGCCCTGGATTGCCTGGCTCGAGCCCCTGTCAGGGGCTGGCCCATGCCCACCCCAACGTCCACTCGCCGCAAGCCCACCTCCAGGTGGCTCATCCTGGAAAGCGTCCGTGAGTCCCCCGAGTCCCGCTTCCACCAGGACCTCCGCCTCCTCGGCGCGTCTTCCTGCAGCAGCAACAAACGGTGGGGTGAGCGACCCTGCCCCAGCCCAGGGGACAGGAGGCACTCGGGGAGGCCCAGACGCCCGAACCTGCCTAGAGCCTGCAGGGTGCAGCTGTGTGCAAGCGGGGCCAAGCTCCTCCGGGGGAAGGCAGCTCTGGGCCTCGACGCTTCCCATGGCCCAGCCCCCACATCCACAGGCAGAGGGGACAGAAAAGAAGCAGCCCCAGAGCGAGTCCTTTCAGGGGACCCACCGTTGCTGGCTTTCCACAGTTGTGTCCAGAGGTGGCTGCAGAGACCCTGTCTGTGTCTCCTCGTCAGAGAGCCGTGTGTGTGCACATGTCCTGTGCCCCATCGCACACGGGGGCGTGGGGTCTCTTCCCCACCTGCACACACGTGTGTGCCATCTCTACCGCGTCTTGGAGGGCCCCAGGGCCAGGGCAGAGGAGTCAGAGGAGACGGCTGAGCAGACACAGCCGTGCACGCAGGGCGACCCAGAGGCGGTGACGGCTGAGCAGACACAGCCGTGCATGCAGGGTGATCCAGAAGCGGCGTGGCCGCCTGGGCCTCTCCCTGCTGAGCCCTCCCCCTGCCTGGGCCTGTCTGTCTGGGGGGCTTACCGGGAGTCTGAAGCCGGCAGCCTCAGTCACACACTCGTAGACGGGCGAGGAGCCCTGTGGCCGGGGACGGACGAGCTCCTCGGGCCCGGGCCCTGCAGTCACCTGGCGGGAGGAGAGAAGCTCAGGCCACCCTCAGCCACTCGGCTCTGCTCAGGCCCAGCAAGGGCCTGGGGCAGGGGCTAGGGCAGGAAGGGCCTGGGGCAGCAAGGGCCTGGGGCAGGGGCTGGGGCAGGAAGGGCCTGGGGCAGGAAGGGCCTGGGGCACGGGCTGGGGCAGGAGCCTGCAGGCGCCAGCCTGGACCTCACTCACCGGGCGCTCCTCCTCAGACTCCGCATCTGGCTCTGCAGGCTGCAGCTGCCGACCGGACACTGCAAAGGGAGGGCCAAGTCAGGGGAGCCTTGCCGGCGGGTGGAGCGGATGGTGGAGCTGGGGGCAGGGGCCCAGCAGAGGCTGTGGACACACAGCTGGGGTGGCCCTGGACACTGGGCCTGGCAGCACAGGCAAAGGTCAGGGGAGGACCCACNCTGGGGCAGGAAGGGCCTGGGGCACGGGCTGGGGCACGGGCTGGGGCAGGAAGGGCCTGGGGCAGGAAGGGCCTGGGGCACGGGCTGGGGCAGGAGCCTGCAGGCGCCAGCCTGGACCTCACTCACCGGGCGCTCCTCCTCAGACTCCGCATCTGGCTCTGCAGGCTGCAGCTGCCGACCGGACACTGCAAAGGGAGGGCCAAGTCAGGGGAGCCTTGCCGGCGGGTGGAGCGGATGGTGGAGCTGGGGGCAGGGGCCCAGCAGAGGCTGTGGACACACAGCTGGGGTGGCCCTGGACACTGGGCCTGGCAGCACAGGCAAAGGTCAGGGGAGGACCCACAGTCACTGAGCTGGGGAGGCTGCAAGTTGGGTCTGAAAGCAGTGAGCTGGGATGAGGGTGCACGGATCAAGTAGGTAGACTTCACAGAGTTAGTCAAAGCAAGTAACTAAACGAACACACAAATAAAACAGTAATCACAACCCTGACAAGGAATCAGAGTCCAGAGTCACTATAATACGGAAAGTATGACGTCCGGCATTCAAGACGAATGTGCGTGACAGAGTATGGTCTTCAGTGAGGAGCAAAAGCATTCGGCACAGACTCCAAGGTGAGGTTCACAAATCTGTTCGAAAAAGTAAAGCGGAACATGTGTGAAGGGTTAACGAAAAACGTGACGACCGCGGCTTGATGAAGAGCGTCATGAAGAGACAGAATTGTTTTAAATTGGAAATTCGGGAGTTGAAAGTTTACTGGAGAGGCTCCATAGCAGAGCTGAGACGATAGAGGAGGTGAAGCCTGGGAGATTAGGGGATCCCCGGGTGGTCCAGTGATCAGGACTCAGCACTGTCTCTGGGCCCAGGTTCCATCCCTGGTCAGGGAGCTAAGACCCTGCCAGCTCAGAAGAAACAGCCCCAACAAAAACACTTGTATATTAACAGACATTAGTCAGTGTGACCACTCTAGTGGCAGAAAGGGAAGAAGAAAAGCAGCTCATGGTATGGGTGAGAGAGGGCAGTCAAAGCCGGCTTAAAACTCAACGTTAGGAAAACTAGGATCACGGCGCCTGGTCCACCACTTCAGGGCAGATTACAGGGGGAAAGGGCAAGCAGTGACACATTCGACTTTCTTGGGCTTCAAAATCACTGGAGACGGTGACCACATCCATGAAACAAAAGATGCTTGCTCCATGAAATAAGAACTATGACAACCCTAGACAGTGTATTGTAAAGCAGAGACATCACTCTGCTGACAAAGGTCCGTACAGTCGAAGCTGTGGTTTTCTCAGCAGTCACATACAGATGTGAGAGGTGGGCCATAAAGAAGGCTGAGCGCCGAGAAGCTCCAATACTTAGGCCACCTGATGCGAAGAGCCAATTCATTGGAAAAGACCCTGATGCTGGGAAAGACTGAAGACCGAAAGGAGAAGGGGACGACAGAGGACGAGATGGTTAGACAGTATCAACGACTCAATGGACACGATTTTGAACAAACTCCGAGAAATAGTGGAGGACGGATTGTGGCCTGTGCCCTAAATCTGTCCTGTTGCTTGTTTTGTAAGTGAAGCTTTGCTGGATCACAGCTATGCCATTCATTTCCGTGTTGTCTGCAACTACTGCTGTGCTGCGACCAGGGAGCTGCGAGAAAGAGCGCACGGTCTGCAAAGCCAGTGAGCCGCTGCCCGGGGGTCACACGGTGCTGGACACGGCTTAGCGTCTGACCAGCAAAACCAGCGTAAGTAGCAAGCGGGGAAGGAGTGAAGGAAAATGAACAGAGCCGCAGAGACCCACGGGATGACATTAAGAATGCCAATTATGTGTAGCTGAAGTCTCAGAAGGAAAAAGAGAGGCAGAAAAAATTTTTTGAGAGAATAATGGCTGAAAACAATCTACAGATCTCAGAAGCTCAACAAACCTGAGTAGGATAAACACAAAACCTGGACAATCACATCAGAATGTTCATAAGAAAGAGACAGTTTTGAAAGCAACAAGGAAAAGTGGCCCATCGTACTTAACGGTACAACAAGCAATTACTGTCCAAGATCATGGAAGCCAAGAAACATGGAAAAATAGACTCAAATTGCTAAAAGAGAAATGTTTTCAAACATGAATTGTATATCTAGTAAAGTATCCTTCAAAAATAAAGGCAAAATAGAGACATCTGCAAGGGAACAAAGACAAAGAGAGTTCATTGCCAGCAACGCTTCCTGGAAGAAATGCTAAGGGAGCCGGTATTAGACACTAACCCGTTTCTACAGAAAGAAATGAAGAATGCAGAAAATGGTCACTGTGTGGGCAAATATGAAAGACGCAGCAAACATAGCTTTCCAATGAGATATCTATAAATATATCTCATTCAGCCATTCATTTCCGTGTTGTCTGCAACTACTGCTGTGCTGCGACCAGGGAGCTGCGAGAAAGAGCGCACGGTCTGCAAAGCCAGTGAGCCGCTGCCCGGGGGTCACACGGTGCTGGACACGGCTTAGTGTCTGACCAGCAAAACCAGCGTAAGTAGCAAGGGGGGAAGGAGTGAAGGAAAATGAACAGAGCCGCAGAGACCCACAGGATGACATTAAGAATGCCAATTATGTGTAGCTGAAGTCTCAGAAGGAAAAAGAGAGGCAGAAAAAATTTTTTGAGAGAATAATGGCTGAAAACAATCTACAGATCTCAGAAGCTCAACAAACCTGAGTAGGATAAACACAAAACCTGGACAATCACATCAGAATGTTCATAAGAAAGAGACAGTTTTGAAAGCAACAAGGAAAAGTGGCCCATCGTACTTAACGGTACAACAAGCAATTACTGTCCAAGATCATGGAAGCCAAGAAACATGGAAAAATAGACTCAAATTGCTAAAAGAGAAATGTTTTCAAACATGAATTGTATATCTAGTAAAGTATCCTTCAAAAATAAAGGCAAAATAGAGACATCTGCAAGGGAACAAAGACAAAGAGAGTTCATTGCCAGCAACGCTTCCTGGAAGAAATGCTAAGGGAGCCGGTATTAGACACTAACCCGTTTCTACAGAAAGAAATGAAGAATGCAGAAAATGGTCACTGTGTGGGC
This sequence comes from Oreotragus oreotragus, assembly GCA_006410675.1. Lineage (NCBI taxonomy): Eukaryota > Metazoa > Chordata > Mammalia > Artiodactyla > Bovidae > Oreotragus > Oreotragus oreotragus. The sequence goes on along the minus strand of SJYX01004903.1, from coordinate 48,015 downwards.
AAATATGAAAGACGCAGCAAACATAGCTTTCCAATGAGATATCTATAAATATATCTCATTCCATCTTTTAACTTCTTTAAAAGATACACGATCATATAAAGCAGGGGTTTGCAAACTTCTCTGGTGACAGGTCAGACAGCACACATTTCAGGCTTTGCAGGCCATGCAATCTTTTTTGCAGCTCCATGGTTGTAGCTCAGCAGTAGTTGTAGACAATATGTAAATGAATGAGCATGACTGTGATCCAACGAAACTTCACCTGCAAAGCAAGCAGCATGACGGATTTGGTGCTCAGGCCACGATCCGGCAACAGCCCACATAGGGTGGCGATTATACAGTCATATTGCTGGCATTGTAACACACAGGCCACAGCCCGGCAACAGCCCATATAGGGTGGCGATTATACAGTCATATTGCTGGCATTGTAACACACAGGCCACAGCCCGGCAACAGCCCATATAGGGTGGCGATTATACAGTCATATTGCTGGCATTATAACACATATAGATGTAATACATGTGGCAATAATGAAAGGATATATGTTGGATCAGTGTCTCTATCTTAGCAGAATTAAGTAACTGCTAGGGACTACCAGTGGGAGTAGGCTCGGGCTACAAACAGGCTCCAGAGAACTGGGGGTGACGGGAATGTTCTAGAACAGGACAGGGTGGTGGCTGCACAGCTCTGTAAAGTTACTGAAATGACTGACTCATGCATGTATGATCGGTGGGGTTTATGGTACGCAGATTACACCTCAGTAGACCTGTGAAAGGAAAAGGTGATTAACTGTATAAAACAAAATAAAACATAGAATTTAACGTCTGTAGGAATCACGCATACGACAACTATAATATGAAGGGAGGAGCTGGGGTAATGGAAGTTCCTACTGTGAGTTCTCACATTATGCATGAGCAAGTGTAATGTGATTGGAAGACACACTGTGATAATAAAAAACACGCGGCATAAACCATGAAGTAGCCGTTAAGATGAAAAAGATGTGTAGCTAACAAGCCAACAGCAGAAATAAAATACAATACTAAAAATGCATGCTTGTAAGATATACATTAATATAAATGACAAAATAACAAAATATACATATATATATAATACATACAAGTATATTATTCTACATATACATATAAGTAATTTGTATATACAAGAATGTATATAATTTGGATATATACAAATTATATGTATAATTATATGTATAATATAATTTATATACATTAAATTATAATGTGTATAATTTACATTAATACAATTATACATGTGTGTGTATAATTTACATTAGTATTTGTATCGTCTATAATTAATCATATACATTTAATGTGTAAATACGTATCAGTTTATACATATAAACTTCATACTTATATATGTATGTTACATGCGTGTGTGTGTGTGCATGCTAAGTTGCGTCAGTCGTGTGTGACTGTGAAGCCCACCAGACCCCTCTGTCCCTGGGACTCTCCAGGCAAGAGTAGTGGAGTGGGCTGCTGCGCTCTCCTCCCGGGGTCGGAAGACCCCGGGATCGAGCCCATGTCCCTCACGTCCAGCCTGCACTGACAGGTGGGTTCTTTGCCACCAGTGCCACCTGGGAAGCTATGTGTATATATTTAAGTAACTCTAAAACGTGGTAACGGGGAGGCAAGGGCACCCCACTCCAGCACTCTTGCCTGGAAAATCCCATGGGCGGAGAAGCCTGGTGGGCTGCAGTCCATGGGGTCACTAGGAGTCGGACACGACTGAGCGACTTCATTTTCATTTTCATGCATTGGAGAAGGAAATGGCAGCCCACTCCAGTGTTCTTGCCTGGAGAATCCCAGGGACGGGGGAGCCTGGTGGGCTGCCGTCTACGGGGTCGCACAGAATCGGACACGACTGAAGCGACTTAGCAGCAGCAGCAGCAGCAAAACATGATAAGGAATGAGGGGAAGAGGAGAAAAGGATGGATTGAATAAAATTAGAAAGCAACTAGCAAGATGGTAGGATTTAAGCCACCCATACTGACAACATATTAAATATAAAAGGACTTAAAATTCCAATCAAAAAGGTAGAGACTGTCAGATGAACTTTAAAAACCAACCCTGATTACCTGCTATCTAGGCAAAATGGACTAAAAGTAAAAAGAAGTGACGTGATAGTCGCTCAGTCCATGGAATTCTCCAGGCCAGAATACTGGAGTGGGGAGCCTTTCCCTTCTCCAGGGGATCTTCCCAACCCAGGAATCAACCCGGGGTCTCCTGCACTTTAGGCGGACTCTTTACCAGCTGCGCCACCAGGAACGCCCAACTATGCTGGAGTGGGGAGCCTGTCCCTTCTCCAGCGGATCTTCCAGACCCAGGAATCAACCCGGGGTCTCCTGCACTTTAGGCCGACTCTTTACCAGCTGCGCCACCAGGAACGCCCTTCATGCAGAAGACAAGACAGCAGGGGGCGTGCGGCACGCGCACTCAGTCGTTTCTGGCTGCTTGAGGCCCCATGGACTGTAGCCCGCCAGGCTCCTCTATCCGTGGGGATCCTCCAGCCAAGAACACTGGAGTGAGTTGCCATTTGCTTCTCCAGGGGATCTTCCCAACCCAGGGATCGAACATGTGTCTCCTGCATTGGCAGGCAGGTTCTTTACCACTAGTGCCACAAGGCAAGAAAAGAAAAATATCTAATCGTTTCAAAATCATTATCATTTTTAAAACTAATCATTTCCTAATAATAATAAAGGGCACAATTCATCAAAAAAAAACTACGTCTGTATACACCTAATAATAGGGGCAAAAAACAGTGAAGTGAAAACTGGAAAAACTGAAAGGAGAAATAAACAAATCCACATTGAAGACAGAGACCAACACTCCGCTCAGTGCTCGATAACCTTCCAAAACAAGGCAGGGAAGGAGAGAACTGGCCCACCCGTCACCCAACAGGCCACACCGCCACCTGACGGGAGCAGAGCACGCGTTCCTCTCCACTGAGATGGCCCATTTAAGTATCTCAACAAACTTAAAATCATTTACTCCATTTACAATCAGCTAGGTGTTTACTCTGACCCCCAAAAGAACCAACTCAGTATGATATAAACACAAATATCAGAGGAAAAGAACAGAAAGTCTATAATAGTCCCACACTTTGTAAGATCAATTGATTTTTTTTACAAAGCAGCCAAAATATTCCAATAGAAAATTAATAGTCTTTTCAACAGCAGTGCTGGGACAAGTAGATACGTATTTGGGGGGGAAATACCTGGATGCTTACTTCATAGCATGTGGAAAAATTAAGTCAAAATGAATCACAGAGCTAAATGTAAAACTTACAACTGCCAGGCACTACTGATGGAGTTCCTCTGGTATGGGGCAGACCAGCTGGGGAGAGGCCTCAGGAGGGGGTTAGGGGTGCTGGTTACACCAGTGTGTCCACTTGGGGAGAAGGCACTTAGCTATACACCCATCACTTGTACCTTTTCCCCAAAACTGTTTCAATTCTACATAAAATTGAAATGAGGAAATTATAAACTGAATGCCAATAAACTTGAAAGTAAAGAGGAATTGGACATATTTCTGGAGACACACGGGCCAGCATCGCTCAGGAGAAACCGGCTATGCAGATAGTCCTGCGATGATTCAGCGATCAAAAACCCTCCTTAAAACCGGTCCGCCAGCGCCTGCAAGCCCAGCGCCCCCTGAATTGTACTCAAGATTCCAGGAGAAGCGCCCTGGATCTTACAGACTCCAGCCGCGCTCAGAGAACCCTCCCTGGTTGAGCACGCACTGCTGGTGAGGAGGCGACACCTGCCAACCGCGGAGTTCCCACCGACCCCCGCCAGCAGGGCTTGGAGCAGGCGGGGACCCCTGACCCACGGGCCGGTCCCCAGCGTGTCCCTGTCCCCATGGAGCCCGCGGGGGAAGCCCAGGCCTGGGGGGACTGCAGCTGTGGCGGCTCCTCTCTGGCCGACTGGCCCGTGTGACCCGAGCAAGCCCGTCCCACTCTGAGCCTTGCCCACGGAGAACCTGAGGGATGCAGAGGTCGGGGCGCGGCGGGGAGGTGGGAGCCAGTCCCGGCAGATTCCGGGCCGCCTGCTGGAAGGGGAGACCCAGGTCTGCTCCCCGCCGAGCCCGCTGCCCTGCGGAAGCCACGGGCGAGGGCGGCGGACCCGCACCGTCCGGCCGCAGTCTCCCTTCCCGTCCTGCCAGACCCCAAAGTGGGCGCGCTGGGTGAGCGCCGGGAACCGGAGGCCGGAGCAGGAGAGCCACTGGCCGAGGTGTCGGCCTGCGGGGCGCGCGGGGGCCGGGCGCGGCGGGGGAAGGCCAAGGGGGGCCGCGCCCCGGCCCCGGGCTCCCAGCCTGGCCCGTACGGGTGGCCTCCCGCTCCCTGGGCCCTGTGCTCCGGGCTGGGGCGCCGGCCGAGAGGCAGAGAGCTGTGCAGACCCGCCCAGAAAAGCAGCCCGGCCGCCCCCAGCCCGCATCCTTCTCTGAGTCACAGCAAAACAAGGCCGGGGCCGCCCTCCCCGCCGGGCGGGCAGGCGTGTCTCTGGGGGCGGCCCGCCCAGAGCCGGATCGCGGCTGCGGGAGGTGGGGACCCCAGGCGGTGTGCAGCCGGGCCTTGGGCTGGGTGCTGCGGTGCAAGGCCCCGAAGTCAGGCGGGGATCCCCCAGGCCCCAAGAAGCTGTACCCCCAGACCTGCTCCCGGGGAGGCTGGAGTCTGAAAGGAAAGGCCGGGGGTAACCTGAGGGCCCGGGGGAGGGGGGAACCTGGGGGCAGGGAGGCTCAGCCCGCCCAGCTTGGGCTGGACCAGCGCTGCTCCGGCTGCTGAGCTTCCAGCTGGCCCAGTCCCGCCCTCACAATAACCAGCCCCCCACCCCCACCCCACCCCAGGGGCGCCAGAGCCCTATACGTAAGGTAGGAACCAAAAGTGGGGGCTCAGGGAGGCACGCACAGGCCGAGTCCAAGGTCGGCCGGGGGGAAGGTGCAAGTTCTGGGTCCCTCTGCACCCCTTAAGGCAGAACCCCAGGCTGGCTGGGGCCCAGCCCAGAGACGCACAAACAGGAAGGAGGAAATCCTGCCTGCCCCAGGGCCAGGCGGCCAGCAGCCCTGCCAGCCTCAGACATGCCCCCACGGAGGGGAGAGGAGGCCTCCTTGTAGCCCCGAGCTCTGTCCTGCCAGTCCCCGTGTCCTGGGCCCCCACACCAGGAGTCCCGGCAGCCGGCCTGACTCGGCCTTGGCCCTGCAGAGAGCCCAGACCCAGCAGTCGCCTGGAATAATGGCCGATAACATAAGGTCCACTTTGCAGAGGAGTATGTGGAGGTGACTCACTGAGCCAGGCCCAGCCGGTCCGGCTGCTGGCACCTGCTGCCTCGCCCAATGCCTGTCCCCTCCTCCCCAGGGCTCAGGCCTGGCTCTGGCCCCAGCACCCCAGTTGGACTACATACTCACCCTAACTAGTCCACGGCCTCAAACACTACCTACTGGGGGGCTTGGTGGGTAGGGGGTGGGCAACACGTTATCAGAAAAGCTTCACTCCCAAGAATGGCAATCCTCTCAGGTGGGGCCTCCAGGAAGCATCTGCGGAGGGAGCAGAGCCAAGGAGCAGCCCAACGCTAGCTGGGGGACAGCTGCAGAAAGGGGGCGTTCACCTGGATGACTTCCCTACACTCACCTTGTCCTTGGGGCCCCGGACTGACCTGGCGACTCTCCCGCCAGCCCCAGCCAGGGGGCAGTTCTGAGGGCCCCAGCGTAGGACCACTCATGGGCGCAGCAGGTTGGCCTGAACAGAACCCAGGTGCGCACCTGACTGGCGGTCCCAGGGCCCAGCTCCCGCCTCCAGGTGGACCAGGTGTGGGGCGAGCTTACTCGGGCAGCGGTGGGACCGGAGACTGTCAGTGCAAGGGGAAGGCGAGCGGCCAGCAGCAGGGCTCTTGACAGTGGCCTGAGTGTCCACCCCTGGGGCGCGCGTACGTGTTCGCAAGCCTGGAGGCGTGTGTTCATGGGGTCTTCATGCCCACGTCGGGTGTGTGTGTGGACAACGTGCACAGCCCCAGGTGAGCCCCTGGCCGGCCCAGGCTCCCTCCACAGGGGACACTGCCCTCGGGCTGGGAGCCCAGTGCCCACAGGGGCGCCAGGGACACCCCGCCTCACCCCACCCTGGAACGTCAGGAGGAAAGGGCTGAGCGCAGCTGACTTGTCATGAGGCCTCCAGACTTTCTGAAGCACAGCCCACAGGCGGTCGAGGGCCCGCCCTGCCTCCCCATATTTCTCAAGAGAGGTCTACGGCCCGGGGTTGGCAGCCTGGGCTTCGGCTCTGCTTGCAGGAAGGCCTCGGTCCCCCCGGCCCACAGCCACCTCCACTGCAGCCCCGGCTGCAACCAGGCGGCTTTCAGGTCGCCCTCTCCAGCCTGGCTGTGGCCCAGCAACACCGGTGCCCTCCCCGGACCTCCGGAGCTGGGCTCCAGACCAGCCCTCTCTCCCGACCTCTGCCCTTTTCATTTGCAGCTTCCTCTGCCATCTCACCATCCAGCTTGGCCATCTTGTCATCTCTGGCCACTGCCTGGTCCCTGGAACATTCTCACCAACACTGGCATGCAGTAGGTGCATAATAAATGTAGAGCCAGGAGTAGGGGAGTAGAGGAAGGGACAGTGAGTCCCGCCCAGCCTGAGGGTGCGGCGGTGTCTCAAGGGCTAGGAGGGGCAGCAGGCGAGCCCAGCACATCTCCTTCTGCACCTGAACACTCGGAGGCCTGAAGGCGGATCCAGACCACCAGCTGCGTGGGCCTGGCAGCAGAAAGCATTGTCCTGACCCTCCCGCCCACCCCAGCAGACCCAGCAGGCCTGAGTCTGTCTGTGTCCAGGCTGAAAGGCCAGCACCCAGATGCCCAGCGCCATGTGACCCTGGGATGCCACCGCAGGCTCCCACGGCCCGCCCGGCACCTGCAGATAAGCTTGGCTGAAGCGCCTTCCCCTCCCTCAGGCCCTCAGCGCATCAAAGCGTCCCCTGAAGGACCCACCCTCGGCCACACGGCCCAGCTGGGGGTCTGCCTTTTCTGGGATTGGGACGGCCATGCTGACCACAGTGGCCCTTGGCCACCAGGACCTGACCAGCCTGCCCCTCCAGCATCAGCTGGGCTGCAGGAGGGCAGACTCAGGGAGATGGCGATGGAGATGTCCAGCCCAGCCCTGCCCCCNGGGGGCACTGGACCCTCCCTGTCTCTTATACACATCTCCTGGGATGCCACCGCAGGCTCCCACGGCCCGCCCGGCACCTGCAGATAAGCTTGGCTGAAGCGCCTTCCCCTCCCTCAGGCCCTCAGCGCATCAAAGCGTCCCCTGAAGGACCCACCCTCGGCCACACGGCCCAGCTGGGGGTCTGCCTTTTCTGGGATTGGGACGGCCATGCTGACCACAGTGGCCCTTGGCCACCAGGACCTGACCAGCCTGCCCCTCCAGCATCAGCTGGGCTGCAGGAGGGCAGACTCAGGGAGATGGCGATGGAGATGTCCAGCCCAGCCCTGCCCCCCACCCCCGAGTCAACCCCTCTACCTTGCAGGGGTGGCTGGGCACCCCAGGGCTGAGCCCAGGAAGGGGGCAGGGGGCAGGGGGCAGAGGGTGGGTACCCAAGACCGCTCAGCTGCTTACCAAGGCAGACGTCCTCCCAACTTGCCCCGAAGTGAAGATCCAGACTCCCAACTCCCTGGGTCTGTCCTCCCGGCTCCTCCCCTCCAAGCCCCACCCTCAGGCCCCGCCCTCAGGCCCCCTTCCCAGGCCGGCCCAGAGTCAGCCAAGACCTCTCCCTGACCAGAGGGACTGGGCGGGGCCCCCCTCACAGGCCCCCACAGCTGGGCCAGGCCCCTCCCGCTCAGTTTCAGGAGCAGGGGGGACCCCGGGGGGGGGCCCCTCCCCTCCCCCAGAGTGCCCCCCCAGTCAGAGCAGCTGACTGGGGGAGGAAACACCAGCAGGCTCAGGGATGCGGTGAGTCATTGCCACCGCCCTGCCCTGGCCTGGCCCCGCCCAGTCCTGCTGTGTGGACAGACTCGCTGTCACACAGGACCATCCAGCCAGGCTGGGCACCGGCCTGGGCCAGAGGCTGGGGGTCTGGCAGGCTGGGGTGCTGGGGAGGGACAGAGGCCCTTCTGGGATGGACTAGGATAGCTCCCTCTGGGGGAGCAGTGCCTCACAGCCCCTCAGGCTCTGCTGAGACCCCCGCCCAGGGCACAGCCAGCCTCTTCCACAGGCAAGGCCACAAAGGCCAGACCAGGGCCAGACGGAGCCTGTCCATGGCCTGGGCCAGTGACCTTGGGGAAGGTGGCCTTGGCCACTGCCCCCCAGCCAAGCCCCTCAAGGGCAGCCTGACCCTGGCCACCCTCTAGCCCCTTCAGCCAAAACCCAGCGCCCAAAGTTCCAGGGCACCTGATGAGCTAGCTGGGCGTGGTGGTCCCTGGAACCAGCGATCATCCCAAGCACCCCACAGTCGTTGGACGTAAGCGGCTGAGCAGCACCTGAGGAAGCCCTCTGCTCCCCGGAGCCCGCCTGCCCGGCCTGCCAGCTCCTGTCGCCTCACCTTCCGCCCGCCAGGACTCCCTGCCCCTGGGGATCCCTGAGGGTGTGGGAGGACGGGGGCGCTGGCTGCCAAGCCCCGCCCTGAGCCGGGGCAGGCCCAGCAGGCCCAGGCAGGCCCACAGACTCTACTATCTGCTGGGTTCCAGGGCCGCCCCGCCTTGCCCCCATGGTCCCAGGGGCGGGGCCCCGCTGGCTGCGGGCACCTGCACCCCACAAACAGGCTGGAGCAGGCCGGCCCGCTGAGGGGCCCAGCGGGGGTGCAAGGGCAGTGAGGGGTCAGGCCCAGCCCTAGGAAGGATCAGCCTGCACCCGCGCCCCCACCAGACACACCCGCCGGCACCAGCAGCCACAGGGCCAGGGCTGTCAGGGAACCGAGGGCAACAGTCACCGGAAGAAGCCACTGGAGGGCTAGGTTGCCCCAGAACAGGGGAGCCGAGAGCAGGGACGGCCCCGGCCGCTCAGAAGGCTCCGGCTAGCTTGAGGCGGCTGGCATTGCCCGGGACACGGGTGAGAGGCCGCAAGGGAGACGGGCACTTAGGCCGCTCCTGGCAGCCCCCCACCCACCCCACAAAAACCTAGCGGTCGTAAACTACTCTGGTTGCGCGAGAGGAAAAGCAGCTCGGCCTGCTGGCCCACGAGCACACCTGGCCCACCCGCCCACACAGTTCTCACCTGTGGACTCTGTTTCCTGCCTGGCGCCCCACCAGGCTGCCGCCTCTGGGCGGGCTGACTCAGCTGGGAGAAGCGCCGGGTGCTGGCGCAGAGCAGCGCGCCCTGCTGCCTCCCTGCCAGAGCCGGGTGCCCCACGCCAGCCAAGCCGCCCCCACCACCTGCCCTGCCCTGGACCTTCGCGAAAGCGTGGCCAGCCTCCCCGCCCGAGCAGCCTGGGCCCCTCTGCGGTGCCGACTGCGGGCTGGGCTCCTCCAGCCTCATTGTCCCCACCCCCGCGACAGGCCCTCCCCAGACTCCAGCGTGGACGCTTGCTGCTTGCTCGGCCCCAGCCCCCTCCCGGCGTGGACCCTGGTTTGTCCCCCAGCGGCCAGCGCCAGCCACCCCTGGGAGGTGGGCGCCGGCTGGAGTGCTGGGAGGGAGCCAGCTGAAGGGGCAGGGCCCTGGGTCAGCACCGCTGTGACCCAGTCGGGGCGAGGGTCCGGGGGCTGCCCCGCACCCCACCTCTGGGCTGGCGTCCGTTCCGAGGGGCGTGCCTGGCCCCCCAGACAAGCACGCTGGGTGAGGGCCTGCCATCGCCTTGGTGCCCGGGGACCCCGCCTGCTGGTCCCCTGGCTCCAGGCGGCCAGGCAGGTGCAGGGCCAGCGGAAGGGCCTGTGGGAACCTCCGGGCCTGCATGGAGGCTGCCAGGCATGTGCCCGCCGACCCCTGCCAGCCTAGCTTTTCCTCAGATGCCCCGTGGGAAGGGGTGGGGCAGGGCTGGGGTCAGCTGAGAGCGAGTCAGGAGGTGAGGTTGGGGGCGAGCGTGCCCTTCCGGGGGGTGTGTCACAGAGGAGCCCGCGGGTGTATCTGCCTCCCAGGAGCAAGGACTGCCCTGGCGGGGGAGCCACCCCAGGGGTCCTGCAGCCAAGCGCCCAGTGGGAGGCCATCTCCTTCCCGCCCGAGCTGGGCCCGGCGAGACTGGTGGCTCCTGGGGACAAGGGCATCAGCCAGGGTCAAGGGCGGTGTGGAGGAGGCAGTGCGGGCAGCCCACCATCAGCGTGGGGTGGGAGGCCACTCAGGGCTCGAGCCCCAAACACAGAAGTCTTGCCCTGGCCCAGAGGGGCCCGAGCTGCAGGGCCGCCCACCCGCACTGAGAGTGGACGCTGGGGCTGAGCCGCCGTGAAGGGGCCCAAAGGCAGACGCCCGCTGCAGGAGTCCCAGCCCTGGCCCTCCCCGCGCTGCGCCCCGGCCATCCTCTCGGCGGTGGGCACCCACATCCGGTGCTGTGTCCAGGCAGGAGCCCAACTGGGATCCTTCCCAGGGCTCCTGATGGTTCACCAGCTAAGGCGGTGGGGAGCCAGCCTCTGCCGGTGGCAGCGGGGGGCCCGCCCTGGGCCTGATGTACCAGCCAAGTCCCTCCCACAGGGCTCTCGAGGGAGGGGGCCCAGCGCAGCCCCTCACCCTCCTGTGCACACACGGGGGCCCCTCCAGCCCCCCAGGCAAGCAGTGGGCTCAGGCGTGCCACCACCCATCCCGCCCCCGGGCCCTCAGGCCTCCTGGGCCCGGCTCCATCTTTCCATTTTAGAAAGTGCTTCTATTAAATATTTACCCCAGTGAGGTGGACCTTTAGCTCGGGCAGCCTGTGCCCCAAAAAAAGAAACACCAGGGAGACCTGCAGGGAGGGGAGCCGGCGAAGCCCCTGAGGCTCCTGGGGCGACCGGCCCGGCCAAGAGCAGGGAGGGGCTCGGGGAGGGTGGCCGGTCCGCGAGGGTGTCCGCGCTCAGCCTCTCCTCTGCCCTCAGCTCCTCCGTCACCCCTCCTGCACCCTTCCCGTGGGACCTGCCCTGAAACACTCTGGGGCTCCCAGCGGCCCTGGGAACACAGCCTTAATCCCTGCCCCACCCCAGACCCACCCTGTTAAGCTGCTTGCTGCTCCCCATCAGGCGGCCCTTCCTTCTGGAAGCCCTCCCTGACTTCCCTGTGGGCTGAGGGTCCACTGGTGGCAGAAGTCCTACCTGTCTCATCTTTGCTCAATAAACGCCCCGGCCTCCCAACCTGTGGACACCTGAGGCCCAGGGCCCCGGGGATGCACAGATGGACGGACGGACGGCTAGGCAGGAAACCCCTCTTCACAGTACTCCTAAGAGTAGGGTCGGCTTCCTCCTGCCCCCTGCAGTGCAGGAGACCCGGGTTCCATCCCTGGGTCGAGAAGATCCCCTGGAGGAGGAAATGGCAACCCACTCCAGTAGGCTTGCCTGGAGATTCTCATGGACAGAGGAGGCTGGGGGGTACAGTCCACGAAGCTGCAAAAGTCGGACACGACTCAGTGACGAAATCACCACCTCCTGCTCCCACCCAGGCAGCGGGCCAAGCCAGGGAAATTTGGGCCTTTCACCCCTGAAGTGGGTGGTGGGGCCCCAGATGGCCCAGGCCCCACTCCCCTGTCTGAGGTTCTCCTCCCTGGCACCTCTGTTTCCCCATCCCCTGGCAAACCAGCCCCAGGCTGGACCTGAAAGAGAGCACATCTGTGACTGCAAAGGCAGTCACAGACGATACAGAGCCGGTCAAAGTCTGAGGAACAATCCAGGGGGCTTCCAGGAAGAGGCAGCTCCTGGCTGGGCCCAGATAGAAGCGCTCATCCAGAGAGAAGAAGGCAGCACGGCATTCCTGCCACAGGCCCAGCCACAGTGAGTGCCAGGTGGAGCGGGCGCAAGGCGGGAGGCAGGGAGTTTGGGGGCACTGGACCCTCCTGGCCACGCCTGGGCCCTGCCCCGCTTCCTAAGAGGCCTTGGGGCAGGAGCCAGGCTGTCCAGCTTGTCTCCCCACAAGAAGTGGGGGTGTCGTCAGGGACACATACACATGCCATCCCCAGGGGTGGCTTTCAGAATCTCATTCAAGTGCCGGGAGGGTCCCCCACCCAGGGTGACCGCCCCCGTCTCCCTCTCGGTGCCGGTGCCTGTGTGCCTCTGCCTGGGGGCGCAGGGCAGCGCCAGAGCCTGGGGCACGGCTGCTCTGGCCCCGTAGAGGCCACAGAGGCTCCCCGTGGCTCCAGGCTCTGCCTCGCTGCTCTGAGACTCCGTGGCCCCATCTCCATCGGTGCAGGAAATCAGGCAAAGCCGCCAGGCAAAGGACCGCTCATGGGGGAAGCCCTAGGCCTCCCTGGCCACACCTCTCTGCCCCGCCTGGGCCTGAGCAGTCGTGGTCTCTCCCGTTCACAGATCCGAGACCCAGCCCAGAGCCCAGGGCTGTGCAGGGATCATCAGAGGGGACGCCTGACACCGCACGGCACTCCCAAAAGCCCTGGGGTGGCCGTGGCCCCTGCCAGGGAAAGACCACCCAGACCCCTCATGGTGTCACCAGCACCTGGGGCTCCCTGGCCCTTGTGGGGGCTTCTGAGGGGAGGTGAGGGAGGGGCACAAACCAAGCCAGAGGTTGGAGGGCAGAGGCCCAGCCTGGGGGCTCAGCGGTGAAGAACCCGCCCGACAACGCAAGAGCTGCGGGAGACCCGGGTTCGATCCCTGGGTCGGAAAGACCCCCTGGAGGAGGACATGGCAACCCGCTCCAGTAGGCCTGCCTGGAGACCCCCACGGACAGAGGAGCCTGGTGGGCCACGGTCCACGGGGTGGTAAAGAGTGGGACACGACTGAGCGGCTGAGCAAGCACGCCTGCCCGCGGTCTAGCTGCCCAGGACCCAGCTCTGCCTCAGGAAGGACCCAGCTCTGCCTCAGGAAGGACCCAGCTGTCTCTGGAAGAGGAAGGTGGGGAGGTGGGGGTAGTGGTTGGTGCCTGCAGAAGGGCGGTGCGCCCGGGAGGAGCAGGGGGAGTCCCCAGGAAGACAGTAGTGGGGTAGGGGTGTGTGAGAGAGTGAGAGTCGCTCAGCCACGTCCAGCTCTTTGCGACCCCACGGACTGTAGCCTGCCAGGCTCCTCTGTCCATGGACTTCTCCAGGCAAGGATGCTGGCGTGGGTGAGGGCTACTCAGACTGGCCTAGCCCATAGTAAAGCTGGGCGGATCCCTGCGCTGCTGTGTTCCCAACACAGCCACCAGGGGGCAGCCTCCGCGTGCGGGTTGGACCTGGCACAGCTCCCATCCCCTGGCTGGGGCACAGGCTCTGAGATGGGCCTTGGGAGAACCTGGAGCGGCTGGTCCAGGAGGGAAGCTTTGCGCTGGGCAGAAAGACAAGGGACGGGGAGGGTCTGCCCGCCGCTGGCCTGCCAGGAGGGAACGGCACAGGACGATGCCCGCGCTGAAGCCCTAAGCACCCGTGTGCTCCGGCCTCCTCCGAAGGACGGAGAGGGTCTGAGAATCTGCATGTGGAACGCAACTCACAGGGCCCCTGACCCAGCAAGTCTTGTTCCCTACGAGGGCTTGGTTTTCCTGGCTGGACACAAGGAGGAACTTCCCCAGAGGCCAAAGAAGCACAGGTCAAAGTGAGAATGAGGGCCTCAGCTGGGGAGGGGCTCTCAGCACAGGCCTCTGTGAGACAGGAAGGTGGACGAGATGGCTGGAGACCCTGCAGCCTAGGCGTCTCCAGGCAGCCCATGGGCGAGGAGGAGGCCACTGTGGGAGGCAGAGCAATGGTCCCATGTGCTTTGGGCCCCTCTGTCCCTGTGACGCAGCGGAGTCCCAGAGGTGTGGCCGGGCCCACCGCAGCCAGGAGGAGGGGGCTGGGAGCCCGTCACCCTCCCGCTGGCGGTCCAGGGAGAACTGGGGTGGGATTCTCACCTGGGCAAGGGAAGCCCACACAAGAGGTGAGCTGGGCTTCAGTGCCAGCCAGACAAATGGACAATAGGAGGGACCACGGCGGCTCCTGTTGCAGCCGGAGGGGTACCCCACCCTGTCCACATTAGCACTGCCACCATCATCACCATCAAGCTTGCTTCCACAGGGGGGGAGGTTTCGCCTGTGCCGATGCAGTGTGGCCCAGCCCCCCTTGCCCCAGTTGCCAGGTGTCCTGGGTGTGGCCAGGCTGCAGCATGACTGACTGTCCCTGCCCCTCCCCACCCTGCCCTCCATGCTGCTGAGACACCTGGGCCCCGAAACTGGGCCCAGTGCAGGGACAGACAGATGGCAGACAGACTGAGCACCCGGTTCTCATCCTGTGGCCAGAGGCACAGAGCGAGGCCCTTGCCCTTGCCCAGCACTGGGGGACCCTGTGCCTGAGCTCTGATCTCACTCAGGCCCCTCACCAAGTCCCAGACCTCAGCCAACCTAGCGACCCAGCACACAACAGCCACAAGCTGGACCCGGCCCAGCCTGGCCCCACAGTTCTGGACAGAAGCCAGGAACCTTAACTCCTGGTCAACCTAGGCTGGTCGCCCCCAAACAAATCAGAGGGCTCCCCACCATCTGGTGACTCATGGTAGCCTCACTCCGCGCACACGTGCAGCCCTCCCCAGGCGGGTGCCTCCAGGGACAGCACGAAGTCCCAGAGGGCTACAGCAGGGGCGCAGTGGCAGAGACGGAGGTGCAGACAGGACAGTGAGGTTCAGAGAGGCGAGGAGCGACAGAAGAGTGGGGAAGAGTCGGCGACCCGGGGAACAAAGTGAGCAAGCAGCAGAGACAGGGGAGGCCGACGGACAGGGACAGGTAAGAGGGGAAGCGCGGAAGCAGGGAAGCAGAGGTCCGAGCAGCCCCCCGAGGCGCAGAGACGCGCTCGAGACCGCAGGCCGGTCGCAGAGGCGCCCCCACCCCGGCCGGCGCCGCAGCCCGCCCGCACTGCGCGCCCCAGGACCCGCCCGGCGCGCGCCCGGCGGGAGCCCACCCGCCCCGAGGGGAGCGGGCTGCAGGCGGGGAGGAGGCGCACCGCTGCCGGGGGCTCCGGGCCAGGTGGGCAGCATCACGTGGAAGCAGTCGCACATCTTGGCGGCCGGGCGGTGCGGGCCCGCGGCGGCCCGTCGCGTCCAGTCGCAGGTCCCGGCTTCGGCGCGCGGGCGGCCCGGGGGCCGGGCGAGAGCCGCACTCTGCCTCCGCAGCCCTGCGCTGCAGCTGGCGGCCGGCAGCAGACTGCGGGCTAAGCAGGCGCCCCCCAGCCCAGCCACCGCCCGGACCCCGCCCCGGCCCGCCCAGCCCGCGCCGAGCCGCAGCGGAGCGAGCGCGGGTGGGGCCTCCGTCCTCATTCAGCCCATTGGCTGCGGCCCTCAAGGCCCCGCCCTCTTGGCGGCCACGCCCCGCCCCTGTCCGGCGGGGAACCAATCCGAGACAGGCCCCGCCCCCTAAGGTCCCGCGCCGCCCCGCCCCCCAGGTCCGGCCCTGCGGGTTTCCCACCTCCAGGCAGACACCCCGCGCCTGCCACGCTACGGCCTAGCCCCGCCCCTAGCCTGGCCCCGCCCCGCGCCCTCAAAGGACCTTTCAGAGTGTTGCCTTTGGGCCTCTGCCAGCGAGGGGTCCCGGGACGCTGCGCCAGACTCCTGGACTTGACCTGCTCGCCGCAGTCTTGTCTTCCAGTCTGGGGACTGACATGGCACTCACACACTGGGGAGCGGGGCACCCTGGAGTGGGGGTCCAGGGAGGCCACGGCCTGCGACCTGACCCCACTAGCCCTGCCCTGGGGGCTCCCGATCTGGAGGTGTGCGCCGCCAGAGGCAGCATGGTGCAACGGTGGAAGTGGGCGGGGAGCGGGCCTGGAGGTCTCCGCGCGAACAGCCTAAGCTCGGGCTTCAGGAGCAGGGCAGAGGGTTCTGGACCGAAGCGACCCTGGAGTGTGTGCGGAGTATGGGAGCAAGAGGGCGGATGCTGGCTCACGCTGCCCAAGCCTCGGCTCAGTGCGGCTGGGGGCGGGGGCAGCAGGACTGGGCCCCGGGGTCTGCAGGAAGATTGCCAGGTGGCCGGGGGTTGCCCTGCAGGAGGGTGGGGGCTGGGCCAGGACGGGGGCGGGGGGATGTGATGAGGGCGAAGGATCCTTAAGCGGGCAGAGGGGGCCCGGTGAAGATGAGTGGGAAGGGTGGACCCACCCTGGGCCCTCGCTTGGGTGGCGCGTCTTGGGGCAGGGGCAGGGGGTGGGGAAGCCCAGGAAAGACGTTTCGGTAGAAGTAGGGATTAGCTGAGGCTCAGCCTTGAGCAGACTGAGAAAAGACCCCTTGGGGCATGCGGGTCTCCTGGGGTGGGGGCGGAGAGCCTGGGCCTGAGAGCACGGCCTCGCTCCCAGGGGCCAGCGGGGGCAACTTTCCCTGGGGCAGAAAGAGGCCAGGCTGAAACGGAAGACCCAACCACACAGAAGCACAAACACACAGAGACACGCACATGCCACAGACACACAGACACTCGTAGCTGAGATAACACACACTCACAGCAGTACCCAGACACAGGTCCACTTGGATCTGTCCTCACGCACTGGGAGACAGGCACCGCCCCCCGACCCCACCCCGCACACACACAGATGCTTGAGAGTGCGCTCAAAGGCACGCACGCACTCGGGCCCCTGTGCCCAGATGAGCACAGCAGGAGCAGACACACGCAGGGGCATGCACACACAGACCGCACGGTGCGCTCCTGGGCTCACTCAGGGGCACACAGCCCGCCGGGCCCAGGCATCGTGGGATGACTCATGCCTGGTGTTCCTGTTAGCCGGGCTGCAGCCGGGCAGCCTTCCAGCAGTGGGTCAGACTGACGCACTCATCATTGCCGGGAAGAGGCCTTGGCAGCTCGCAGCCTCTCGAGCCTGTGGCACGATGGGGCACTGCTGTGTCCTTCAGGTGGGGTCACTGAGGCTTGGGCCTCACCCCTCCTTCCCTGATGTCTTCTCTCGGGCCAGCAGCATTCCCCGGGGGCCAGAGACTCTGCCCTGCTGTGTCCAGATGGGGATCAGTCACTCGTGGGCACAGGGAGAGAGCTGTCCATGTTCCTGGGTATGCTTGGCACCTGCTTGGGCCTGTTGGGGGTCTCAGCCTGCTTGTCCTCTGTGTGTCTGACTCTGGCCTTGGGGGCCTGGGGGCAAGCAGCCATCTGCAATAGCGTGAGCTCTCTGTCACCCTGCTCCTCGGACAAGTCATGATCCTGGGACCCTGTCCAGCTGCAGTGGCCTCACCCCGTGTGACACATCCTGCTGGTCCAGCATGCTGCACACAGGGCTCTAGGGGAGGGGGAGGTTGCAGCCTTGGGTGGGGCGGCCAGGGGGCTCCCCACGTCAGCAGAGGCCAAGAGGAAGGCATCTCATGTGGCCACTGCAGGAGAGCGGAGGTGGGCACCGCTGGCCCCTGCCAGGACAGTCCCTGTGCAATTGGGTGCCCCCTGGGAATCCTGAATATTCACTGGAAGAACTGATGCTGAAGCTGAAACTCCAATACTTTGGCCACGTGATGTGAAGAACTGACTCATTGGAAAAGACCCTGATGCTGGGAAAGAGTGAAGGCAGGAGGAGAAGGGGATGACAGAAGATGAGATGGTTGGATGGCATCACCGATTTGATGGACATGAGTTTGAGCAAGCTCCGGGAGATGGTGGCGGACAGGAAGGCCTGGTGTGCTGCAGCCCATGGGGTCGCAAAAAGTCGGACACAACTGAGCAGCTGAACTGACTGGGAACCCTGGCTGGCCAGGGCCTGGGGGAAGCTGGAGCAGGGACCCTCCCTGGGACCACTTCTGCCCTTGGTCTTGCTGAGGGCTGGGCGTGTTCACGTTGTCCTGCTGGGGCCTGGCTGGCACTGCAGCCAGGGAGGCGGCTGAGCACTGGCTCGGGGCCCCAGATTCAGGATGGGGGTAGGCAGGGCCCCCGGCCCGAGGGGCTGCCCCCGCTCTGCTGCCTACTCTGAGGCAGAGGCTGGCATCACCTGCTGCGCTCATCCCCATGTACCACCACGGTCCCTGCACGCCCACTTCATTTCTGGAAGGGTGTGGCCCCTTGGGCAGTGGACCTCAGAGGTGGCAGCCTGCAGCTGCATGGAGGGAGATGGCCCCCAAGTTGGCCCCGGGGCAGGCAGGCTGGGTCCTGCCTCCCCCCATCCATCCCTCCTCCCACCTGCGGAGGCCTTGGATGCCCCAGCCTCACCCCTGGGCCACAGAGCTGGACAGGTAGGATCTATGAGGCCTATGCAAGCCCCACTCCCGCCCTCCCTACAGCCCGGCCAGGCCCCTGCCGTGGAGGCCTGGCCGCCAGGAGCTCCCGCTGTCAGGCTCCGCTCCAGCCCCGTCCTGCGGTACCCCGCTGGGCACAGATGCCCCTCTGGGGAAGGCCACAGCAGCTAGGCATGGCTCAGGAATAGCTGCCCCTGCACCCGCCCCCAGGGCATAGAGATACGGGCTGACCCACAGCCGTGCCGGCACTCACAAGGCCCCGCCCCACTTCTGAGGGTCGCCCCATGGGGGCTGGCGGTGGCCGTCAGGAGGCACTCACAGGCTCACCTCCTCCCTAGGACCACCGCACGGGAGAGCTGGGGCCACACCCCAGCCCTGGGCCGCCGGTCAGGGGTCTCAGACTGGGTCCCGAGGCACTGGGGCTGGCGAGACAGGGCACTGTTGGGGCCGAGGGTGAGGAGCCAGGCTGCCAGCCAGAGCCCCCTAGGCCCCAGATCCTCAGCAGAGCCCGCAGCCTGCCCCACCCACCTGGCTGGCTGCTCTCCGTGCCTCTCCAGGCAGGCAGGGATGTCCAGAGCATCAGTGATTGATGCCTCCTTGCAGCCGCCGCAGCAGCATCATCAAAAATAGCTCAGCCAGTGTCCCTGCCCGAGCCCGGCTGGAGGGGCATAACGGCATGGTGTGAGCCCTGGGACTTCCTCCACCGCCGTCTGCCCTCCCACCCGGTCCTCGCACAGAGGAGGTCGGGGAGGGCTCCG
Source organism: Oreotragus oreotragus (assembly GCA_006410675.1). Classification (NCBI taxonomy): domain Eukaryota; kingdom Metazoa; phylum Chordata; class Mammalia; order Artiodactyla; family Bovidae; genus Oreotragus; species Oreotragus oreotragus. The sequence goes on along the minus strand of SJYX01004903.1, from coordinate 29,061 downwards.
GGCCTCTCACTGCAGGCTGAGTGCCCGCTCCAGGCCTGGGGAGGGGTGTCCTCCTCGACTCACCCCAAAGACTCAGGGTGCTTCCTGAAGCAAGAGACCCTTCCCCATGGCTCATCAGGTGATGCTCAGAGATGCTAGGATCCTACCGGGCTCCAGGCGGAGTAGAGGCTGGCCCTTTCTTCCTGGGACTGGGTCAGGCAGAGGAGAAGCTCCCCCGGCCCCAGTCTGCAGCATTCAACAGGGCTGGGACTCAGGGACAGGCCCAGGAGCCCGTGTGGGCTTTCTCCTGCACACTGCACCTGGCCTCCACAGCACCGTGAGGCGTCCTGGCCTGTGCCCCCATTACTCCCGCTTTCACGGGGACCTGGCCCCTCTCACCAGTGTCCTCCAGGGTATGAAGCCATTTAGACGTCAACAGCTGCCTGCCCTGCCCTGCCTGCTCATCTGGAGAGCTGGCCCTCAGCTCCTGTCCCAGGTCGTGCCAAGAGCCCCAGATGCTGGCCTGAGGAGTCGGGGGCCACCTGTCAGCTACTTGGGCTTCCCCCACCCACTCCTGCATCCAGGGCTGGGCACTAATGTCAAGGTTATGCCTGCTGTCTCTCTGAGTCTTGGCTGCTCCAACCCAGCACCTCCTGAGCAGTGCAGCCAGGGGTCAGCCAGGTGTATTAGCTTCCTATGGCTGCTGTAACAAATACACACACACATAGTGCAGTTCAGTTCATTCGCTCAGCCGTGTCCGACTCTTTGCGACCCCATGAACCACAGCACACCAGGCCTCCCTATCCATCACCAACTCCCGGAGTTCACCCAAACCCATGTCCATCGAGTCGGTGATGCCACCCAACCATCTCATCCTCTGTCGTCCCCTTCTCCTGCCCTCAATCTTTCCCAGCATCAGGGTCTTTTCAAATGAGTCAGCTCTTCGCATCAGGTGGCCAAAGTATTGGAGTTTCAGCTTCAACATCAGCCCTTCCAATGAACACCCAGGACTGATCTCCTTTAGGACGGACTGGTTGGATCTCCTTGCAGTCCAAGGGACTCTCAAGAGTCTTCTCCAACACCAATCAATTCTAGTGGCTTACACCAACTCTCATTTATTCCTTACAGTTCCAAGTGTCGGCAGACTTGCGTTCCTTCTAGAGGTCTGTTCTGGGGCAGATCCATGTCCTGGCTTTTTTCAGCTCCAAAGGCCATCTGCATTCCTTGCTTCATAGCCCTGCATCACTCTGACCTTTGCTTCCATCTTGCCACCTTCTCTTTCAGCCTCTGACCCTCCTCCCTCCCTCTTGTAAGGACCCTTGTCCATTACAACGATGTAACCTAGGCCCATCTCCCCACCATGAGGGGTGTAACATAATCATGTCTGTAAAATTCCTTCTGGGGCTCCCCCGGTGACTCAGCAGCCAAGAACCTACCTGCCAACGCAGGAGACTCTGGTTCGATCCCTGGGTCGGGAGGATCCCCTGGAGAAGGAAATGGCAACCCACCCCAGTGTTCTTGCCTGGGGAAACCCCATAGACAGAGGAGCCTGGCGGGCAAGAGTCCTCGGGGTCGCAGAGTCAGACGCGACTTAGCAGCTAAAGAACAAAAGTCCCTTCTGCTTTGTAAGGGGTCATATTCACAGGTCCTGGGGACCAGGAGGGGCTCCTCCTGGAGGCATCATTCGCCTGCCACACCACGTAATGTAGGACAACCCGCCCTTGGCTCTGTGTCGCACCTGGGGCATCTCCTTCTGTGCCCTGAGGGTCACAGGGCCATCCTCACTCTTCACATGGGGAATTGCTGAGGGTCAGAAGAGCTGGTTCCGCTCCAATAAAACTTCCTACTCGGGCTTTTGTGCTGGGCATTGGTTTCCTCACCTGATGGGGGAACACTCCCCCTGCCCCTTTCCAGCTCCTGGACTGTGCCGATGGCATGGACGGCGGATGAGGGGGTCCAAGCAGTGGGTGGACGACAGGGCACAGGTCGCCCTGGGTGCTGTCGGGGCGGGAGAGGGCGGGCGTCTGGTCCCCTTCCTGCAGGTCACCCCGGTCACTGGGCAGGCTGCCTGCGTCGTTGCAGCACTGCATCTCTGGCCGCCGTGCCCCTCAGGAAGCAGGGCAGGGGCAGATAGTCAAGGTCCAGGGCTCAGAGAATGATCTCATCTAGTCATTTTTAAGACTGAAATTTTCTGTAGCTTGGCTGAGGACCAGGGAGAGAACCGGTGATTCATGCAAACTGGACAGGGCCCAGGGAGAACCCTAGGTCACCGGGTGGAGGAATCTGAGCATGGAAGGAGACCGGGAGAGCCGGCGCGGATCAGGGCTTCCCCGGGGGGCGTGACGGTCGCGTCTGTGGAGGGCTGACTTCATGAGACTGGGTAAGATGGAGAAAGGCCCAGAATGCCTGGGAGGGGAGCTGGCGGGAGGGTGAGGCTGGCCGTCAATGCCCACCTTGCCCTTGGGCCGGCGGCCGCAGGAGGGTCTGATGGCCCATGGCCGAGGCTGGCCCTGCTTTGCCTTGGGGCCGCTGGTGAACACGCTGAGAATCAGGACACTCCATGGGACCCTGGAGTTCCGGATTGAGCATCATACAGCTAGACACGCCCGCTGCGGCGGGGCCGCGGAGCGAGGGGCAGCGGCGGGCAGCCTGCTTGGGAGGACTGCTGGTGCGGCCAGCAGGCGCCTGCTCCTCCCGGCCGCGCGGGGCACGCTGCAAGGGGGCGGTCGGGCGAGGGGCGCCTCTAAGGAAAGGAGAGCCCTTTCACGCGGGGGCCGAGGGGCGCAAGGTGATAGCGCCCACTCGGGCCGGGCCCGCTCCACCCCCCACGAGGCTCGGCCAGCACAGGGGGCGGAGCCTGGCTCGGCCGACACGGGGGCGGAGCCTGGCTCGGCCGACACGGGGGCGGAGCCTGGCTCGGCCGACACGGGGGCGGAGCCTGGCTCGGCCGACACGGGGGCGGAGCCTGGCTCGGCCGACACGGGGGCGGAGCCTGGGTCGGCCGACACGGGGGCGGAGCCTGGCTCGGCCGACACGGGGGCGGAGCCTGGCTCGGCCGACACGGGGGCGGAGCCTGGCTCGGCCGACACGGGGGCGGAGCCTGGCTCGGCCGACACGGGGGCGGAGCCTGGCTCGGCCGACACGGGGGCGGAGCCTGGGTCGGCCGACACGGGGGCGGAGCCTGGCTCGGCCGACACGGGGGCGGAGCCTGGCTCGGCCGACACGGGGGCGGAGCCTGGCTCGGCCGACACGGGGGCGGAGCCTGGCTCGGCCGACACGGGGGCGGAGCCTGGCTCGGCCGACACGGGGGCGGAGCCTGGGTCGGCCGACACGGGGGCGGAGCCTGGCTCGGCCGACACGGGGGCGGAGCCTGGCTCGGCCGACACGGGGGCGGAGCCTGGCTCGGCCGACACGGGGGCGGAGCCTGGCTCGGCCGACACGGGGGCGGAGCCTGGCTCGGCCGACACGGGGGCGGAGCCTGGGTCGGCCGACACGGGGGCGGAGCCTGGCTCGGCCGACACGGGGGCGGAGCCTGGCTCGGCCGACACGGGGGCGGAGCCTGGCTCGGCCGACACGGGGGCGGAGCCTGGCTCGGCCGACACGGGGGCGGAGCCTGGCTCGGCCGACACGGGGGCGGAGCCTGGGGTTGCCACGCCCCGCGCGGTGCCGGCGCGCTGACGTCAGGGCGGCAGACGCCGGAAGCGGGACTGGCGTGCGTCGTTGCCGGGCAACGGGTCGGCGCCGGCCTAGGGACACCGGGCATCCCTGCTGCGCCGGCTGGCCGAGGCGACGAGGCAGCCGAGGTGGGTGCGGGCCGGGGCCGATAGCCGCCGGGGCCCCAGCGCGCCCTGAGTCCGCCCCTCAGGAGCCCTAGGCCAGACCCGATCGTTGTCCTCAGCGGCCGCCTCGGATCCCCCCCACCCCGCGAAGAGGGAACTACCCGAGCCCCCGGCCCAACTCTCGGGGCTTCCTGGGCACTGCCCTCCCGCGGGCGTCCCAACTCTCCCCTCCTCTGCTGGACTGGGCCTCGGAGACCCTTGTCCACGGCGACCGAGGCAGGACCCCGCAGCTCGCCCACCCTGCCAGGCTGTGCTGACCCCCCAGGACCTGTCTGGCCTCAGGACACGCCCTCGTGCTGGACCGGTCGCCCAGGCGCGCGGAGGAGGAAAGTGGGCAGCGGCTCCGGTCACTCTTCCTGGGTGACCAGGCAGTCTGTGTCCCTTCCACAGCGACAGTGGACTCACACCAGGTCATCTGTACTCCTGAGGAAGCCGTGGGCAGCTGCCGGGCCATGGGCGAGCAGGTGACACCCTCCGGCGCTGTCCACTCGGGGCTGCTCCCGCACAGCAGTATGGATGTCTCCTGAGCGTTTTCCCATCGCGTCTGTGCGGCCCCAGGGCACCAACATGCAAGACCAGCGGGAGCTGGGGGGCGCACCTGGCCAGGGGCTCCCTCTCTGCGCCTTTCTGAGTGACTTCCCAGAGCAAGCAGGCGAGGTTTCCCTCCGCCAGGTTTCTAAAGGCAGCGGTGCCCCTGGGAGGCAGAGTGGTGACGCTGTGGAGTGGGCGAGGCCCCGCTCCGCCCTTCCCCCGCTGCAAAGGGAAGCCAGGATCTCCGGGGTCAGCTGCGAGGGCTTGTCTACCAGCACCGCCAGGAATCCAGACCCAGGGGAACACAGCGGCGCCTGGGGGGAGTTTGAAGTCTTTCAAGAATCCTCAGCCAGCTCTGAACAATTCCCTCAGTCTTTTGAGCCCCCGGAGAGGCCCGCAGCCTCTCAGCCACGGAGAACCGCTTCTACCCAAAAGGAGCACGGTTCTAGCCAGCCTCACCAGGGTGGAGTGACAGGAATCGGCGGCTTCGGCACTTCTGAGGTATTTCTGAAGTCTTGGCCATGTTGCACAGGAAGTGTCTCCTACCCTGTGATGGGCTGGTCAGGGAGGGGTCCGCTCGTCTCTGGGCCTTCATCCTGGCAACTCCCTCTCTCTGTCCCCTCCACCTTCCCGTCTGCCCACTCTCCATCAGCTGGGCTGTGTTTTCCTGGGCCCAGTTCTGGGCATGTGGGGGAGGAGCATTTTGTTTGAGTCTGTAATCTCCTTACTTAGAAAACCTTGCCGGATCACATGTCAGTGTGTGTTAGTGATGGGGCGCTGGAGGCGGCCTGGAAAGCCCAGCACATGTCCCTCGTCCCTCCGGTCCTTTCCCTTCACTGTGACTGCCTCTCACCCTCCTCTCTCTGCCCTCTGGTCCCTCGTGGTTTACCCCTAACACCAAAAGTGAAACAGAAGGGAGGAGAGGAAAAGGTCCGCTGGTTCTAGGGTGGACCGTTTGCTCTCTAAACCTGGCAGTGTTTCTCTGGACCTCTGACGAGACCAACTCCCCTTTCAGTTAGCTACTCTTAACGCTTGTTCTGAAGACAGGACTGTCTTCCAGTGCAGTTACTGTATCGGGGAACAATTTGAGCATAATATGAACTTTGCCGAAAACACAGGGTAAATGCAGAAAACCACACCTCCTGAGCTGAGGCCCACGTGAACACACACCACACCCACCTCTCCCAGCCACCTCGGTCTGCCACACCCATCCCCCGCCCCTGGGGGCTCCCCCACCCAAGCCCCTTGACCTCAGACAGCTCACCTTCCAGTACGTCACACTTTTCACAACCCACAAACCTCTCTTCCGGGAAGGGCCATTTTCACTGCTGTGGAGACGGGTTTCTCAACCAGTTTCCACGTGGGGAACAGCACTCACATTTCCACTGGGTGCCTTTTTCCTGTGTGTCACTGATGATGCTTATGACTGTTTGCTGTGGTCACACTCTCCCACACACCGCAGTCTCTGCAGCGAGACTCAGGGCAGCGGCTTTTAGGAACAAACGTCATGTTTCAGTAGCGGCAACGATACGCAGTCGTCTACAAATTTCACTTGTGCCACAGTCACGTACTTGGAGTGAGCCGTGATGTGTATGTCCTAACGTTGCTGTGTCTCCTTCCTTTGCAGCCTGTGGTCGGCTGTGAGGATGTTCTCAGGTCTGCTTTTCAGGAAGTGCCGGTCCCACAGGCCGCCGAGGGCATTGCCACCTTAGACCACTTCTTAGAAACAAGGGATGAAGAAAACTCTGGCCTGGAATCTGCGCATAAACTGTGGTAATGAACTTAAACCAGCGCTCGCGTGCCACCGCCAGCTGAGCTGGTGGTCCGGGGTTCCCACCGCCTGAGTTCACGGGGTCGCAGGGCGGCCTCCTCTAAAGAGCCCTGTCCAGCCCCAGAACAGAGTGGGTCTGGGTGGGAGTGCTGCGGGTTCCAGAGGGTCCAGGGGGCCGGCATGGTGGGCTCAGGGGCTCCTGGGGGACGGGAGCAAATGATCCCCCAGATCCTGGAGAGGTGCTCAGTCCACCACAGGGCTGCCACCCCCGGGGCCAAGTCCCTGGGATCACAGGTCACAGAGGCACTTGTCTGCCGATGGCCATTTCGTCAGACGGCCTTAGTGGAAAACCATACTAGCTCAAGTGAACGGTGAGGTGGGCCCAGGCCCCAGAGGGCGGTCCAGGTGCCTGGGAGCCGGCCCCTCTGGGACCTAAGCCCACCTCACAGGCTGGCACTGCAGACAGCGCAGTGGGCGGGCCCTCCTGGGTCCTGGCAGGGTTCTGAGCCAGCCTGCACGGGGCACTCTCCCCAACCAGCAGAGGTCCCGGGGACGTTGGCTGAAGTGCGCCAGGGCACACTGCTTCCCCAGCTTGTGGTCCAGGCCCACAAGCGGGGGGCATGAGCCTGGGGCACCTGTATGCACAGGTGGGCCTGGGGGTCGGGACTGGCCCGGCTCGGCGCTGTGGCGACATGGAGGGGTACCAGAAGCACTTCAGCACTGGGCACGTCTGTCGCCCTGGAGCTGTTTGGGGACCAGCCACACCCTCGCTCCCAGAGGCCTTCACTCCTGGAGGCCGGGCCAGTCCGCCAGGTGGGGCCCCACCACGCACTCTGGCATCTGCCTCTCGGCCTGTGGGCATCTCTCTGGCACCTGGCATGGTTCTAGGCACCTGAGATCATCAGGGAGCAAGATGGCAGAGTATATCTAGCCCCCTGGAGCTTCTGCCCTAGGAGGAGACACACAGTGGTGAAATTCGTCATTCAGGCCAGGGCTGAGCTCTGTGGAGACGAAGCCGGGAGGAGGGAGGGGTGTTGGGCAAGTAGACGCTTGACCAAATGAACAAAAAACAGAAGCCGGGGCTGTGCTTTCAGAACGCTGGAGGGTCAGATGCCCTCCGTGTCTCCCTTCCGAAGGCCTTGCAGGTTGCCCTGTAATTAAGGCAGCTCTTTTGCAGTTCTGAATCTAGAAAACTCTGGAGGGCTCTTCACAACACCGGGACCACAACGGTCTCCCGATGCATCTGGAGCGAGTCCCACAGCCGGAAAAAATTCCTTCCTGTTCTCGGAGTAGACGCTGCTCAGAAGGTGGGCTGACCTGAGCAGAGGGGCTCCCGGAGGCTGGCTGCACTGCACGTCTTTGCCAGCCGTGCTGCGCAGCACACCGCAGGGCCCGCGTGGGGCTGGGGAGAGGCGGGTGCACCGGCGGCTGGGCACGGCCTCCTCGGGCCGCCTGGGTGGCGTGGCTCCTCGGGAGGGGCACTTCAGGGCTTGGGCGGGTACCGCTGGGCCGGGGTGCACAGGGGGCAGCCGCCCACGGAGCCCAGATCAGAGCCTGTTGCCGTTTTACAGGGAGATGTGCCGGGGGCCCAGGTGGAAAGGGAAGCCGGGAGAAGGCCCTCTAACCTTCTGCCCCTCTGGCTGACGCTGGTTTGCTTTCTCAGAGCCTCTCGGGGAGCCCTGGCCGCACTCTGGGAGAACCCGGCCCCCACGAACCCGAAGAGCTCGGCCTCCGCCTGCAGCGCTGCAGGGCCCTGATCCAGACCAAGGTGAGCGCAAGTCGCTTCGCTGCTTCACCGTGGCTCTGAGAGTCCAGGGGCGCTGCGGGGTCAGGGCGGCAGCTCCGCCCCACTGCACGGTGGGGCCCAGGCAGGAAGAAGGGGCTCCGTCCCGCAGCCCCTTGCGCAGGAACAGGGTCTCTGCCCACCCCTGGAGTAGGCACTGGGACGGGGGACGCCCTGACCAGCCAGCCGATCTCCTCCAGAGCCCCGAGCTCCACCCGGAAGGGCCTGTCCACCCCCTGACCTCCACCCCGTGCTGGGCGTCCCGCCCCCAGGGACAAGGCCTGACACACAGAGGGTGAGAGGGGGTCATGTGGGGAGGGGCCTGAGTGGAGCTGGGGAGGAGGAGGGTGTGGAGTGAGCCCACAGGCGGAGGAGGGCGGGGCAGTCCAGCCCGTGGGCCGGCCCTCTGCTCTGCAGAACCGTCACAGGCAGGAGGTGGAACCTTCCAGAGGCATGTGGCTGGGCTGTCTTAGAGCAGCAAGACCTAAGCGTCTCCATCAGCCCCTCTCCCGTGGCAGCCTGGACGGGGATTGGAGCACGGCGGTGGCCCGACAAGAATGTCCAGGGGCTGCAGCTGGGTGGGAGGAAGACCAGGAGGCCAACCTGTCCAGGCCAGAGCTGCCCTTGGGCGCCATCCCAGCCCGTCCACTCGGGGAGAGGCTGTGGCTTCGTCCAGAGCTCCTTCGGGTTGACAGCGCGTGATGAGCTGGCCAGGCGCCAGTGGCCGGGGCGTCCCGGAGGGCACGCGTGCTCGCCCTGACTGGTGTCTCCTCTCTTGGCAGCTCTCGGGGACACCGGCTGGTGGACAGGGCAGCCTGATCACCTACAGCCTCTTCCTGAAGACCCCCGTACATGGAAACGGGCAGTACATCACAATTCCAAGGAAAAAGAAGATTTTCAGTCCTCGTAACCTAAAACTGACGTTGTTTAATAGCGACATTTGCTAAAGTGGGACAGCTTTTGTGTCTTGAGGTGGGATTCCACCGTTTCCTCCCAGTCTGGTTTGGTACTGGAAACCAGAACTGTCTTGTGGAGGTGGTCCACATCAGGGTGGACACTCTGATGAGGGGGTGTGTCCCTCAGCAGGGCCAGCGCCAGGAAGGGTGTCCCGGGTCCCCAGGAGCCCTGCCCCAGCCTGGTGGGGAAGGAAGGTGGCTCTGGGGGCGCCTGGGAGACCCCAGGCCCTGCGCCTGAACCACGCTGCCCGGGACCCCAGGTGGCCTGGCGCACGGCTGGCACGGTCACTGGGAGCAGCCATGAGGGTCCCCTGAAGGTCCTGCACTGGCCCCCGCCCGGGTGTCCCCGTGGCTGGGCGCGCGGCGGGGGTGGGAGTGCCGTCTCCCCGGAGCAAGCGTGCTCCCTGCAGCAGCCACAGCTGCCTGCCTGCCAGCGGGTAGGCGGCCTGTCATCAGCTAAGAGATCCCTCCGACGAAAGAGCCCAGCAGGCGGCACTGACTTTTGTAAAATTTTATTAAATGGAACAGCCCAGACAAGCTGTGTTCTTGCTAAATGGCCGGCTCTGTGAGGACCCGTGCTGGACCCTGAGTGGCAGCCCCACCCACCCTCGGGGAGGCCTGGGGAGGGAAGGCCAGCAGGGCCCACAGGCACAGGGACCCCGGGGTTGCTGTCCCCTCAAGGCCCCTCTCGAGGCAGGGAGAGCACAGCCGGGGCGGCCTCGGACGCCAGCGCCGTGGACACGGGTGTCAGAGCCCAACAGAGGCCCAGCAGCCCTCACTTGCCACATCACACAGGAGCCGGGCCGGGGTCACCCGCGCCCCAGCGCCCTCAGCCACTCCACAGACCACCCGCCTTATTTAGGGGCGACTGATTCTGGGGGGCTGTGTGGTTGAGAAATCCGCCTTGCCTTTCTAGCCGGAAGGTGGGAATCTGGAAACAGCTTTCTGCCATGCTGCCTCCATCACAGGGAGGGGACTGTCCACATGGGGTCTCCCAGGGCCCCGCCAGCAGAGACGGCCTGGGCTGTGCCATCTCATCCCGACCTTCGGTTAAAGACTCGACGACCCAACATGTGCCACCCTGCACCCCGCTCCAACCTCGGTGTCTGCGGCCTGCAGCGGGGCCTGGGCTCCCAGAGACGGAGGCTGGGTCCCGCTGGTGAGAACGCTGGATCCTGGTCACTAGACGGGTGGTCAGTAACAAGGGGCCCAGCCCCCGGCCCTACAGAAGAGTTCCCACAAAGATGGAAGCCGTGAAGCAAGTGCAGCATCTCCTGAGGGGAAAGATGGCCGGACGTGTACAGGCAGGCACAGGGCAGCTCAGAGGGACAGCCCCTGGCCGCCCCCTGTGGCAGCTCCAGTCACTCCTGTGGAGCGTTTCTTCCTTCGGCCAGTCACCTTGGCACGCCTGGCTCCCAGCCCACTTCCCCTGTATCTCAGGATCCTCCCACGTGCGCGCACGCACCTCAGCCAAGGTGGATTTTACCGAAAGGGCGTCTGGGTAGAACATCCTTGACGTGACTCCCCTTTGACCTCCAAGGAGCCTTTTCTGCCCGTGTCTGTCCAGGGAGGTCTCCTGGAAACGAGAATAAGCAGCATGTGGTCTGGGTGGGGCCCTGCCTCCTCCTGGTGTTCCCACCCGCAGGGAAAGGGTCCGATCACTTTACCCCAGGGGGCCCATCTGCGTCCTGCCTCCCACCCAGATTCAAACTCAGACGCTGCCGTGTTCCTGTTCCAACAGCGGCCCTCCCTGCCTCACTGGCCAGGGTCCAGCCGGGGCTCGGGCAGCTCCTCACCGGAGTCCCGACTCTGAACTCTGTCCCCCACCCCCGCCCTGCTCTGCTCCTTCACCAGAGCCTGGGCCCCCCCAACTCCCCGTCTAATCGGACGTCCAGTCCGGCCCTGATTCTGCACCCGCATGAGGAGGGGGCTTCCTGAGCTGGGAGAGACTGGCAGGCTCACGGGGAAGTGCCGCCTGGTCACCCGATTCGGAGGTCAGGGTGTGGGCGGCCAGCGCTCTTACTCGGACCAGAACAAGCCCAACCAGCTGCCAAACCAGGGCTTAAATAAAGCCGCTATAAAAACTTTAAAAATGAAAGAAGTGTTAGTCACTCAGTCGTGTCTTACTCTTTGTGATCCCATGGACTGTATGTGGCCCACCAGACTCCTCTGTCCATGGAATTTTCCAGGCAAGAATACTGGAGCAGGTTGCCATTTCTTTCCCCAAATTTGGAAATAAATAAAAATAAATAAGGTTGAGGTTATAATGAATACCTAGGCAGTGAAAGAGGCCCACAACCTCTCTCCTCACCGCAGTGGCGAGTGAAGGGACTTCCAGCTCCACGCGGGGCCAGCGAGCCCAGGGCCAAGCCGCCCCAGCGGGGGGCAGGCCTGGACCCCGCCTCCAGCCCAGGCGGGAAGACTGTAAAACCACGACTGCTCTGACCAGCACTCTGGGGTTTCTGCCAAGTCTCCATCAGCCTCACGGAGCTGGGTTCGGACACACAGCCCTGCAGAGACCTCAGCCGCCATGTGCGGAGGAGCCTGGCTTCCTTGATGCCTCCATGCTGGAGAAAGTGTGCACAGTGACCCCACAGACAGAGGCCAAGAGGTGCCCGAGGACCCAGTGCTGGATTCCGCCAGCCTGGGAGCCAGCCACGCAGGGGGGAAGCAACAGCCACGACAACACGCGCTAACGTTTATTCCAAAACCGGATGACACGGAAAACACAGCATCAGGAGCTGGGGGAGGCAGGGAAGTCGGTGCTTGCTGTGAGATCCACAAACACAAGAAAAGGAAAGGGGCTGAGGTGAATCACTGCCTGACACACCTCACCACTTCACCCGGGGCTCCCTGTGAACTTTTGAGTTACCTTCTCATGCGATGAGTCTCGTATCACTTACTGTCCTTAAAGAGGACAGTGTATGCTTACTATGGACAGTTCAGAAGCTTCTTTCAACGTTAAAGACTAGCCATTGGTCAAGATGTGTGAATCGCCCTCAGGGCTGGGCCCCTCTGGAATCTCCCCTCTCCACAGCTGGCCACAGCATCCGTCCTCCATCCACAAAACCCCACTGCCTCCCGCCACACACTCCCTGGACCTTGGGCACCTGGGCAGCAGCAGGTGAATTCCATGTCCTTCCAGTCAAGGAGCTCAGAAGCAGCTGCAAACACGCACTGGGAGCCTCTCCCTGAAAACCCAGCTTCCTTATCTGGAGCCCAGAGCCAGCCTGGCCTTGGTGGGAGAGGGTAACGAGGTGGTGGGGTGAAGGCAGAAGCCTGAGGATCGCAGCCAACACACCTTTTTTGCAAAGTTTACAAACAGGTGATCGTGTGCACACAAGATCTTAAAGCTTCCCCCGCCCCCTCCCTAGTCCTGCTGCTACTGTTAAGTCACTTCAGTCGTGTCCGACTCTGCGACCCCATAGACGGCAGCCCAACAGGCTCCCGCATCCCTGGGACTCTCCAGGCAAGAACACTGGAGTGGGTTGCCATTTCCTTCTCCAATGCATGAAAGTGAAAAGTGAAAGTGAAGTCGCTCAGTCCTGTCCGACTCTTAGCGACCCCATGGACTGCAGCCCACCAGGCTCCTCCGCCCATGGGATTTTCCAGGCAAGAGTACTGGAGTGGGGTGCCATTGCCTTCTCCTCCCTAGTCCTGCACCTCCATTCAAATCCATCGCCAGCAACTGACCACTGTATCTCCCTGGGGAACCTGACACTTCCAGGGGAATCGGTGTCCAGCAGGCCCCATCTCACCCTGCCTGGGATGACTGGGCCATCAGCGGGCTCCCAGAATGCAAGTGGGCCACTGGCAGGAGCAGGAGACTGGGGCTCAGCTGCATCTGCAGACAGGCACCGCAGAGGCTGCCGGACAAACGCTGCAGCCGCCCCCACGCGGAGCCCGTGTTCTGAAGACAGAACCACTGGGAAGCCGCGTGAGGTGTGCTGCTGTCAGACACCCACTTCAGCTACTCCCACAAGGGAACCCTTTCAAATCTGGAGGCAGCACCCCTCGGACATCGAGAGCCACAGCCCGCGTCTCACCCGTAGCTTCCCGACCCGAACCCCCGGGTGCTGCCCCGGCCTGCCGCAGAAGCCGGGACGGGAGAGCTGCCTCCGAGCCCCACGGGCCCGGGAAGGAGACGGCCCACTGCCCACCCCCCAACACACCCCCGTGACACCCGCGCCTGCCCCACAGGCCCCGCTGGATCAGCGGACCGAGCTGAGCGAGGCAGGAGGTCCGCCCAAGGACGCCGTCCGGCGGGTAACTGACAACACACTCCACTCCGTTAGAAAACTTTTTAATAAAATGAGGTGTAACCGCCGATACTAAGAAAACAACTCTTCTGGGCTAAGGGCTGGAGAAGGAAGAAAAAGCAGGAGAAATGGGGAACAAGGGGTGGAGTGCGGAGTGAGGAGACTTAGCTGTAACCAAGTGATAAAGGTCTAGACGCTGTGGGCGGTCTGGGTGCCCTGCGCACAGGCCACACAGCCCAGCCCACCGTCCACAACCAAGAGGGAGGAGCCATGGGAAGGGCACATGCCCAGGCTCCTTCAGCCCTAGACTTAAGCTCGAGCTCAAGATTCCGTCCCAGCACCGGTTTAACAGAGCACGTGCGGACACCCTCCAACCCAGTGGTGCAGACACCCTCCCCAGACACGGCGGCTCACAGCATCCTCCGCGAACGCAGGCCGAGGGTGTGGGGGCCCAGCAGCTGGCCAGGAGGCGGTGTTGGAGGGCGGCAACTGTAGGAAGCTTGGCTGTGCTGGGAAACCTGTGCAGGAGGGTCCCTAGACGCAGACCCGGAGAGGCACCAGCCGAGACCTCGGTGCGAGCGGTCTCCAGGCAGAGAGCTCCCGACCTTCAGCCCCGAAGACACTCAGACATAAACAGGCATAGATGAAACCCTTCAGAACCCACACGGCAGGCCAACAGACAGGTGGCCACACAACAAGAAAAGGAAAGGGGCTGAGGTGAATCACTGCCTGACACACCTCACCACTTCACCCGGGGCTCCCTGTGAACTTTTGAGTTACCTTCTCATGCGATGAGTCTCGTATCACTTACTGTCCTTAAAGAGGACAGTGTATGCTTACTATGGACAGTTCAGAAGCTTCTTTCAACGTTAAAGACTAGCCATTGGTCAAGATGTGTGAATCGCCCTCAGGGCTGGGCCCCTCTGGAATCTCCCCTCTCCACAGCTGGCCACAGCATCCGTCCTCCATCCACAAAACCCCACTGCCTCCCGCCACACACTCCCTGGACCTTGGGCACCTGGGCAGCAGCAGGTGAATTCCATGTCCTTCCAGTCGAGGAGCTCAGAAGCAGCTGCAAACACGCACTGGGAGCCTCTCCCTGAAAACCCAGCTTCCTTATCTGGAGCCCAGAGCCAGCCTGGCCTTGGTGGGAGAGGGTAACGAGGTGGTGGGGTGAAGGCAGAAGCCTGAGGATCGCAGCCAACACACCTTTTTTGCAAAGTTTACAAACAGGTGATCGTGTGCACACAAGATCTTAAAGCTTCCCCCGCCCCAGCCCTAGTCCTGCTGCTACTGTTAAGTCACTTCAGTCGTGTCCGACTCTGCGACCCCATAGACGGCAGCCCAACAGGCTCCCGCATCCCTGGGACTCTCCAGGCAAGAACACTGGAGTGGGTTGCCATTTCCTTCTCCAATGCATGAAAGTGAAAAGTGAAAGTGAAGTCGCTCAGTCCTGTCCGACTCTTAGCGACCCCATGGACTGCAGCCCACCAGGCTCCTCCACCCATGGGATTTTCCAGGCAAGAGTACTGGAGTGGGGTGCCATTGCCTTCTCCTCCCTAGTCCTGCACCTCCATTCAAATCCATCGCCAGCAACTGACCACTGTATCTCCCTGGGGAACCTGACACTTCCAGGGGAATCGGTGTCCAGCAGGCCCCATCTCACCCTGCCTGGGATGACTGGGCCATCAGCGGGCTCCCAGAATGCAAGTGGGCCACTGGCAGGAGCAGGAGACTGGGGCTCAGCTGCATCTGCAGACAGGCACCGCAGAGGCTGCCGGACAAACGCTGCAGCCGCCCCCACGCGGAGCCCGTGTTCTGAAGACAGAACCACTGGGAAGCCGCGTGAGGTGTGCTGCTCTCAGACACCCACTTCAGCTACTCCCACAAGGGAACCCTTTCAAATCTGGAGGCAGCACCCCTCGGACATCGAGAGCCACAGCCCGCGTCTCACCCGTAGCTTCCCGACCCGAACCCCCGGGTGCTGCCCCCGCCTGCCGCAGAAGCCGGGACGGGAGAGCTGCCTCCGAGCCCCACGGGCCCGGGAAGGAGACGGCCCACTGCCCACCCCCCAACACACCCCCGTGACACCCGCGCCTGCCCCACAGGCCCCGCTGGATCAGCGGACCGAGCTGAGCGAGGCAGGAGGTCCGCCCAAGGACGCCGTCCGGCGGGTAACTGACAACACACTCCACTCCGTTAGAAAACTTTTTAATAAAATGAGGTGTAACCGCCGATACTAAGAAAACAACTCTTCTGGGCTAAGGGCTGGAGAAGGAAGAAAAAGCAGGAGAAATGGGGAACAAGGGGTGGAGTGCGGAGTGAGGAGACTTAGCTGTAACCAAGTGATAAAGGTCTAGACGCTGTGGGCGGTCTGGGTGCCCTGCGCACAGGCCACACAGCCCAGCCCACCGTCCACAACCAAGAGGGAGGAGCCATGGGAAGGGCACATGCCCAGGCTCCTTCAGCCCTAGACTTAAGCTCGAGCTCAAGATTCCGTCCCAGCACCGGTTTAACAGAGCACGTGCGGACACCCTCCAACCCAGTGGTGCAGACACCCTCCCCAGACACGGCGGCTCACAGCAGCCTCCGCGAACGCAGGCCGAGGGTGTGGAGGCCCAGCAGCTGGCCAGGAGGCGGTGTTGGAGGGCGGCAACTGTAGGAAGCTTGGCTGTGCTGGGAAACCTGTGCAGGAGGGTCCCTAGACGCAGACCCGGAGAGGCACCAGCCGAGACCTCGGTGCGAGCGGTCTCCAGGCAGAGAGCTCCCGACCTTCAGCCCCGAAGACACTCAGACATAAACAGGCATAGATGAAACCCTTCAGAACCCACACGGCAGGCCAACAGACAGGTGGCCACACAGCAGATCTGGTAAGGGCGTCGCATGCAAGGCCTCTGACCCTGACCGCACTTGGACCGCAGCAGGGCCTACGGGCAAGGCTCACGCCCGAGTCCAGCGCGGAAATCAGGACACGTGGACACTGGAGACTCAGGGCAGTGATGCTCGTTGTAAAAAGAACAGTGTTCCTTAAACCTTAAAAAAATGAAATACACCAACTGCAGCTGTTTAGGCTGTAGAAGTTTCTAATGTAGCAGCAGGCCATGTTTATAGAAAAAATATACTTTTAAGAAAATAGCTAAAAAAATCTAAAGTGATCAAAGTATAAAAAGTAAGAAAATGTACCTTAAGACAAAATATTGCCTCAAACGTATAAAAGTGAGTTTTAGAAAATTCACCCATCTAAAGTTGGATGAGGCTGGATTTCTAATGTAGCAGCAGGCCATGTTTATAGAAAAAATATACTTTTAAGAAAATAGCTAAAAAAATCTAAAGTGATCAAAGTATAAAAAGTTAGAAAATGTACCTTAAGACAAAATATTGCCTCAAACGTATAAAAGTGAGTTTTAGAAAATTCACCCATCTAAAGTTGGATGAGGCTGGATGCAGCTGGCACCCTCCGGCGGGGCTGTCACGGGACACGGGTCAGGGCCGAGGGCAGCTCAACTGCTCCGCGGGAAAGCCACCGGCCCTGGGAGGGTGGGGCCGCCAGGCGCTGCTCTGGGGTCTCTCCCGATCAGAGAGAGCGGGCCCCCGGCACCCACAGCCTCGCACGCCGGCTGTTCCGTGAGCCTCACAGGCGCGCCCGACACTGTGGCTCAGGTCTCCACCAGGATCTCCACCACGTGGTCCAGCTCGCCCAGGTCCGCCTTGCAGCCGGCACCAGGGGGCGAGGCGGCCATGGAGGCAAAGGTCTCCAGCCCCTCTGGGCCTGACTTGGCGCCGCCCACCATGCCCGTCAGCACAAAAAAAAAAAAGGTAATTTAGAGCCTAAACAAAACTCCCTCAGATAACGTGATTAAGCTCAACTTCACCAACAGACGAAGTCAGGCCACCCTCCCTCGGGCCCCTCGCGGCTCGGGTCTAGGACAGGTCAGCAGCCACTTGGGCCAGCGGGGGTGGGCTGGAGACCACAGCTGGGAGGCTTCACAGGACACCTCAGATACCACCTCCCTTTCCTTGAGGGGTCCTCAGAATGGCCAGTCCTTGAATTCATAACCCAGGGGGAGCCCTCCACTCCAGGCGGAGCCCTCCACTCCAGGCGCCAAATTCAGGGCAGCTGCAGCCTGGTGTGCTCAGCACCTGGGGTGGCAGCGGCAGTCAAGAAGCCCATGGGCAGGGCAGCCTTCCTGCTGTTTGCCCAGACTGAAGACTGAACACATAGCGAGGACATCCAGCTGCCACCACGGGAGGCAGCCTGGACGCAGCCTGCTCCCACCA
The DNA here is from genome assembly GCA_006410675.1 of Oreotragus oreotragus. Classification (NCBI taxonomy): domain Eukaryota; kingdom Metazoa; phylum Chordata; class Mammalia; order Artiodactyla; family Bovidae; genus Oreotragus; species Oreotragus oreotragus. The sequence goes on along the minus strand of SJYX01004903.1, from coordinate 11,665 downwards.
CCCCAGACACGCGGACAGCAGATTTCCATCAGGCAGCCCAGGACGCCCCACGACCACCCGGCTGCGGCCTCGCCACTCCCCCGCCCCCCAGCCCCCGTCAGTAACCCACGCTTCCTGGTTTTTGGTCTCACTCCCCACGGAGGACCAGCTGGAGAAGCTGCACAGGATGCGCCCCCGGCCAGCACGCTGGTCAGTCATACGGCCCCCAGCCCCGCTCAGGACCCCAAGGCCCCTCTGGGAAGCACTCCCACTCCTCTGCTGCCCTCACCCCTGCCCAGACTGGTGATGCTTGTGGCAGCACAGGGGCAGCTTGGAAGACAGCGCTGTGCCTGTCGCGTGGGGCCCGGTTCACGTCCGCGGTCCCCATGGGGAACGGGGAGAAGCAAAGCACAGGGCAGATGCTTGGCAACCGGTCGTCAGGCCGTCTTCCTGGCATTTCCGGAGCACGTTCTCCCGGGCGCACCTGCGTCTCAGGACGCCCTCCCTTCCACGCCCATCACGCCTTCCCAGTTACTCGGCACTTTACTGCCACTTCTGACAGCTACGTGTTTGTCACAACATACAACACCCCGATGGTCCTGCCGGTTTCTCCAGGGGTCCCTGTCCCCAGGCTTCCGAGGGGCAGATGAGGCGCCATCAGCTCCACCACTGACTCAGTGCATCGCGGGAGGAGCAGCTGGGATCCTGCTAAGCTGCCCTCAGGAAGGAGAGTCCCTGCCCCCTCCGCCATCTCGTGCTGCCATCACCGCGGCTGCTGAGTGTTATACCCAAGTCGCGAAATCTCCCAATGACCACCAGGGAGCCGATATCTGATGCAAAAGCAAGAGTCTTTATTACCAAGCTTGACCCGGGGCTCCCACCGTTACCGACGCAGCGGCTATGGGAAGGAGCCCCGAGTTTTGGGTTACATTGCTTATACAGGGTACATTAGTGTAAAAGGGGATTTCCAGGCTGGAGGACGTCTGATTGGTCACCCTCTTTCCAAGGGTTGTGTGTTGATTTCTGATTATTATCTAGGCAAACCACAAATTCCTGAACGTAAGGTCAGGAGATTTTGGTCTGAGGTCTGATTGGCTCGTGGGTGGTGGGGTGAGGTCAGGGGATTTCCCAAGTCTCTTTCCTGGAACTTTACAAAATGGAGTTCTCCTGTTAGACAAGGCGGAGTAGCTTAGGCTCTTCACTCCCCCTTCTCAAGGATCCAGGACAGACCCAGTCACGGGTCTGTGGTCAGTTCTATATTGTCTCCCACTAAGGGTAGGACTGCGTACTGGGATCTGAGCACCATGAGCTACACCGTGTTGATGCGGCTTTTAGTGAAGGTCACTAATTCATTTAATAAACATGGTCCGAAGGTGAGCAGCAGGAGCAGAATCATCAGGGGCCCTGCCAAGGAACATATAAGGGTTGCAAACCAGGGGGATGAGTTGAACCAGGATTCAAACCAACTCTGAGACATTTCTCTTTCTCTTTTTCTCTGATTTAGCCCTTCTCTTATCTTGGCCATGGACTCTTTGACTACCCGAGTGATCTACGTAAAAACAGCATNGGGCCCTGCCAAGGAACATATAAGGGTTGCAAACCAGGGGGATGAGTTGAACCAGGATTCAAACCAACTCTGAGACATTTCTCTTTCTCTTTTTCTCTGATTTAGCCCTTCTCTTATCTTGGCCATGGACTCTTTGACTACCCGAGTGATCTACGTAAAAACAGCATTCTTCTCCTAACGCAGCGCATAGGCCCCCCTGTTGGAGAAAAACCAAGTCCAGTCCCCTTTCATTCTGCAGCATCACTTCCGCCAGAAAACTCAGTGACTCCTGCAGGTGGCTGATTGAGCTTTCTAGTTTCTCAATTTCAAGGTCAGTGGCTGCCCTTGGGCTGTAATAGTGTTGATTCTGCACTATCAAGGAGGATATCCCAGTTCCCGTCCCAGCCGCCCCCAACTTCAACAAAACTGTAAGGGTTAAGGCCGAGACTGGCTCTCTCTTGGACCGGGGCGAGGCTTTTTCTAGTTTTAGGAGGAGTTCATCACTGGAGTGATAGAACAGTCGGGGGACTAATAGTACCAATACACAAAAATCTTTGGAGTCATTTAGCACCTGCCCGTGAATACAAGGTGCTAAGCCTGTGGAGCACGCCCACCAGTTTTCTTGGGGAGGCACCAGGTACGCGGTTGTTTCTATGGAGTCCGTGGAATTGCAGGGGTGCTGATAGGTTTGGGGAACATTTCCTATGCAAAGGCCCTGTCCGGTTACTCGCTGAAGAGTTAATCTGGCATCTCCTTTTTGCTGCCATCGGCAGGCTCTGTGGTCTCGTTTGAATGTAATTTCCCGGGACAGCTATGCCCTCATAATAGGGGGGTTTGATGTCATAACATAACCAGCAACTGCTAGTCAGGTCCGGGCGAGTGCAATTTAGGACCCGACAGGTGTTGATTATCGTATCAAATAACGGGTCCTGATCATCTTTAATATTAGGTCTCTTCAGGCTAACCCGAGGGGAGCTGTTCGTGCTAGTAATGTAGGGCCCGGAAGGCGTTCGGGTAGGCTTTTGAACGGGGGCGTGAGTAGGTTCTCGCGGCACTAGGACAGAATTGGGCCCTATGCCCCAATTTGGGCCGATCTGTATGGGTTCTACTTTCAGCCTAACAGAAAACAGCAATCCATTATTATATCCTGATTGATATAGCCGGAGGCCCCAAGATTGTCCGGCTTCCCAACTGGGGAACTTTTCCCCTTCAGTTGAGAATCTGAGCCTTACCGGGTTCGAGTCATTAAAGTTATTTTTACAGAGTATGTCTTGTCTAGTGGTGGGCCCTGGGGCACGACTCAAAGTAATCAAGTCTCCTCAGGTCGGAGGTTCCCAGCCAACAGTCCCCATTGACTCGCATCCCCAGGCGGCGCAGTAAAATTTGTCAGCTCCCCCACAGTTACTGAAGTTACCTGGTTCCGTCTCCCCCGGGACATATGTAGAAGCTAGTGTCCCGCATAGCTGCCCTTTGGCAGGGATTGCTACACCCAGCGTTATTAGGCAATCTTATGTCATGTTCTCCATCTTCGTACCAAGATCCCTTGGCTAGAAGACAGAGGTCAAATTCCAAGTCCAGCCACCAGGTGTTTTGGGATGGCTGGCTGAAGTGGAGTTAATTACCTCTCCTGTAGTATCACTTACAATCATCCAAGTCAGGTTCATGGGTTGATGAGGGTTAGCGCCAGCACTAGGCTGTAGGAACAACAGCATAAGCAGTATTTTTATCGCTTTCATAGCTTGAGCTTGAGGGGATTTGTCTTGTCCAGCTTGGCCTTCCATTGGGGAAGGAACTCTTCTCTCAAGGCAAACAGGTCTGCAGGCCGTACGTGAGGGTAATGAACCCAAGTGGATATGCCGTCAACCTTGAGTGCGGTGGGCGTCAAGACAACTAGGAAGGGTCCTTTCCACCTGGGTTNTCTTGTCCAGCTTGGCCTTCCATTGGGGAAGGAACTCTTCTCTCAAGGCAAACAGGTCTGCAGGCCGTACGTGAGGGTAATGAACCCAAGTGGATATGCCGTCAACCTTGAGTGCGGTGGGCGTCAAGACAACTAGGAAGGGTCCTTTCCACCTGGGTTCTAGGGTCTCTTGATGATGGCGGCGCACGAACACCCAGTCTCCTGGCTGGTAGCGGTGGGGTTCAGGTGGCGGGCCTGATTCATATAGAGCCTTGAGCCTCTTCCACATGTCCCTGTGGGAGTATTGTAAGGACCGGAGACAAGGGTAGTTTTTGATCATCTATTTCTTTTAGCACCTCTGTTTTTAGGTTAGCAATTATTGGGGGAGGTATTCCATACATAATCTCGAAGGAGGTAAGTCCCAGTTGGTAGGGGAGTGCCACACCCGGTACAGGGCAAAGGGGAGGAGAGCCACCCAGTCCCCGCCAGTCTCAGCATCTAGTTTTGTTAATGTTTGAGTGTCCTATTCATCCTTTTACCTGTCCCGAGCTCTGGGGCCTATATGCGCAATGCAACTTCCACCTAGCCCCCAAAGCCTTAGCTACTCCGTGGCTCACCTGAGATATGAAGGCCGGCCCGTTGTCCTACCCAACCTGTGCAGGAAACCCAAACCGCGGCAAGATGTCTTCAATCAGCTTTTTGGCCACCACCTGCACTGTTTCTCTTTTGGTGGGGAAAGCTTCTACCCACCCTGAGAAGCTGTCTATGAATACCAGTAGACACCTGTATCCGTATCTACCCGGTTTCGCCTCCGTGAAGTCCACCTCCCAGTAGGCTCCTGGTCGACTTCCACGCTCTCCAGATCCGGGGCTGGCTGGGTGGCGGGTAGCGCTGGCGAGCTGGCAGGCCTTGCATGTGGATACGATGTCTTCTACTGTTGGTCTATCTCTCATGGTAGTTTTGGCACATCTAATCAAGTCCTGCATCTTGCGGGTCCCCAGGTGAGTGGCGTGGTGCATCTTCAATACTACTTGTTTTCCCAGTTCTTCCGGGAAGATTAGGGAGCTATCCGCTGCCCACCACCACCCGGTCAATTGTTGGGTCATGGGCAAGCTTTTTATCCAATCTAAGTCTCTGGGTGAGTAGTTGGGCAGAGCTGGCAAAACAGGGCTTCCAGGGTCGGGCAGCTGTAGGGTGGCTTCGATTATTGTGCCCTGGGCAACATCTCGGGCTGCCTTATCTGCCAAGTTGTTTCCCTTTGAGGTCGGAGTGTCCAACTTCTGGTGTCCTGGGCAATGTATTATGGCTAGTTTTTTAGGAAGCCATAATGCTGAGAGGAGGGCCTTTATTTCTTCTTTATTTTTTATTGTTTTACCCTCGGCCGTGAGGAGGCCCCTCTCTCTGTAAACAGCTCCATAAATATGGGCGGTAGCAAAGGCGTATCGGCTATCAGTGACGATATTAACTTTCTTGCTCTCTCCCAACTGGAGAGCTTTGGTTAGGGCGATTAGTTCAGCCTTTTGAGCCGAGGTGCCCGGGGGTAATGCTTCTGCCCATATGATTTGGGTCTCAGTGGTTACAGTGGCCTCTGCATACCTGAGCCCATCTCTGATGAAACTGGTCCCATCCGTATACCAGGTAACTTCAGCACCCACTAGAGGGCGATCTTGCAAGTCCTCTCGCATTCCATGTACCTGGGCTAGTATGTCGCTGCAGTCATGGATTGGGACTTCCAAATCCGGGTTAGGAAGCAGTGTAGCCGGGCTGAGAGCAGTAGGCTGCAGAAGGATGATCCTGGAGGGGTTTAGCAGTAGTCCCTGGTAGCGGGTCAGCCGAGCGTTGCTGATCCACCTATCTGGGGGTTGTTTTAGTATACCCTCAATGGCATGGGGGGCAGTGATATGCAACTCTTGCCCCAGTGTCAGTTTATCTGCATCCTTGACCACCCACACCCAAGGCCAGGGCTGGCGGCCGGGAGAAGCAACCCAAGGAGCGGTGGCTGCGCAGGCGCAGGAGGGCCTAGAGGAGCTATCCCAAGTTGAAGGTCAGGAATGGCGGCGGAAAAGGAGATACCCCTCCTCCAAGGTAAGGAGCAGTGGCTGTGCTTTGCTGGAGCAGCCATGAAGAGATACCCCACGCCCAAGGTAAAAGAAACCCAATTAAGATGGTAGGTGTTGCAAGAGGGCATCACAGGGCAGACACAGTGAAAGCATACTCACAGAAAACTAGTCAATCTAATCACACTAGGACCACAGCCTTGTCTAACTCAATGAAACCAAGCCATGCCTGCAGGGCAACCCAAGACGGGCGGGTCATGGTGGAGAGGGCTGACAGAACGTGGTCCACTGGAGAAGGGAATGGCAAGCCACTTCAGTATTCTTGCCCTGAGAACCCCATGAACAGTATGAAAAGGCAAAATGATAGGATACCAAAAGAGGAACTCCCCAGGTCAATAGGTGCCCAATATGCTACTGGAGATCAGTGGAGAAATAACTCCAGAAAGAATGAAGGGATGGAGCCAAAGCAAAAACAATACCCAGTTGTGCATGTGACTGGTGATAGAAGCAAGATCCGGTGCTGTAAAGAACAATATTGCATAGGAACCTGGAATGTCAGGTCCATGAATCAAGGCAAATTGGAAGTGGTCAAACAAGAGATGGCAAGGGTGAACGTCGACATTCTAGGAATCAGCGAACTAAAATGGACTGGAATGGGTGAATTTAACTCAGATGACCATTATATCTACTACTGCGGGCAGGAATCCCTCAGAAGAAATGGAGTAGCCATCATGGTCAACAAAAGAGTCCGAAATGCAGTACTTGGATGCAATCTCAAAAACGACAGAATGATCTCTGTTCGTTTCCAAGGCAAACCATTCAATATCACAGTTATCCAAGTCTATGCCCCAACCAGTAATGCTGAAGAAGCTGAAGTTGAACGGTTTTATGAAGACCTACAAGACCTTGTAGAACTAACACCCAAAAAAGATGTCCTTTTCATTATAGGGGACTGGAATGCTAAAGTAGGAAGTCAAGAAACACCTGGAGTAACAGGCAAATTTGGCCTTGGAATGCGGAATGAAGCAGGGCAAAGACTAATAGAGTTTTGCCAAGAAAATGCACTGGTCATAGCAAACACCCTCTTCCAGCAACACAAGAGAAGACTCTACACATGGACATCACCAGATGGTCAACACCGAAATCAGATTGATTATATTCTTTGCAGCCAAAGATGGAGAAGCTCTATACAGTCAACAAAAACAAGACCAGGAGCTGACTGTGGCTCAGATCATGAACTCCTTATTTCCAAATTCAGACTTAAATTGAAGAAAGTAGGGAAAACCGCTAGACCATTCAGGTATGACCTAAATCAAATCCCTTATGATTATACAGTGGAAGTGAGAAATAGATTTAAGGGCCTAGATCTGATAGACAGAGTTCCTGATGAACTATGGAATGAGGTTCGTGACATTGTACAGGAGACAGGGATCAAGACCATCCCCATGGAAAAGAAATGCAAAAAAGCAAAATGGCTGTCTGGAGAAGCCTTACAAATAGCACTGAAAAGAAGAGAGGCGAAAAGCAAAGGAGAAAAGAAAAGATATAAGCATCTGAATGCAGAGTTCCAAAGAATAGCAAGAAGAGATAAGAAAGCCTTCTTCAGCAATCAATGCAAAGAGATAGAGGAAAACAACAGAATGGGAAAGACTAGAGATCTCTTCAAGAGAATTGGAGATACCAAGGGAACATTTCATGCAAAGATGGGCTCGATAAAGGATAGAAATGGTATGGACCTAACAGAAGCAGAAGATATTAAGAAGAGGTGGCAAGAATACACAGAAGAACTGTACAGAAAAGATCTTCACGACCCAGATAATCATGAGGATGTGATCACTAATCTAGAGCCAGACATCTTGGAATGTGAAGTCAAGTGGGCCTTAGAAAGCATCACTAAGAACAAAGCTAGTGGAGGTGATGGAATTCCCGTTGAGCTGTTTCAAATCCTGGAAGATGATGCTGTGAAAGTGCTGCACTCAATATGCCAGCAAATTTGGAAAACTCAGCAGTGGCCACAGGACTGGAAAAGGTCAGTTTTCATTCCAATTCCAAAGAAAGGCAATGCCAAAGAATGCTCAAACTACCGCACAATTGCACTCATCTCACACGCTAGTAAAGTAATGCTCAAAATTCTCCAAGCCAGGCTTCAGCAATATGTGAACCGTGAACTCCCTGATGTTCAAGCTGGTTTTAGAACAGGCAGAGGAACCAGAGATCAAATTGCCAACATCCGCTGGATCATGGAAAAAGCAAGAGAGTTCCAGAAAAACATCTATTTCTGCTTTATTGACTATGCCAAAGCCTTTGACTGTGTGGATCACAATAAACTGTGGAAAATTCTGAAAGAGATGGGAATACCAGACCACCTAACCTGCCTCTTGAGAAATCTGTATGCAGGTCAGGAAGCAACAGTTAGAACTGGACATGGAACAACAGACTGGTTCCAAATAGGAAAAGGAGTACGTCAAGGCTGTATATTGTCTCCCTGCTTATTTAACTTATATGCAGAGTACATCATGAGAAACGCTGGACTGGAAGAAACACAAGCTGGAATCAAGATTGCCGGGAGAAATATCAATAACCTCAGATATGCTGATGACACCACCCTTATGGCAGAAAGTGAGGAGGAGCTAAAAAGCCTCTTGATGAAAGTGAAGGAGGAGAGCGAAAAAGTTGGCTTAAAGCTCAACATTCAGAAAACGATCATGGCATCCGGTCCCATGACTTCATGGGAAATAGATGGGGAAACAGTGGAAACAGTGGCAGACTTCATTTTTGGGGGCTCCAAAATCACTGCAGATGGTGACAGCAGCCGTGAAATTAAAAGACACTCCTTGGAAGAAAAGTTATGACCAACCTAGATAGTATATTCAAAAGCAGAGACATTACTTTGCCGACTAAGGTCCGTCTAGTCAAAGCTATGGTTTTTCCTGTGGTCATGTATGGAGGTGAGAGTTGGAATGTGAAGAAGGCTGAGCGCCGAAGAATTGATGCTTTTGAACTGTGGTGTTGGAGGAGAATCTTGAGAGTCCCTTGGACTGCAAGGAGGTCCAACCAGTCCATTCTGAAGGAGATCAACCCTGGGATTTCTTTGGAAGGAATGATACTAAAGCTGAAATTCCAGTACTTTGGCCACCTCATGCGAAGAGTTGACTCATTGGAGAAGACTCTGATGCTGGGAGGGATTGGGGGCAGGAGGAGAAGGGGATGACCGAGGACAAGATGGCTGGATGGCATCACCAACTCGGACGTGAGTCTGAGTGAACTCCGGGAGATGGTGATGGACAGGGAGGCCTGGCGTGCTGCGATTCATGGGGTCGCAAAGAGTCGGACACGACTGAGCGACTGAACTGAATTGAACTGACCATTAGGGCCACTGCTGCAATCATGCGGAGGCCAGCCTGACGCCACGGGGTCTCGGCATTTAGACAAGTAAGCTACTGGCCGCTTCCAAGGTCCCAAGTGTTGCATCAATACCCCTTTAGCCACTCCGTTTTTCATCTACATACAGGAAAAAGGGTTTTGTAACATCATGCAACCCTAGAGCAGGGGCTGATAGCAGGGCCGTTTTAATAGTTTTGAAAGCCGTCTCCATCTGTTCGCTCCAGCTGAAAGGGGTGGTACCCTTTGTGGGTTCATATAAAGGTTTAGCCAGTTCCACATAATTAGGGATCCAAAGGCGGCAGAAGCCAGCAGACCCCCAAAATTCTCTCACCTTTCGAGGTGAACTGGGGTAGGGATTTTGAGTGCCATCTCCTTTCGTGCCCCCGACAGCCACCTCTGCCCCTCTTTTAGTACATACCCCAAGTAGGTGACCTCCGGTTGGCATATCTGAGCCTTTTTAGCTGAGGCTCAGTATCCTAATTTTCCAAGGGTCTGCAGTAGTTCTTGGGTGTCCGTGAGGCAGGTTTGTTGATCCTTGGCTGCAATCAAGAGGTCATCTACATATTGTAACAAGGTTAGTTGGGGGTGTTGTTGTCTAAACTCACCCAGGTCCTCATGAAGGGCCTTGTCAAAGATGGTGGGGGAATTCTTGAATCCCTGCGGCANGCAGGTTTGTTGATCCTTGGCTGCAATCAAGAGGTCATCTACATATTGTAACAAGGTTAGTTGGGGGTGTTGTTGTCTAAACTCACCCAGGTCCTCATGAAGGGCCTTGTCAAAGATGGTGGGGGAATTCTTGAATCCCTGCGGCAGCCGGGTCCAGGTCGGCTATCCGTTAATTCCCTCTTCTGGGTCGGATCATTCAAAGGCAAAAAGATCCTGGCTTCTGGGAGCCAGGGGAAGGCTGAAGAAAGTGTCTTTTATAGGACCGTATACCAGTGTTGGTCTGGTGGGAGTGAGCTCAGGAGGTTGTATGGGTTTGGCACAGTGGGGTGAAAATCTAAAACTCAGCGGTTGACTTCTCGTAGATCCTGTACCAGCCGATAGTCACAAGAATTGGGTTTTTTGACGAGGAGGCGAGTATTCCAGGCCGACTGGTAGGGTCACAAGATCTTCTGGGCCAGGAGTCTGCGGATATGGGGGGGTGATCCCCTGTCGGGCCTCCAGGGCCATGGGGTATTGTCAGACCCAGACGGGGTCAGCCGCTGGCTTGAGATCTATATATATAGGAGGGCGGTGCCCGGCAAAACCGGTTCCCCCCGTCTCAGTGCACGCACTGGGGAATTCATCTAACCATTTCTGAATGTCCACCGGGGGCAGTGTAGGTTTCCAGTGTAACCGATATTCATCTTCCAATCGGATGGTCGGTACTTGGATCGGGTTGCCCGACTGGCCGAGTATTTTAGTTTCCTCCGGGAGGAAATGAATCTGGGCCCCCATTTTCGTCAACAGGTCTTGTCCTAACAGCAGGAAGGGGCATTCCGGAATGACCATCCTGCACCCAAGTCCACTGATCTTCGGGTAGTCCGTTGGTATTGTTTCATTCCAGTAGCCCCCTGCACCCAAGAGGTCTTGTCGGCCAGTTTTCCCTGGGGCTCTAGCAAAACCGTGTATCGAGCCCCCATGTCGACAAGGAAGTCAATTGGGGTCCCCTCCACTTTTAGGGTTACCCTGGGTTCAGGGAGGGGCACCAAACCCCATCCTCCCTAGTCGCTCAGTTCTTCAATGGCCAGGATGGGGGTGTTTCGTGGCCCCTTTTTTTTCTTGGGACATTCTTTGGCCCAATGTTCCACTTCTTTACAACAGGCACATTGGTTTTTTCCCAATGCTAGTCGCGTACAGGGACGATTTTTACCTTCAGCAGCTAGGCGGCGCAACTGGCGCTCCCTCTCTCGAGTCAGAAACTGTAGCGGCCAGCAGGACGCGTGCCATGTCATGGGTCTGGCGGTCTGCTGCTTTGGCTTGTTTTTCCTCGGGGGTCTCTCGGGTGTTATAGACTCTTTCTGCTAGTTATTAAATCTTGGATACTCTTTTCACCCAGGCGGTCTAACTTTTGTAGNTCCTGAGTCAGAAACTGTAGCGGCCAGCAGGACGCGTGCCATGTCACGGGTCTGGCGGTCTGCTGCTTTGGCTTGTTTTTCCTCGGGGGTCTCTCGGGTGTTATAGACTCTTTCTGCTAGTTATTAAATCTTGGATACTCTTTTCACCCAGGCGGTCTAACTTTTGTAGCTTTTTTTCTCATCTCGGGGGCCACCTGACTGACAAAGTGCATTATCAAGGCGGCCTGGGTGCCTTCTGCTTCCGGATCCATAGGGGTGTATTGTCTAAAAGCTTCCATCAGCCTATCCAGGAAGGCTGCAGGCTCTCAATGGGGCCCTGTTGAACACCTCCTACTCTAGCTAGGCTAGTGGGTTTCCGTGCAGCTGCCTTAAGCACCCCCAAGAGAGTCTGGCGGTAGACCCGGAGCCTCTCCTTACCTTGTGCTGTATTGTAATCCCAGTCAGGCAGTGATAAAGGAAAAGAGGTGTTCATTTCATCTGTGTTAGTGGTGGGTTCTCCATTTGCCCCTGGGACCCTTTTTCGGGCCTCATTTTGAATTCTCTCTCTCTCTTCTGTGGTAAAGAGGATCTGGAGCAGCTGTTGGCAGTCGTCCCAGGTGGGCTGGTGGGTAGAGCACAGTCTCTAGAAGATTGGTTAAATCTCCAGGGTTATCTGAGAACTTGGCATTCTGGGATCTCCAGTTATATAGGTCACTGGTAGAGAAGGGCCAATATTGATGAGGTTGGTTTCCTTCCTCATGGC